>MU105775.1:11046-307229 GCA_012274485.2 Sinapis alba
AATTATAAAATTGAAATTTAGTTATATGTTTAAAAATTCAAAAGTTTTAAATTATATATTTATTTTCAAAAAGAAATTTAAATTTATTTTTATTTTCAGTTTTGAATTTTGTTCGATTCCATTTGCTCATGGTATTGAACGGTTTTGTCAGAATGTAGGAACACGATCTTTTTCTATAACAAAAAAAGTCCCTAAAACAAACCGAAACATTTAGATGAACTCGAAGTGTAATAAACAAACAAATGTATTAAACTCGAAGTGTGAATAACGAGGTTCAAGCATCCAGATCAACTCGTTTCCCAATAAATGGTCGGTTAAATTTAGAAATATACTTAGGGAGTTATTGACACTAGAATTTGTATGGAGTTTTAGAATTTTACAAGTTAAGAACTTTTTTTAAACAAAAAATTGAGAAAAGAGACATTTTCTACTTGGATTTGTCCTAATATGACTTATCGAAAATTATTTAGGCAATTGAGATTTATATTCCTTTTAATACTATTATACCCTTCAATTAACTTAATTAATTTTGATATTTCATAATTTATTTAAATTTTTATAAAAACTAAAAACAGAAAGTAAAAAAAAAAAAAAAATCGTGAAAGAGATAAAAATATTTAAGTGCCGCGACTTAAGCTCAAGTGCCATCAAGCTCACCTCCATCGTCACCTCCTACTATAGCAGTACCGGACCAATATCGTTGTCTTGCTCTCTTGGTCCATGTTCACCAATCTCACCCACAGCGACCATCTTCTTCGATAAGCCATTTCGAAGCTCGGAGTCGTCTTCACTTCGCCACGAACCTCTGAGAAAGTTGTTCAGTCACCATGAAGTCTCCTTACATCAAGACCGGAGCATCTCAGTTGTCGCTGGATCTTCAATCGCCATGGAGGAAACTCGAGCAACAATGGTAGAGTTTCTCATTTTTGCCCATTAGGTCCTTAAGCTTCTGATATATTTTATTTTTGCCCTAGAGTTTCTTCATGTGCAGATAAGACCTCTTGAATTAAACCAAAATTTTTAATTGTGCATTTCAGACCTTCTCATAATTTCAAAATGATCCCTCTTCTCTTGGTGGTTTTCAAATCGGCCACAAACTTTGTAATTTGCAAAACGTGGAAGAGAAGATATTGTATGAATTATGTTAGATATCATGTAAATTTAGCAAATATATTAACTATCATACATAGAGTAGTACACTGCATAGTGGATGGAAAATCTATTATTCATCACACGTAACATTAGGTAATAGCTAGATCAGGTTATGACACATAAACAAGAAGATAAAACGTAGCGTTAGTTATAGAAGTTGTAATCGAGCTTTACGTAGACTAATGATATCTTGTCAGAATACAACCGAACGAATTATAACTAGGGTAGAATATGTAAGATTGTTTGGTTTGCGTTATATACCAAAATTAGACTAGTATATAATACTTAGTATTCAATTTCTAAACTAAGTAGATAACATTAATGAGTAATCTATCCTCAACTAGAACATAAAAAAAATTAAAAAAATAAAATTAAACATATAAATAATGATGTTAATGTTTCTAATAGTTTTCATATTTTTCATATTTTAGAAATTTAATTACTATTTTCTCACTACATAAGAGTAAAACCATGTCTAAAATGACCAAAAAGATCAAAAAATTTAATAGGACAAATAAAAATTCAAAGTCCCCCTTTTCCAATTTTCCCATTTTTTAAAGCTGAGAAGATTTATATATTGGTACCAAAGATTTTGTATAAGTTATCATTGATTATTATTGATTATCAAGAATTTCCATATATAATTTTTTGGGGAAATTTGGCTAATTGGACCATATTGGGAGTAAAGTTGTCCCAATATACCTTTGATTGTGCATTTTGTCCAATTATACCTTTGATTTTTTTAATACGAAATTAACTATAACTTAAATAAATTAACTCCAACTTAAATAAATTTACTTTATTATAAAAAAGGTTTTAGGTAAAAAAAATTAAAAGTAAAAGAAATTAGGAACCCTAACCTCTTTGTTATCTCCGCCATCGACGAGCGACAGAAGGAGGAAGGGCAATTCGATTGTGCTCTCCGGCACGACTGCTCTCCAGCGTGACTGCTCTCTGGCGCTCTCCAGCTGTCTCCCGCGCGACTTCTCTCTAGCTCTCTTCGTCGCTCTCCTTCATTCCGCCATCTACGAGACAAGGAAGACGAATCAGCCTTGCTCTCTCTGGCCTCTCTCCGGCGCGCGTCGTTCTCTCTTCGGCGAGCTCCGTTCTTAGTCGAGAGAAATTCCGGCCTCTCTCCCGTGCTCTCTGTTATCAGTTTAGCGGTACTCCAGCCTCTCTCCAGCGCTGTCCAGACTCTCTCCAGCGCTCTCTTTCTGAGGTCCGATTGCTCTCCGGCATCTCTCCGGCTAACTATCTCCGTCCTCTTCATCCTCTGTCGAAGTCTCTCGAAAACCCTCACTTCCTCTGAACAACAAGCTCTGGTTAGTTTCGTTCCTTTATTTTCCTAGTAATCGTTGTTATTGGGTTTTTCTCTAATGCAATTGTTCTTTTCTTACATTGAGCTAGATCATTTTGTTTAGTTGGAACCAATTGTCATCTCAATTATAGTAATTTGACTGCTAATTAACTAGTAAATGATATGGCAGGGTTGAAATCTTAGACGGAAGGTTCTCGGTTCTCTGAACAACAAGCTACGGTTCAAAGGTTGAAAGGTTATCAGTTCTCCGTTCTCGTTGTTATTGGGTGTGCTTTTAGTCAATTGTTCAAAGGCTTCGGTCTGTTTATGACTGATGATTCAGTGTTTTCAGTGACAAGTTGGAACCATTTGTCATCTCAATTGTTGCACTTTGACTGCTAATTCACTAGTAAATGATATAGCAAGGTGAAAATCTTAGAGGCAGAGATGTTTGACGTTTTGATTATAACATTGTCTATCTCACAAAAGTAGGTTTTATCTTTACACTTGGACACTTTTTACTTCTCTACTCTCGTCACTACGTAACTGCTCATTGTTTCGCTTGCGGTTAGCTTCTTTACTCTCGTCACTTCTGACGGAACATGTATAGGATTAATGCTTTCCTCGTACGCACTTCTCTAAGCAGTAGTCAAGTATAATTTATCCGTGAATCGATGTATCTCCATACCTCTTGAAAAAAAATAACTGGAAAAGCCTTAAATCCTTTTACCTTTTGAATCCTTCTATCAATCTTGTTCTCCACCTTTATCGTTAATGGATCTTTTTTATTTGAGCTCAACAGTCAACGTTCAAAAAACAACCTTGTAAGCGTTTTCATTATACTATCTAATAGAGGAATCACATGATATTCCATGATACTATCTAATAGAGGAATCACATGATACTCCATAGGAGTTTTCAATACATATGATTCTGCTGGATTATTCGTCCTTATGTCATACTTCAATCCAGGAAAATAACATCGAGCTTATTTTCTCACATCTGCGCTCTGAAGGTATGTTCCAACAGCCTGACTTATTATGCAAATTTCATCAAAAATCTCCACAAAATCGACAGCCCTATATGCTTTTGAAGCTCTTTCAACCATACTTGATATTCCTCTTACCATATAGTTCTTAACCACATTGCTTAGTAGATGATGCATGCAAATTCCATGTTTAGATTGCGGATAAACATTGCCAAGTGATTTGATAATAGATGAGTTTCTATCTGACACAAATTCTAAACCAGGATCATCACCAATAACAAATCTTAACTGCATGAAGAACCACTCCCACGAATTGTCATTCTGTGAATTAACAACCCCAAATGCAATTGGATAAAGATTAGAATTACCATCTACAGCTGTAGCAACAAGTAGAACTCCTTTGTATTTACTTTTAAGAAAAGTAACATCTACTACAATCACCCTCCGAATTGCCTTGTCGAACCCTCTCACAGATTGACCAAATGAAAGAAACAAATATTTGAATCTACCATCAGTTTCAGTTGTGTAATAAGTATGCGTACCCGGATTAGCTTCTTTTAGCCTTGCAATTTTGGTATTTTACAAAAAACTTTTCTCTGGCATTCCTCTTACTGCTCCAACCGCATACTCACGGGATTCCCAAGCTTGAGAATAAGAGATTTCACATCCACGCTCCTGGCACATATACTCAATAATTTTGTTCGGTTTGGTCATTCTTTAACACCTTCGTATTTATGCATGATCAGGCTTCCAACTGTCTTCGCAGAAGCTGTTTTTCCATAAGAGCTTTTATTTGAAAGAGCACAAGTATGTTCAGATACACACTTATGGGTTATGTAGCTTCTAGATCCAGCTAAATATTCCGTACGAAGACTTCATCGAAAATTGTGATCTTTACAGAAAGCGGACCACCATCTTCTTTTCGACTTTATAACCTTGTAATCAAAGTTAAATTTCATAGCATAAACTTCCACAGTTGATTTTAGTATGTCTTTACTTTTGAAAACTTGCCCCTTCTTTACACAATCAGCCAACCAAAAATCACCTTTCTTTTCATGGTATTCTTTGGTTTTTGAACCTAAGCCATCATCAACATAATCACCATGAATATTAGTGTATTTGGCCTTTCCTTTGAGATCATCATTCATCTTTGGCGAATGGCAAAATTCGTCATGATTATCTCTAACTTGTCGATCATTGGAAATAACAACTGGGAGAACTCCTAAGTTATTGATCAAAGAACTTGGAAAATAACTTAACTCAACACTAACAATCTTCTGGTCCATTCTAAAATCTTCCAAAACCATCATATTCAATTGCTCAAATGTTGTACTAGCTTCCAAGGTGAGTAATCTGCCTCTTTTTCGTTATCAACAATGAACCTCCACTCGTTATTTTCATCCCGTCTCCAAACACCACATGTTACATAGATATTCACCATTTGATTTGATGAGAAATAAGAAGAAGAAAACAAGAAGATCAATGAGTAGAAAAACACATGAAATCAACGACATTCAGTGAAACCTTATGTCAAGAACATGATCAATTTGAATAAAATTAGTCAAGATTGCTTTCTAGATTTTCTCAGATTTAAGAACATAAAATAAATAAAATATAGAATACATATTTTAAACAGGATATAACATAGACAAAATGTTATAATATAAATTTTAACCTTTTAAAACATATGATAAAGGTAAGAACCGGATGTTATATCTATGATATATGATAGAGTAAAAGATAAAATATAGGTAAACGTTTTCTAAATTTTTCTACAATAAAGTAGAATACCAAGAATATGTATTGTATGTTAGAAATAACAACACATGTTGGTTAGCACTGAGACATACGTATTCTATATTAAAATAGATCATAGATAAAAGCTTACAATATGAATGCTAAATTTAATAAAACATTGAAGACAAGTTAGAATGTGCATTGTATCCTTGTAAAAAGAGTTATAATATATATTCTAAAAAATCTAGATCAACACATACAAATTATTTCTGATTTTTTTTTTTTATATCGAATAACATAAAATATTCTCATAATTGTATTGATTTTTTCATATTTATCTGAACTTTATATAATTTTTAATCATTATTTTCATTATTATGAAGGTATTTTATGTCTAAAATTGACCAATTATTACAAAGGTATAAAGGGACAAAAACATTCTTATTATCATGAATATAGTTATTTGATATTAAAGTATATATTTTTTTAATAGTGATTGTTTTAACATTTTATCTTGTCATGCTTGATTTTTTTAAAGTTTTCTATGATCGTTGTTTATATTTTTTTATCTCTTTAGTTTTATTCATATCCTTAAAAATATACGAGCCGGAAATGTCAAAGAAGCTACACCGTATAAACTAAGCATATTTAAATAAAGATATGAGAACAAAACTTTGTATATTTCATCCCAGACAAAGAATGAAAAAAATTCTATCAAACATGAAGTGATCGGAAAAACGTTTTTATGGAAGGTTTTTGCAAGAAATGAAGAGTTTTACAAAAAAAAAATTGCGAAAAACTCATAGAAAAATCTATGAGATAATCTTCCACAAAAAAACTATCAGAAAATGTGAACAAAAAAACCTGCATATAACAAACGAAACAATTCTGAAAGTCTACGAAGCAATCAACAGAGAGAATGAGAACAGGAGGACAGCTCACCTCACCACACTCCCTCTCTCTCCTCACATCGCCACACTCCTTCTCTCTCCTCACATCACCACACCCTCTCTCTCCTCACATCGCCACGCCCTCTATCTCCTCATATCGCCTCACTCCACTCGCCTCACTCCCTTCACCTTGCCACACAGCTACTTCATTGCTCAACAAGGCTCTCATCATGTTCCTCGTTGAATCTCAATCAAAAAAATTCACAATCGGAGTTCTTATTGAGTTTTTTGCAAAGAAACCGAGCAAGATTTTTTTAAATATAATAATTCAAGTCAAACATCAAGATGATACTGGTTAACTTAATACAATAGTATCCTCGAACAAATGAATTGATTTTTATCATTTTATTAGACCAACGAATTAGAAAACGAGCATCAGACAAATCAATGGTTTCTCTGAGAGTAATCATAAAATGCATGTTGTAAAACAGTCCGAGATGGTCTAAAACATGACAAAAGCCCACTTATGGTTTAAGATGAGAACATGGTTAAATGCAATGATGGCTTACTCGACTTGGATAATGAAAAATAGAATAAGAGGATAAATGTGAAGTTTTCAAGATAAAAATGGACTTTGAAGATAAGACAAGATCTCCGTAAAAGGATAAACTCGAATCTCAAAAAGATAAGAAAAGATGGCCGACTCTGAAAGCATATATAAGCACATTCGGGGCAGAGAATAAGAGGGACAATTTTTAGACTCTTAGAACTCCTTGCACTTAAAATCCGTAGGCATTATTCTTGACATGCTTAGTTTATATGACTTGCACTCAATTACTTGTTCAACTCTTTTTAATTGAACTAAGTTTGGCTTGATCCTCGAAAGTGATATGTAGGCAGCCTTTCCTAAGGTTTAGTCTAAAATCAATAAAGACCTTTTTTGCATCTTTTTGTCTTTTGTTAAACGAGCTGCGGCTTACATAGGTCTTTTCAACATAGGTGGTTATGCTAGCGAACTTAGTTAGGTTTTACTGCCTATGTTATTTGATTCCATTGTAATCTTGCTTCCAGACAAACGTCATGTATATTTTTGTCTCTGGAACGTTCATATGCAAGTTCGAAATAAAGATCTCGTTTAAAAAAAAAACGTTTTGTTGTCTTTCAGTATTTTCTGTGTTTATTTGATCACTTGTCGACCTTCACAGAGAATCCAAAGCTCAAGAAAAGCTACGTTTTCTTCTGTTCACAAATTTTACAGTGCAAATTTTGGTTCCCACAGTTTGGCGGTAGAAGGAGGGGGAGCGGATTACTCTTACTCACATGGCTGAAAAACGCTTGATCAAAACAATGTCTGAAAATATGGAAGACAAAATCACAGCTCACGTTGACACTGTCAACAACGACAACAACACTGGTAACACAACTACAGCAGGGACTTCTTCTATGGCCAACGCTAAGGCAAACGCCGCGGTGCTCGACAAAATCAAAAACCCAGTTGCGACTTTTCACCACAAAAGAGCACCAAAACGAGCTCGCGATTTCCCTGTCTAAATAGAAAGGCCAATGATAAAATCTATTAAACCCCTTAAAATTTGTCTCATTACTGAATTAGAGAAATCTCGACGCATAAGGGGTTCAACCAAAAAAGCGTTTCCGAAAACTCTTTGTAAGAACAAAAAATTATTTCCTTAAAATCACGGAGAAACCCTAGGTTACTCGCGGACAAAAGAAGCACAGCAAATCAGGTATGCACCCTCACTGCTGTACTTATTCCCAATAACTTCTATAAAAGTCTTTGGAAAAATAAAACTTTCTTTCCCAAGATCGCAGAGAAACTTTAGGTTACTCACGGAAAAAGAAGCACAACAAATCAGGTTTCTAATCCCTAACTGATCTACTTCTTTTGAATAACTTTCAGAGAAACAAAGGTTATTTCTCTAGAATCACTCAAAACCTGAAATGGATGACGAAGACTTAACAAAACAAAACGGGAGATCACAGCCCTCACTGTTAAAAAGTCTTCTGAAACATAGGATTTTGGAAAAATTTGAGCGTCTCTTATGTAGCAACATATTCTGGGAATTGTCAATATGTGTTTACTAAGCTTACTTCAGAAAAAGTATTCAAAACTCCATCGAATCAATCCTACGGAAACAAAAAAAATTCCAATTAAGTTTGATTGCGATAATAAAATTCATCGCATCTAGAGTTTCTGAAGGAAAGCAAGTGCAGAAAAAAGGGAACTATAAATCGGCGTACACCCGAGTACATGTTCCCCATCGCTGAGGGCTAAAACTCAGAAACTAAATTTGCAGAACAGCCGTAAAACGTGAGTTTTCCAAAAACAGCTTTCGTAAAATAAAACTCAATAACATTTTGTGGAATAAATTTCGTAAGATTAAAATTGACAACATTTACAAAAAAGATTTTGTAAAATTTAACTCGACAACATCTTACAGAAAACTTTCGTAAAATTAAGATCAACAACATTTTACGAGACAACTTTTGTAAAATTAAACTTGACAATATTTTACAAAACAGCTTTCGTAAAATTAAACTCGACAATATATTACAATTTTCATATAATAACTTTGAAGACATTTACGAAATGACTCATAAATAAAACTCAAAACAATTCGATAACCTTCGGAAAATAAAAAAAAAGATCTTAGAAAAAGACTCTCGGAGAAGGAATGAGATGTAGCCATAGCTGGGAATTTAACTTCGTCCATCAGCCTCTCTCCACGGTCTCACCTTCCTCTCTCTCCTGACTCATCGCCCATGACCTCTCACCAAAGCCTCATCGCCCATCGAGACATCCTCATTTCCCTTGGCATCTCCTGATCCCCCTTGGAATCTCCTGATTGCCCATGGTATTCATGACCTCCTTTGGCTATTCCTAAACGCCAAAAGGCCTTTGAAAAGATTCTTATTCATTTTCATCACAGGCTTCAGCCTAAAGGCGGAAAGGAACATAGAGAAATCCAGGAACAAACAATATTCTTACTTTCCGTAAGGGGTGGGCAGACATGAGGATAAGAAGGGGAAATGAGAAAGCAAAACGGAGAAGAGGTAAACTCGAATCTCCGAAAAAACTAAGGTATGTCCAACTTGGAAATTTTTTAAATTAGACTTGGAATTTTTGTAGGAAAGTATTAAGAAATAAAAGCGCCTTGAAGCTGCCATAGACTTTAAGGAACTTAGAATCTAGGTAGATAGTCTAGCAAACTAAGTCGTAGACGATTTTCACTATCTCGTACTTTTGTTACTTTACTGGTCAGGTAGATCTTGCAAGACCGATCTAATCTCTTTCAGAACCAAGAAGCGATAATCATGCATTCAAGCGTACTCAGCTCGCTTCTTAAAGAAAGAAAGAACTAGAGATACGAACGTCGTCTTAAAACCGACTCGTTCCTAGCAGTTTTCTTAAAACCAACTCATTCCAAGTCGCCAACCTGGAAACAACCAAAGACCACAATCCCATCGTCTTCTTTAAACTGACATGATTTGTCGATCATTTCAATCCTAGAAAGAGAAACATACAAAACCCATCAAAAGATCAGTTCATCTGTTCTCCTTCATAAAAAAGGGAGGGAGTGGGTACGTATACTATACTCGTATAATCCCACTCTTCAAATTTTTTTGGCTCGACACTAAGAAAACACTTTCATCAAAGCAAAATATTACAGCATTGGGAAGAAAAACACTTAAGCAATGCAATGATCCTTCGAAATCGTCCAAAAGGAAAACAACAATCTAAGATTTGTCTAAATGCTAGCGACATACCCAAGCGTGAAAAATTTAGTCTCAAGAACCCCACAGCATATCTTATCGCAATCACACGTTTAGAAAACATGTACCAACATCGGACTGATAAGACCTTTTAGACTTAACAAAACCAATTTTGTTAGAAACAAAAACTTATACGAGAAAATCCTCAAACACAAAGCATTGATCCCAATTTCTGTTGGACCGTTCGAGTCACATAAAAGCATCAAATATATTTGCGACAAATCAAAATCAGCAACACAAGTAGCAGCAAGCAAAACAAAGGGAACACTTTCTCCCCGCTCGTTGACTAGATCTATTGCTGGTTGACCGATTCGTTCTGCTCGAGAAACGAATGTGTCATGAAAATTCTTCTCAGAAACCTACGAAAAAGTTTTGCAACTAGATCATAAAAAATAACCTTTGTTAAAGATCTGAAGTCAAAGCAAATACATTTCTCGTAAAATGCGAAAACATCACTATTTTAAACATCTCCAGACAAAATTCCGCTTCATTGTCCTGGTAAAACCAGTAACCCAATACTTTCATATAAATAAAATATTTTATACGAAACAGCCTACAGGAAAACAAGATCTGTATCATTAAAAAAAACTCTGCAATAAGAAAACATGAATGTGGAGAACCTAATCCTCGTTCACAAACATCACTAGTAATCTGCGAGCAACACACTCCATTTACTTCTATGAGAAGTACTTCTTATAAAACTTACACGAAACATCCTCCGTATAGTCATATTGAGTTATACGAAGCAACTTTTAAAAATAAACATAACAAGTTTTATGAAGAAATATTGTAGAGAATTCTCGTATAGTTAAAAATGAAGATGTATGATTATTCTTTCGACGACAAATCTAAACTTTATCTCTTCGCACTAAGATCTAACAGGTCTCTTCCTTTAGCCTTATGATTTGCTGGCTTCTGCCCATCACTTACATCCGAGCAGGCCATAAACCTGCGACTAAATCCCAATGGATTCAATATAAAGCCTTTTAGGCTTCGTCTTCCTAAGAAAAAAGTGAAAACAATTTTCATACGAAAGCCTTTCATTACGGTTTTCATAACTGAAACGAAGTTACACGAAAAAATATTTCATACGACTATAGGAAGTATTATACAAAGACTCTTCATATGACTGAAACCTGAAGTAAAAAAATCATTTTCTACCACATTGGCCATCTTAGCGCTGTAAAATCTGACATAATTGGCCTGTCAATCTCAATAAAATATATTTGGCCGTCGACCAATTACGCCTTCCCTTAAAATCCCGAACCAGAACTCAGGCATATCCTTTAAGAAAAATTCTAAACTAACATGACCTTAATGTTAACAAAAAGTTGCCATGGTCTAATCCTTGAACAAAAATGTCATCGGCAATGCATCTGAACACAGCCTTCACCCCAAGCCAAAAAACGCTTCATCCTATCACTCAACGGCAAAACGAAAATCTGCGATTTGTCTAATAAACATCGAGTGATGACTACACAAATAATTATAATATAACCCAAAACATAAATTATACGATAAAGTCTTCATAACAAGACTCAGTTGTAACAACCAAAACGTTAATGAAAAAAACAAACTTCTTGTTAATCGACTAAGTCTACATGGTCCACAAAGCACTTTATGTCTACGAAATTTCACCTAGAAACGCGGAAAATGAGAAAACACTCGTAAGAAAGCTCTTAGAGTTGTACGAAACATTCTCATTAAAAATACATGAAATAAATCTTGGAAGGCCAAATCTTCATAACGCCAAATGAAGGAAAAGAATTCTTCCCAAGAACAAATTTACACAACCTCTTGGCCTTATTTCCTCAATCACAAATCAAACTAATGTAGATTGATGGTTAGAACTATGATACAAATGAGAACATATTGTTCTTCAATATATTATATATATACTATTAAATCATACATTTCATTTTTAATTCTATTTCGAACAAAATGCTATATTTTGAGAATAAAACAAAATAAATGATAAAAACATAAAAATCCAATTGCTATGATATAAAAGAAAAATAAGAATAATTTGTAAATCAGAATTGAATAGATCAATAAATGAAAAACAAACCCGTACTTTTTAAGCGCGGATCAAAATCTTTTAATTTGAGGCACGAAGAAAACAACTCTTGCACCTCTATAAATTAACACCTTATTATTTTTATAGAATTATGAGCTAAGATCTGATATCTCTGTTTTGTTAGCAATCTAAGTTATTTTGTGTTGTTTTCTTTAATATAGTTTTATTTCCGTAGAATTCCGCCTGTTTATGTCTTTTTTTTAGTTCTTGTGTTCTAGGAATATTAACTATTTTTCACCAGTTTTGTCTTCCATCATATATCGTGACAAAACAAAAAAGAGTTGTGCACATGTTCTTGTCTGTACGACCTTTTATTTCCAATCTTTTGGTTCGGTTTAAAGCGAACCATGCCTTTAAATTGTAAGTTATCTGTGAGGTACCTATCACTGGGATTTTGTAAGAAAGACTTTTTCATCTTTAAGATATTAGATTATATTTACAAAAGAAAGGAGTAGATGATATGATATTTTATATCCCATGTGCTCCCCTCTGCGCATAGCGTATCCATCACTTATCTCAATTATTTAGCATCATTATATGGTGGTCACTCCCAAAAATATAAAAGATGAAGTAGATTGGCTTTTTAAAGGAAAAATGATTCATCAGTTATAAAAAGCAAACATATGGTATTACATGGTTATACATTCCAAATATTATTTACTTTAACATAAACTAATACAAGCATGGTAACATGTATTGTTAGACTCGTCAATTTTCAATATAAACACTTATCCTTTTAGTAAAGTTATGTTTGCATTCCTTCGGTGAGGATTCATTCACATCCTTTTAGTAACGATCCGTTCACATCCTTTTAGTAACGATCCGTTCACATCTTTTTAGTGACGATTCATTTTTACCTTTTCGGTGACGATCTGTTAGCACCTCTTTGGTGATGACCCTTCATAACCCTTCTGTGAAGATATGTCACATCCATTTAGTTATAACTTTCGTATATCTTTGGTCACGATACTTTTATACCCTTTTGATGATTATAAAATTATTAATATTTGCTAAAGCAACCAATAAGATCATAGAAGAGATCTTATAAATTTGAACATAAGTATCATTTTGATATTTTTTTTATTTAAAGCATGAAATAACCATCTAAATTTTAAGAGTGTCGATTATTCCACCAAATTTCATCTTTTTCTGAAGATCCTTTGACCTTCCAAAAATTTGCAACAAAGTAAAAGATTCGATAAGATCCCAGCATTATTTACATGATAGAGTTCATCATATCCTTCAGTGCGTCTTTATAAAGAGCAACATATTGAGACTTCATAGCCTCACAGAAGTCTCAAAACCATTATCAGTATAAGAAAAATGAAACTAACATACTTTTGAGAATTTAGTAATGATATGTATAATTGTTATTCTCTCTTTGAGGTTTCTTCCTTGTTTAATCTTCTTTTTCAACCTTTGAAAGTATACTCTCCCAAGCATTTCTAACTTTGATGTCATCTCTCAAACAAATATAACATTCATAGTTCACAAGAAAATACTCTTTACGATTTTTGGTTATTTGGGATTGGTAACTTGAATGAGTGTGAACTATGAACTTAGATAATCATTGAGCTGCACATGATATCACTTTCCTTAAAAATAGTTTAGTCATATTGGATTCCACGGAATTTTTTTGTAGGATAAGATAATCAAAATCTCATTTTTACTATATTCTAAGATACAAAAATAAAAAATAAAATTTTAATGTTTATATGAGTTTCTTCAAAAATCTTTGATGATTTTTAACAATGAATCTCTCTTTCTTTCAAACAATTAGTTTATGATTTTCTTGTTCTTGTTATTCTGGTTATGAGTACTAAAGTTTACAATGTTTAACATCAACTATTGAAATTGTTAACACCTAAACAATTGCAAGGATTCGTTTGAACTAACTTGTATCGAAAATCTCTTCCTAACAGTGATACTCTCTTCCTAACAGTGATACAAAGATTAGGTGGATGATTCCTATTGGTGTTGCAAGGTTATGCGATGATGTCCAGTGGGGCTTTGCAAGGGTTAAGTGAATAGATTATAATGGTGTAACAAGGGTTAGGTGAAAAGTTACATTAGTGAATACATCGGCAAAAGATGCTTTCAGATTTCAATAGAGGTTGGGGGTCAAGAATTTGTGTAGTATTTGGTTTGAGTTGAAGATTATTGTGAAATTAATCAAAATCTACATCAGAAATTTAGATAGATAAATGTCTAGTATACAAATAATTTCCAACTATGATTAGTATGTCTTTTGGAAATGAGCCCGAAAACAAATCTATGTGAATTTTGCCTCTTAGTTTTAAGGTGGACAATATCATATTAATCGGTCGAGGGAGAGTTGGATGCAGATTTTTAAAAGCCTAACAATAAACAATTTGTATTTATTTTTTGGTTAAGGTGGTATATATAATCTTGGGACAACCGAAAAATAGCAAAGCAACATGAAGAGATGTCAGATACATAAAACTAAATCGTACTAAAATGATATGCACTACTCATCTATTAGAAAGACCTGAAATTTTGATGAACACAAATGAATATTATAAAGATATTTCCTTTTCTTTAACCCTAAAATCAGACAATATTTCACCCAACAAAACATTCTTAGTTATTTTCCACAATTAATTACAATTAATCTACTACGTTAGGAGGAGCCTGATTAACCTGATCTTTGAAATCTGCTTTTGTGCTAAGCTCCTCAAAGGCATTGACAATATTCTGCAGCCTTGCAACAAACTCGATCAGAAGGGAAGCAAACGTAGCCAAAGACAAAGAACTCGCGCTTTCATTTACCACAGAACCACCAATGAAAGACACACTTGGCCACATCTCACGATTCCTTAGCATCATACTCTCTGTTGATACCCATATTTGAGATTCATTAGCACTGGCAAGATTATGACTGTTGCTACTGTTGGTATCCCAAATCTGACTGAGTGATTTTATCACCTTGGTCTCGGTGTGATTGTTTCCTCCAGCTTCTTCTGCTTCAGCTTTCTCTTTAGTAGCCGCCCAGGTTTCTGAGTTGACAAGAAGATATGATTTACTGTCTATTTTCATTTGTAGTTCCTCTGCTGCACCTTGAACGTCCTTGAGAATCTCTCCAGGGCTTAACTTCTCCATTTTCTCTACTTTTTCTCCAATCAAACGCAGAAGTTTTGCTCCTTCGTTGCCAACTCTTTGAAGCTCGTGACGGAAAGCCTGTCGTTTCTCTGGTGCTGCCTGCCAAATGACATAGCTCACTAGATTACCATATTAGAGGAATACAACGTTCTCATATCATGCAAAGAAATTAAAAAAAATCAATTTAATCATCCACATTAAAGGGTGGGTAAATAAACCAAAAAGTGGTAAACCAAACCAAATTAACCCGAATTCACAAAATTTGTTTACAGTTTTAAAATTTTGATCTCGTTATTTTAAAATCCCAAATACCGAAACCAAAACATTTTTTAACCAAACAAAATAAACTTTAATTCGTTAAAAAAATATATTATATATTATGTGTGTATATACAATTATATGTATCAAAATATATACACATACTACATATTAATAAGTTTTAATACTGATTAAACTGAAAAGCCAAAGCAAACAGAAATTACAACAAACCGAGTTAAAACCAAATTGAAATTTCTTTTTTTTTTTGGGGGGGCCAAATTACCTATGTTTTTATTTGTTTAGACTTCTAAAGAAAAACCGGAACAAGAACAGAGTTAAAAAAAAAAAAAATTATATGGGTTTCATTAAAGAGTAGTATATAAATTTTGAATTAATTATCAATGATTTTGCATCAACTAAAGCTAGAAAAAATGTTTTGTGTGATTATTTTTTTGTCTTTAAAAGAATTGATATCTCTTTTTTTATTTGTTTCAGGTTATATAATTTTGTTTGGTTTAATTTAAGGAAATATAATGAAGAAAAGTTAGAAGAAAATGTTTATAAAAGGGTTCATATTCCATGTTTCGCCCAATGCTGTTAAATAGTTTAAGACGGGGCTGAGTATATTACTTGTAAGCCTTGTTTTTTAAACACTGATTTAACTTATAAACTTTAAAACATCTTATTTGGGTTTCATTAAATGGTATGATAAGGAACCTGTATCTCTGAAAGAATGCAGCCATGCATTGCCATGACCGTAAAAGCACAATGCCTTACTGCACCACTTAGTTTCACATAGTTTATCCAAGGATGGTTAAGCGTTCTGTAAGGTCCATGTGGAGGCTCCCACCTGGCAAATTCAAGCTGCCACACAAAAATAAAAATACAGAGATCTTAATGTTAATATCATCCAAATTCGTTTTAGCTAGTTGTCTCAATTTAAAACATACCAGAGAATCTTCTTGACTTGTAGACTGAACAGCTGATCTGTACCCGCTGTATAATGGATCATCTGAAGCTTGGTATGTAAGAATCTTCGAAGGTATTCTTTCGTATTCCACACATTGCAAGTAACCATTAACACATCCTATTTGTGTACGGTAAAAACCCTGAAAATTTAGCTAAAGCACATGAAATTTAAATGCCAAGTAATGTTTAATTTGTTTACCTTCTAGTGAATTTGCTACAGTTTTAAAATTTGTAGCCACCAGTTTATGGAGATCTTCCCCGGCCCATACTGGAAATATAAATATATTCACAACCAAACAGATGGTTGCACCAAGCACAATAAACAAAGACCTGTAATACGCGGTACTAAAGAAGTCTCCTGTGTTGTTTCCAGAAACAAGGACAATACAAAATGTCAACAAGAACACCCTGAATGCATATTCATATGCCTTCATGGCCGGGTGGAGTTTCAAATAACTAGCACTGAAACCTGATAGATCAAGGCATAGAGAAAGTGTTGTTATCTACATTAAAAATCCTTATGCAACAGTAAAAGAAATGCGGTAACCTGCAAGGAAAATGCATATGATGATTATGAATTTCTCGAAATCTCCTGATAAAACAGAGAGCCTGGCGATGCCAAGAGCAAGTCCCCCAGCAGAGAATGTGCCTAAAGCTCTGTTGAACCCTTTGACTAATGTTGCACCTGTAAATTAAACATGCAAGAATCTAAGTGGATGAATAAGAGTGGCACAAAGAAGTCTTTTTTTTGGGTAAAATATTAAATTATTATATCAATTTTTCAAGTTATGACGAAATTTACAGCATAATTTATAGTGAATGCGATAATTAAACTAAACACCAGAACCTAAAGCTAGGGAAATTTTTTGTAGTAATAGCGGAACAAATTCAAAAATCCAGCTAAGTAGCAAGTCAAGCTCGGATCAAATAAACTGAGACCATTCGAGAATGAGAGCCGGGCACCATGAACTATCGAGAGAAAGTATCCTCAAACCTTGAAAAAACGGCTTATGCAACTTCTGACCACTTTGCCGAAACAAGACCTGTCCGAAGAGTCCGGGCACAAGCAAACTCAAAGCACCAGACAGCTATACCTCTGGTGGCACCACAGAGAACCACAGGAAACAAATGATGTCGTTCAGAGGGATGCCCTGAAGATTGTTGTATCTAATTCTACCCGATGTTACCGTTTACACACATTAAACCAAAACCCCATATAGAGATAGCATACCAAAGGTGACTAACTCTCCGGAAGTACAACCACATGAGAATGAACCGCTGGTAGACCTATTTCTGCACGGCAGGAAGAGCGAGGTCCACACCACCAAACGAGTTTAGCCCAAGTACCCGCATGCCGAAGGACTGTGCTGAAGAAAAACAAGAAGAACATGAAGCTCACTTGACACATGCACGCCCCCACAACCACGTGACGCCATGTCCTACATGTGTTGCCACCAGAGCTCATCTGAGTTGGAGAGACCAACTCGTGAGGATCTCTCAAACCCCAACCAACACCGTGCTGAGGAGCACCACTTCTGGGATAATTGCTGGAGGAGCACTCCGAATACAGACCAGCTTCTCATAAACCACCACAAACCACCATTCTCCTCAACACACCTTGTAGGTGTAAAACCCTCTCCGGAAGAAACAGAGCTGTGGAAGAGCAAATATCGTCCTCAAGCGCTACAACCTCTGTAATCGGACTCAGAAACAGGTAAGTCTCTGGATCTGGACCGGAAACATGAATCTCAATTGACATGGCCTACACCACTGAATTTGTTTTTCTTTTATTTGCATAACTCTTCTTATACTTGTTACTTGTTTCGTATCCGTCTTGATTTTTAAATACTCGCCATCATCTAGTCAAGTACTCCCTCCGTTTCATATTATTTGTCGTTGTAGAGAAAATTTTTTTGTTTCAAAATAAGTGTCGTTTTAGAGTTTCAATGCAAAATTCATTAATAAAATCCATAGGTAATTGTGCTTTTATTTTTCTATTGGTTGAAATATGGTTAGGTGTATAGGTAATAGTGTTTTTATTTTGGAAATATACAAAATCATATGTTTTCTTAATATGTGTGAATAAACCTAGAACGACAAGTAATATGAAACGGAAGGAGTATTAAATAGTAACAAGTATTAAAAGTTTAACTATTAGCTTCTTATTACATGTTATTTGTTTTGAGAATACATTTTGTCATCGTGAAAATTATACAATGCTTATATATCGAATTATTCATATATTTTTATTTTTCTTTTTTATAATATAAACAATATTTTATTTAAAATAATTTACATGTTATTTTAAGTAGAATAAACAAAATAAACTTTCATGTATATTTCTAAAAAAAATATTATTTAGTAAGTAGTTGTTAAAAACTCATAAAATATTATTTAGTAAGTAGTTCTTAATTTTCTTTTAACTTTTAAATCATTATAGGTGTTACAAATAATTTTTATATTCTTTATTATATTACACTTTTTGAATTTTCAGACTCACTATGATAAATATTTAATGTGAAAATAGAGATTTTATATTTGAAATCAAAATATTGATTTATATTTAAATTTAATTTGGTTTGCACTGAAACTTTATTTCATAATTATGTTGATTAAAATTTTTAATCACTAAATTTAATTGAGTTTGAAAAATTTACTGAAGATAACTAACAAAACACTTACATTTCTTTGTGCTTTTATTATATGATTGAATTTAGTTAGATTTGGTTGAATCAAATTAAACATTGTCTAACCATATTAAGACTATATCTAACTCCACTTTATTTTTTACTCTAAAATAGAATTTAGAGTAAAAATGCTCCAACCACATTTTTTTTTTACTTTATAATAGTGTAAAAATGGTTTATTCTATATATATAGAATAATCATTTTTTTTTCTTAATCACTCTATTTTTAACTGTAAATAGAGTATTATTGAAGTAAAACACAACTCTACTATAAAAGTTATTATTTTTTTTTTTAAATGAACCATTGGAGATAATTTAACCATTACAAAAAAAAATCTGATTTATTTACTTGTCCAGAGTTTAAAATATTGGTTTAATTCTAATGTCTATGAGATAATAAATGCCTAGCCATGGCCTACACCACTGAATTTGTAGATCTTAAGGCTTCCAATAATGAGAAACCGCACCGCCGTAAATAGTAACAAAAATCTATACATATACTTATATATCTATATATTTTGTTACTATTACAACTGCACCTAAATTAGAGACATAGAATCCAAGTACAGGGGGGCTAGTAAGTGCCTATTTAGCAATAGAAGAATATATAATGAACCAGCGGCTTAATCTTACTAGGACTGGTGCAAAGGGGAAATTGTCATGAAATGAATTTCCTAGAACACTCAAAACCTCATAAAGATTCGACCAAACAAGAAACATCCTCCCCCAAAATTAAATAGTAAAAAACGGAGATCGGATAAAATACCTACGGAATATTCGAAAACCACAACAACAGTGAGGATGGCCCAGACATAGAATTTACTGGCAGCGTGCAGAGGCTCTTTAAGGAAAATAACGAAGGAGCAAATGGCAAGAGCCATTCCCATTTTGACGGCAAAGAAGAGCTTCCTACGATCAGAATGCCACAAGTTACTGATCCCGCAGAAGCGTCCGCTTGAGTCATTAAATCCGAAACCTGAGTATCCTTTCCGAGAGAGAAGCACCTCTCTGCTTTGCTCTGGACCTGACCCCATATTGCCTGCTATTTTCTTCATATTAAAAAGAACATTATTGTCTTTTAAATACAAAGAGGGATTATTTTGTATGTACGTTGCATTTACTTTCTTCCCCATTAATGCATGCCTTCTAATTTCAAGTTATTGTATTTAACTTCTTTTGTTCCCTTTCGTATAATAAAGAATGGAAGAAAACGGAGTTTGTGGACCTGTGAGTGGACCAATAACAATGTGGTGATTAAATGCGTACGTGTCTTATATTCACGTAAAGACAGTTTAAGAAAAATATCAAAAAGGAGCAGTTTCAAGGTCTGTGACTCGTGAGTGGGAGTGTGACATTTTGAAAGGCGTTACATCTACCGCTCGCTCACCATTCTTCAGAGGTCAAGGGAGCCATCCAACTTGTCATTTTCCCTACGCTTTAAAAACAGTTGGTTTGGGTTTTGGGTGAGATGAGTGTTTTTATTTTTTTTCTAATTATGGTTTTGTGAAATGGAATACAGAACATATTTTTTTTCAACATTCAGAAGATCACTCTGTTGCTCAAACATGAAGTTTGTTTGGAAAATTAAATTGGAATAGAACAACCAATAAAATATATAAATGCTATGTTATTTTATTTTATATGAGATATCATGTCTATATATCATAACTTGTTTGAGCTTTTCCAATTTCATGTCCAACTTTTTATTGTCCGATTTGTACGATATTGTCTATTTTGAACCAAACAATCAAAGTCTGTGTGGATTTTATCTTGGATTCCTTCCTAAAATGCCTCGTACTAATCAAAATTGGATATTCTATTATATGCTAGACATTCTTTTCCTAAGCTTTCAATGTAGGATTTTGTTTGCATTCACAACATACTTTCACTCAAATAAAGTATCACACAAACCTTTGGTTTCCAACCTTCAACGAAACTCGACATACATCTTGTACCGCCATAATCACCAACAAAACTACTTCACCTAACGTTTGTTATACCATTAGGATTTATCCACCTAACTCTTGCACCATTAGGAATATCACTTTGAGGATATTATTCCAACAACTGAAGCTTTTAGGATCTTTGACTGGTCTCTGCCACATACCTCTCTCTCCCCATCATTTATTGTTAGCTTTGACCTTTAAAGGTATTTTGTTTTCTTGCATATTTTTGTCATCCAGAATAAATTAAATAAAAATAAAGTAACAAAGGGAAAAATAGAAAAACATGAACTATAAGTACAGAATGTGAAAATTCAAAAGCACTTTTTTCTCTCTCATCAAATTCCTCTTCCTTCTCTCTTCAAACCTCTATTATTGAAGCTTGTTCTCCAACTTCGGTTTCACCCTTAGAGCCAGAGTCGGACCATTGGTTTTGGTTTTGTATCATGTTTTGTCAACTGAGATCATCTGGTTTTCTTCTTGTTCTTCTCTTTGGGTAGTTTGATCAAGTTTTGATTTTGTCTTCCCAGGGGATTGAGGAGCTTATTGGGATCTCAACGCTGTGATCAATCTTCTTTACTTGATCTAGCTAGTTGAAGCAGGTTGGGTTTTCTTACCCTCCAGATCTTGTTTTGTCTTAGAAACCCTGTGCTGATTTGTTATTGTTGCATGTCGTATATGAGATTTCTTTGGCTCACTTATGGTTTCAATCTTTGACCTTCTTGATTTATCGAGAAAGGTTGAACCTGATTGTGAGTTGTTTCGCTCCTTGTCATTACCCTTAAGATTTGATCGAAATATTGTATTCCTTCAAGCCTCTCATGGCGTTTCGAGTTGTCTCTTTCCCGTCTCTGCCATTCCGGTTATATATTAAAGAAAGTTCATACTACAAAAAAAAAAAAAATTCAAACCCTATTATCTAAACTTCAAACCCCAAATATACTTTAAACTCTATGTACTGTACCAAAAATTATAAATCTACACAGTAAAACTAATACTTTCCATCTTAAACACCAAATATTAACACATAAATTACAAACACTACAAACACCTAAACATTTTTTTAAAAAGTTCTAAAATTTAAACATAAACTTTAAAACTCTAATCTTTTTATACTATGTCTATAACCTAAAATCTTAAAATTAAAATCAAAATTTCATTTTTTTAATATTATTCTGTAACTTTCAATATACAAACCTTAATTCTTCATTCTATAACTGAACTATGTTCTATAATTAAACTCCATTTTCAAACATAAACCATACTTCTCAAACATTGTCTTGATCTGATCATATACCCTTCATAAAACATACTCACCATACCTTTTTTTGTCGACACCATATATGCCTTAATCATAGTCACCATACCTTAATCATAAATATAACTTTTACTATTTTACTTAAACATAACATAAAATAAAACTATATTTTGTACTCTATATATTAAAGCTTAAATAAACTAAACATAATAAATAATACACTTCTGTAGAAGACATAAAAGAAAAGAAAAAAAATACTTATAACTTTCTATTGGTGAAGATAGTGATGATATGAAGATCGCCATTCAATCTTCTTTTCTTTCAATCTTCTTCTCTCCAGAACTTTGTCTCTTCGACAATCAATTCTGTCTTAGTCTTTAACAATCTCTCACATCCTTCTTTTCTATTGCTTCTCTCTCAACCATCTCTCAACAACGATAACGCCAACGAGGAGCTCTGGTGTGACCAGTCTCTGAGTCATTCACAAGCAGATGAAAAGAAGCTCTGGTGTGGTAAGATTTACGAGTTGAGTTTGACGGCAGAGGAGGCAGAGACGGAGATGGATTCTCCACCTCTGCAAAGGAGGGAGGGGAAGAAGTAGCGACAACGGCGAGATTGCGGAAGCAGATGGAGGAAAGGAAGATCTGGTGGAGAAGACAACAGCGAGCAGGTCCGAGCTCCGGTGTGGAGAGGACGATGACGACGGCGAACAGGTCCGAGTTGAGGGCATGATTATTGCGGGTTCTTAGGGTGGACTTCTTAACGTAATGATTAGTGTGATTGATTTAGGTTAATTGTTTTAGGTTTTGTTTTAATACGGTTTAGATTTGTTTTAGTGTAAACCAAGTTAGAAAAATTGTAGTGTTGACTTTATTTTTAAATTCCTGGTTTAGTTTTATAAACCAGAATTTATTTATAAAATAATTTTAATTTATAAATAAATTTATTTTATTTCTAATTATAAAATAATTTCAGTTTAATTTTTAATTATTTTATTTTAATTATAATTATTTTTAGTTTATTATATAAAGACCTAACATAGCACGAATATATGAATTGTAATCAATTTGTAATAAAAAGTAGTGCTATAATTAAGTAGTGTTATAATTAAGTTAATAACAACGTTTAAGTATTGTTATCGTATATGCACATTTCATTACATTTTAAAAATGTTATCGTAGAAAGAGTATCTATGATGGTTGCCGATGACATAGCATTTACGATTTCACTGTGAAACTTCTACCATAGCATATTTTCCACGCTAAAAATGTATATATTTCTTATAGTGTCAACAAAAGAGATGTGATGAACTTACACCCATGCTTAAAGGCGAGTGTGTTTGCTCGGCCAACAAGTACGGTTATACAATCTGGTCTGTATTGAATGCCTCGCCGCACCGTATGATATGACGTCATCTAACACTGTACGAATATGTGACCTCATCTAGAATATATATATGCCTTCCTGCAATCTTATCAAGCACTAGAAGAGCCGTACTTAGCTCTAACCACCTGAAAGTCTTTATCTTTGGTGAAATATTCATGGACCATATATGTTCCGTGAGGTATTTGATTGAGGAAGATATTCAGTTTCTTGGATAAGATTAGCTTCCTTTGACTTGATAGCTAATACCTTGATTTTACTGAGTAATCTCCGCTTCTCTTAAATTCCCAAACCCACAAATCCTCTTTTCTAGTCATCGTTTTTATACTTAGAATGTGTTTGATATT
This sequence comes from Sinapis alba, assembly GCA_012274485.2. Classification (NCBI taxonomy): domain Eukaryota; kingdom Viridiplantae; phylum Streptophyta; class Magnoliopsida; order Brassicales; family Brassicaceae; genus Sinapis; species Sinapis alba. The sequence goes on from MU105775.1 coordinate 34,945, forward strand.
TGTTAGAAACAATAACTCATTAATCATGTATTTTATCAGTCATCCTCTTTCAACATTAATCAACTCACTAACAAATAATTTAATATCTATAAGAGAATTTTTAAGTCTTCTCATCACATTATCTCTTACCCGCAAATCTGTCCAAACGCTAATTGTATTTCCATTTGTAGTTCTCTAACTGAAACCTTATTCTAATAACTGGCAACTATGCGTAATGCTTCTCCAAGTAAATGATTGTATTTAAACAACTTAGACCCTAGAAATTCATGATTAATCAAAGAGAAATTCTTTTAGATAGCACTTTTTAGTTTGTTTTTTCACAAAATAGTTCATAAGGAAGAAAATGACTAAAATAAGTTTTATTAAAAGCTAAATATGCATTTATATGCATTTATATCACTAGAGTTAAATAATTTATACTTAGTGTTTAAAGTTAAAGGGTGAGTTTAGGTATAGAGTTTCAATTTTTTTTAAAAAAAATATTCAAAACTTCAAAATAAAAAAAACTATTTTAATCATTTTATTTTTCGAGTGTTATTTTTGTGATAATTTTTTTTTTTTTTAAAAGCTATTTGAGAGAATTGGTCTTAATCAAAAGTATGCGTTTTTCAAAACTCTTGTGAATAAGCAATTAGGATTTTGCACTAACCTCCAAAAGTAAGGAGCACCTGGCTGAAACATTCAGTGTCTCTAAACCCCGAAGACTCCACTTTATTATTGTAACATATTCTTCTGAATGCACCTCTCTTTATCATCTCTTGAATTCTACCAAAAATCTGTTATGTCATTTAAAGAAAATTCACATGATGATTTGGGAGATTAAACCATGATATGGTGTACACTTGCATGGCAACTGAAAGCACTTTCAGAAGAACTTCCTTACCTCCCTAAGACAAGGATCTAATATAATTTTCTTAGCGTTTTATGAAAGTAAGATATCATTTTAGTTTTGGAATTTGTATAACATTCTAGCTACCTTAGATATGAGATTAATGTACCTCCTAAATTATGAATCTCCAGGATTTCTCACATGGTCTCTCACATACTTCTGCATGTTGCTCAATCTCCGCTTCTCTTAAATTCACATGGTCTCACATACTTCTGCATGATCTTAAGAACATTTATCGTTCATTTTCTTAACTGATACTCCTTCCGTTTCAAAAAGATCTATATTTTAGAGAAAAAAAACATTTCAAAAAGATACAGTTTTTTAATTTTCCTATGTATTATATATTGAAAAATTATAAATTTCAAAATGTTAATGGTGTTATTCACAAAAAAAATAATGCATGTATAATCAAATTTTAATGTGTTTTCTTAATATATATAAAAAATCTAAAATATGTATCTTTTTAAAACGGAGGAAGTAGTTGATATACTTGATATCATGTCTCATTCCTTTAACCATCTCTCTATTTTGTCCCAAGAAAGATTCATTATCTATGTGAGCAAGAATTAGTTCCTTTTCAAAACATTAACTCATTGCATCCCAGAATAGTTTGATAATTTCCCGGTCTTTAAATGACACTGAATCTGATGTATTATGTGTTGTGATTAGAGTTTGAAGTCCTCTCTTAAAGCTATTGGAAAAAGTTCTGATATTTTAAAAAACTGAATCTCCACTTAAAAGGGTGCGAAGAATATAAGTATGATTTAATGCTTGCATCGCTCGAGAGTGGCTAAGAAGTCTTTTATCAAACATGAATTGACCTTTAAATATTCGTGAGACTACATTAAGTTCACCAAAACTGTTAGGTGTCAGAGAAGACTTTGATCCATTCAACGTTTCTAGAACACCTTCCCATGTAAAAGAGAAAATGACGACTCATATCAATCAATGGAAAAGACAAAACCGTAACTTAATTAATTGATCGGTCAATACTTTACTTTTTTTTTACCACTGCATTGATTTACAAATGCATTTAGATAAATATACCAGAAAATAACTATCTGCAGTAACTATTCTTTACTACAATGGCTCTCAACTCCGCCAAAGCTTAACCAAATATATCTAAATGTAATCAGTTACGCCATCAAGGCTACTCTGACCGGTCTTGCGATGGTTCTTTATTCGGTGCAGGCTTGACAAAAGAGAACTCCTTAGAACCATTTTCACCGTCACAGCTACTCTCACCGGTCTTCACGGCAAGCTCGATGCCTGGAGACGTTGCCATGCCAGCTGGAGGCATAGGCGGAGTCAAGGCTTCGTTGTCTATGTCTACATCCGATGTTTCGGGGTCTAGTTCTTCGTATTTCATCGAATGTCCTGTAGTTTTATAACGCTGCAATGACCGTAGAGACAAAGAAGACCTAACAGTTGATGCCGTAGGGCTCACGCTTCCATCTCCACCTAGTCTCTTGGTGGTGCTACCTTTCTCGCCTTTCTTCTTCTTCACGGCCATTCTCCATTTCTTTAGCGCCTTTGATGTTTGCTCGTCGAATACTGATTTCTTCATCCGTGAACCCATCTGTATATGCAGATTTCTTGGTTCAAAAGTTTGAATAGAAACACGCTTTTTTCTAGGTTTATGAACAAAGGAAAAGTTACCTGAGTAACGAGTGAGTAAAGAGGGAGTGTGATGTAGCTGCAAAGGCATAACACTCCTAAACTGCAAGAAAAAAATAATAATCAAAATTCATAGTATGATAATGTGTTTGTGTCTATGAGGTTGGATTCTTACGCTATGGCTACTTTTACAATTGCAATTTTGAAGTCAGGATGGTAGCAAGAGTTTTTTCCAAAGGAATACTGATGGAAAAAAAAAACAGAGGATTAGTCATTCTAGTAACGAAAAATGAAACTCCAAAGCAAAGACTTAGCAACGTTGTTACCCATATCCAGAAGAAATATGTGATCTGAAACGCGTTCTGCAAAAGAGAAAACAAAACAATCTAATCAGTAAGGACATAACAGAACATGTGGTTTTTGTTGTTGTGTGATTACTCTGACTCATGTTTCTGAGTAAGTACCTGAAACAAGGCGAAATGGATGAGATGCAGAATCAACTGTGGACGACCGAACCAGAAGTACTCATCGTTGCCTTTTACAAGTGGCATTCCTTGAACGACCGCATGTTTATCAGTGATCCCGAGAGCCATCTTTGTCATGATTGCTTGAAGCTTTGTCCCCACAGCTAATATTATCTGCAAAACAAGAACAAGTTGATCAACACACTGTGAATGAAGAACAAGTATGTATGTAGGCTTAAAGACAAATATATCTTACGATAACCGGCAATGCAGTTCCAACGTACAATATCTTGAAGCCTGAAGTAACCAAATCATTCAAGAGATTAAAAACACAGTCCACTCAGTAACGTAATATACACACACAGGATTCCAACCTTCAACGTTTAGAAGAAGGAAAAGCACAAAAGATGCCCACAAGACCGGGCTGCAAGAAGAATAAATAGTGTTAGTGTTACTACACAAGAAGAAGAATGTATTCTACTTAGTTTACCTGACTCCAACGACTAGCTTGAAATCATCCTCTAAGGATCTTTTGATATACTTCTGGAAATTGAACTGACTCCCTGGAGCTAGATGAACCTGCACAAACCAACAACATATAAGAAAAATAAAAATATACTAAGATCAATCAAAGGACAGTAACTTGGGAAACTCACAGAGATGAATCCGTTTCGCAGTGTCATATAGTCTGTTCTCCTGACAGATCTGAAAAACTGTCTGAAGAAACATCCCTAAAAAAAGCATTGTATATAAAGAATGTGAGAGCTTGATTATGAACAGTTTCCAACTAGGGCTTTTGGTATGTGTTCCTAGCATTATTTGAAGTTGGGGTCGATAGATAGTACTTACTATATAGAAGAAGAAGGGAATCCTAGTCCAGAAACTAGTATGCTCTCTCACAAAAGATGTTTCGTGAGTGAGCCTAAACCTGGAAGTATCTGCAACACACACACAAAGACATTAATCAGAGCTCTCAAGACCAGAACTCAGGTAGAGAAAGGTTCAAAAGTCAAACGAGATGTACCAACAGAAAACTCGTAGTTATGGGACGATGTCTCGTTCTCCCAATGTTTCCATCCACGAATCTGAAAACACACACACCACATAGTTCTATAACAAAACTAAAACTGAGATGCAAAACTATTAAAGTTGGAACGGTTTTATAAGTACCTTTAATCTTCCAAGCATCATGGTCAAGAAGCTGTAGAAAACGTGGAAAATTGCTAAGAAGAATATGAGTATGTGCAACTGGTGAAGTGCCTTGCTAGAGAAAAGATGTTCATAACCCTGCAAGCATCATTAACACAACATGCATTGTTTTCACTTTCACAATCTTTGGAACAGCAAGACCAAAACTGAAACATAACTCTAACCTCTTTTTTGCACTTTGTAGTAGATACTTCTGATAGGACTCTGTGGTCAAACCACAAGAGTTTCCTGTGACCTTCTCCCCCTTTCTCATCTTCCTCCTTTTCGATGGTTGCAGGACATGGGAGCATTGTATGAGCAACATGTGAAGGGATGCAAATATCCAAAATGAAACTTGAACCGAATGTCAGAAGCAAAGAGATGAATCCAAGAACCATCAGCTCTGCACCAGCAGAGAGGAAGTCAAAAAGACTTTCAGTCCAAAACAGAACAGAAATGGACAAACTAAGTCAAAAACATTACAACTTTCACCTGATTTGATCTTCTCTAAGGCATCTAGAAGAGCTTTCTTGTTCCGGTCCCACAGAACCTAACTCAAGAACAAAACACCAATTCATACAGAACATAAAACCCAAAATCTCAAGACAAAAGATAATTCCTTTTCTCGAATTAATGACAACCCATTTCCATTTAATCCTCCAAGAACAAGTTCAGTTCAAGACCATACCGTTCCAACTTTGTGAATCAACTTCTCTAGAACAACAGAGACAACAATGAAGAAAGTGCAGACACAAGCAACAGCCCAAGTCGGCGTCTGATTAATCTCTCTCTCCGCCACTTTCTTCTCATCCTCCGCCATAACCACCGTCGAAGCAAAGAACCACCAGAGACAGAGGCAACTCATCTGCCGAAGTAAAGAACCGTTGAACTCCAACATAACTCAAGCGTTTCTTTTTCCTTCAGACCAAGTCGTTGTGTATGTACTTGCTTCGCTACTTAAACACAACAAGTAGTTTGTAGAAGCTTGTGACAAGAGTGGTCGATCAATGATGAGCTGTCTTCAAACTCACATTTTGCGGAAACTAGCACTTTCTTGTTTGGTTTCACGCGGGTTGATCAAAAGTCTTGAACTTGTTACCTATTTTTCAAGAAACCCAAATCAATTGAAGATACAGAAACGAAACCCGTCTTCAAAGTGGAGATTATAGATCTCCCTAAATGGAGTAAGTAATGATTTAAAATGATTTGTTTCTTTGGCAGAGTAGTAAAGATGAGAGATTTCTTTAATAATCATTTATGGGGTTTTAGGCAGAGGAGGGAAGAAGAGAGAGAGGAAAGAGAAATTCAAAGCGCGTGAAGTCGTTTTTTAAAGTTTGAAAGCAGTGATCTATGGCTTTGATTGAGGACTACTCTAATTGGTTGCTGTTCTTTTTTTCCTTCAAATTCTTTGTTGACCGAAGAAATAAAAATTCTGGAAATAGAAAGAAAGTTTTAGATTTTCCATATCCGAATTTTTAAACAAACTCAGTAATAGTATTAGACTCTCAAAATTTTAACCGAAAATAAATTACTTTAAAACATTTATGAACTAATAACGCTAAAATCATCATATTTTATTAATTTAGTAAAATAGCAAAAACTTAACTAATACTAAAAACTATTATTTCATCAAACATTAATCTAAATTGTTATATTTTATTATATTAAATTTCTCTTTCCAATTTAATGTTAAGTTTTACTTTTGTTATAAATAAAATGAAAATTTTACTAAACTAAGAAAATGGTGACTGTGAAAATTGTCTCCTTACTAGTTATATTCCACGTTAGGGTTCATTGTATGCTTGGGTTGAATTTAACGCCTAATAGTAAAATTGGTGATTAGTCATAGACTACTTGAGATTTAATTTTAAGTTATTTTATTATAAAAATAAAATCATATATATATAGTTAATGTAAACTTTTTTTTGAAACCATTAAATGTAAACAAAAAACAATTAAATCAGCGGAGTCTAGTGGTAATGTGTCGGTTATAAGTCAAAGTGAATCTGGTTTGATGCTCGCCTGACTTGTTTCGCTTATTTTTTAAGTTTTCATGAGTGCATTTCCATTACCATAGCTTTGTCTTAATTATAAGGTCACCAAGGTTGTGGTCAAGTGGTTAGAGAAAAGGTTTAGAATGTCACCACATTTCAAGTTCCATCTATATGTCATACGTAATTAAGTTACATTTTCTTGGTTACTTTACACAAATATGGACTACTGCTTTTCGGTCCATTTGAATATCTGGGAGAGGGTTCATCTGTGAGCTGTATCTCCCACCCAAAGATTAGGTCTGTATTTTTAATAGATCCGAATTTAACCCTTTTCTTTAACGAAAAAAGGTCACTAGGGTTTTCTGCAAGTATACAACGTGGTTGGAATTGATTTTTTCCACATATATACTCTTTATTTTTTTTACGTTTAGTAGCGATTTAATCTACAAACTTGTAGATTTGTAATATTCTGATCGATTTCAAACTACATAATAGAAAAAACTGAGAATTTTATATGTCTCTGCAAAATCCAAATCTGAAAAAACAAACTGAATCCGATCTGAGAAAGTAGTATCGAACTAGAATCAAAACTGGTTAAATATCCGAACGGTTCAAAGTTTTAGTATTTAGGAAACCGAAACCAAACCCAACCTAACCCAAACCTAATTATTTTGAATATCCGAATAAGATTTATATATTTAAATATATTTATAATTTTGAAATTTAATATCCAAAAGAATATTCAAAATATATAAATACTTGAAAATATATACAAATAGTCAAATTAACTATCTAAAATAGCTAAACAATACTCAAAACACCAAAAAATTATTTGTAATTCTATTAACTATCCATCCAAATATTCAAGCTAAACTAATTTTTATGTTAAGTTTAGGTATTTTGACATACATTATTCAAATTTATATGTTGTATATTTTTCTTGTTTTTAGATTTTGAGAAATTTAAAGTAAATATGAATTTTACATTTTTAAAAAATAATTTAAATGAGTTATTCGAACCCGAACCAAACCCGCAGAGATCCAAACCAAACCCAAACCAAAATTAATAAATACACAAATAAGGCTGAATCTTTAATCCTGAACACCCGAATAGATCCAAACCGAATCCGATGGATATCCGAACATCTACCCCTATCTCCGCTTAATTTTCTGATTAGCACCGAATCGCCCACATTCATGTGCCCATGAGCGTTTAACTCCGTTAATCTGGATGAAGCGGTCGCGTTTTTTAACATGGGTTATATTGTCTCACTCTTGTTGTTAGCGAAGACAAAATATAAAAAAAAATCAAGAACTTTCTCAGGTTTATTTATCGAGATAATCCAAAGATAAATTTTTCGTTCACCTCTTTCATGGTAGCTCCGCCTTTGAGACATTAATTACTCTTGCTCCATTGGTTCTCTCCTTTGGTGGAACAAATCCATTCTTCTATATATGTTCCTCTCTCTCTCATTTATCAATGATGGTTTCCTTTCAGGCCAGAAGAAAAGTCAGTACCAAGGTTCTTAAAAAAACGATTACAATATTGATGCCAAACCTTCCAATTACAAAACTTCCGCCTCCGGATTGAAGGAAGATGGAAATTTCCAGAGGTTGCAATGAGAGTAAAAAAATCGTCCACCTAATTACTATTAAGGCGACACAAATGGCGACACAAATGGAATTTCATACAGTAGAAGGAAGAGGAAGAAGCAGTCGTCGTGGCTGTGTAAATTGTCCACCTAATTATTAGTTATGTTGTCTCATTCTTTTGTTGTTGTAGACTAAATACTCCCATGTTTCTTATTAGAAAACAAAGCCACTAGCTACCAATGTCTTTGCTCACAAAAACTTTTTTAACTCTATGGTTCTCTCAAAACCATAATTTTTAGTTTGTTATGTTTTAATATGAGTACCCTTTGTTAAAAAAAAAGAAAGCAAACATTGTCACTAGTTATCAAAATATGTAATGATTTACTAACATTCACTCCAATAAATTTAAGTGATTATTGTTTATTTTCTTATTGCTTTGAGTATTAGAATTATCTTTCGTAATAGTATCTCAAAGAGTAAAATGATAAAAAAAAATAGAAAAGAGAAACAAAATTTGAGATTCGATTTTATTTTCTTAATGATGGGTTGTATAGTTATGTTTTGTAGTCAAACATTTCTAAACAAAGAAAACTAGAAAAACAAAACTTTAAAAGAAATACGCAGTAGGGATCTAAAGTAAACAATACGCTTATTTTGCATACGGATGATTAAATATTTTTTTATATAAAAACTTCATATTTGCTTCGGAGATAGTACTTACATTTCAATGGAGATAATCTTCATTGTGATCCAAAACAATCATGCTTCCGACCGAATTGATAACAATTATCACTCTTTTCTTATTGCTTCAGTAAGGGGTCACCGATACAAAATAATTCTTTATATTGATTCATTGGTAATAACAGAGTCAAAGAGATTACCATTCCAAATATGTGATTATTTAGAATTTCACAATGTCTTTCGAAGTAATTATAGTTTACATTAAACTTCATCACCATCAAATGAAGAACCATCAGCGACTGAAGCCGAGAAGAACCATCACCACCATCTGCTTCTAGATATCCAAATTATCATTTCTAAACGGTCAATTAAACGAAGGTTTTGTCTTTCTCATATCCACTGAAAACACACATAAAGGAAAAATCAAAAAAATTATCAGTTAAAATAAACTAACAATCAAACAAATTAAAAGAATATAAGCAAAAAACTCAAAGAAACAAAAGCAAAAGAACTCAACCAAATCGATGTCAGAACTATAAAAACCTCCGATCATCAGCTATAAACCAACAAAAAACTCATTTTTCTTCTCTTTCTCTCTCTTGGCGGTTTTTTTTTGAGAGAACAGTTGATTCGAGTCTAATTTGGAACACCCTGAAGGGTGTACGACTTTCATACGCAAATGTCAAACCATTGGTGAAATTATTAAGAAAAAGAATATAAAACAAAGTTATATAATTAAAGGTTATAATTCTATTTACTTTTGAGAAATTCATCCACGATACCATTGTAAATTCATCCAAAGCAAGTGGAGACTGAGAAAAAAATAGTGATGTGTCTTTTAAATCTTTTTAGCTTTTTATGCTTTATTTTATATTTTGGCTTTTTATGCTTTATTTTATATTTTGGCTTTCTAACTGATTTCACACTGAGATACACAAATCTAGAAAATAGTGGGGTTATTTATCAAAACAACCCCGAATTTAAATTTGAATGCAAATATGTATCTCAAATTCAATCAAATACAAAAATAATCAAAAATGATAGTGAAATTATAAATATTAACTTATGAAAATATATAAATACTTTTACGATTATAGCCATAAGAAGTATTTTTGAGACGATGAAGTTTTTTATAGGAAACTTCTCGAGAAGTCTACCCATGTACTTAATTTTTTTTTTTAAACTATTTTGATAGAAAATAAATTGAGATTATGTAAAATATAAATAATTATAAAGCACACAAATTTAAATTTAATAAAATTGAATTTTTTTATTACATATATGCCTGAATATCGATTGTAAATAATGATTATCCATTGGTTAGTGTTTGCTAATATATGTTTAAGTAATGTTGGTATTTGTAAGGTTAAATTTTGGAATCTTGATTATAGTTTATAAAATTAAAATTTGACATATAAGTGTTTGGTTTTGTATATATTAAACATTGTATAAGTTAATTTTATGTTTAATGTATTGTTTATTGCTATTCAATTAAACTATTTGATTTTGGGGTTTAGGGTAGAAGAGTTCTGAAAAAGTCTATCAAGAAGTTATGCACTACCCTTTATATGTTTTCGAGAACATAAGGTAAACTTAGGGTTATGAGATTTATTTAGAAGTATGTTAAACTGTAATACATTAGATATTTGCTAAATTGTAATACATTAATAGATTTCTCAAAAAAAAAAAAAATTACACCAATTTTTTGATATAGTCAAATTTTTATCTCTTTATATAAAGAAGGTGGATCTTTAAATGTAATGTGATTCTTTCCTTATTAATTAAGATTGAAAGATTTCTTCTCTATTTTGAAATCATTTAAACGTATTTGGATATACAATTTTTTTTATTTAAGGATATATCATATTTCAGATTTCATTAAAAGACTGCTAAAGTGTATTGCATTATAATGCAAACTGTCAAAATTAGTAAGATATTATTTTCACCAAATATTTTTGTGTGTTTTATGTGTTAATCCGGATAAAGTTATAAATTCAACTAAATGTGATTTTTTAAACTTAAAATTATAATTTTTATAGTTTATTTTTATCTTTAAAAAGAAAGATATTGATCTTTAATTTTTTTTATATATTTATTTTTAGTGTGTAAATTTATTGTGATTATATATGTTTTTATTATTTTATTAGTAAAAGTTATCATAGTATATTTTTTTTGTGTGTTAGAGTCAAATAAAATATATATATATATATATATATATTAATTTTATTGTAACTTTTTATTATTATTTAATCTTGAAAGTTTAAGGAGAAATTTAGTATGCAAGATGAAGAACAGTAATAGAGTCAATAAACCACATGATTTTTGAATGCCCGCTGGTGATACGAGTTTGGGCTCTCTCACAATTTTGTTAAAACCCAAATATTTTTTCTTCACAATCACTTTTTGCAAACGTGGACTACTTAAACTTGAGGGTTTCTTCGCATATGAGTGATTACCAATTTGCATGAATACTTTGCTATATGTGGAAAGGAAAAAAAAAACAAGGTTCTCAACAATATAGATATTGATCCAAGAGATATCCTCAAATTGGTAGAGACAGTCTTTGATTTGGGCAGAGACACAAGATTCTATCACACAGAGGATGGCATAATGAAGGGAACATGATGGGATGAGTTTACTTTGTATATATGGAAGATGATGTTTTACGGATGGGTCTTGTAAAGATTAGAAGATTTATTGGGAACAAGGCTTGTATAGTACAATGGAAGACTTTGATGGATTGATGGGGGTATTAGAAATACGAAGCTAGTCTTTCACCACTTTATTCAGAAGTAGAAGCTCTCATTTAAGCAACGGAATATATAAAAAAAATTTACGATAATATCATGCCTCGTTTGCAACTGATTGTTTTCAATTGGTAAAAATAATTTTGGAACCAGAAGAATAGCCCATCTTCACAAGTTATTTGGAAGATATCAAGATTCTCAAAAGGAGTTTAATTTACTCACTCAGAGTTCATTCATATATCCTGGAAGCAGAATACAAGGGCGGATAGTTTAGCACACAGTGCCAAAAATTAATCGTTTGTTTATCGTTCATATAGATACAAAGTTACCAATTTGGTTTGCAAAGTCTTAATCGATTCTGTTTATGTTAATGTCAAATTAAAAAAAATCTTAAAAATTATATTTTTGGAACTTTTATCTGTTTTGAAATCAGTTTTATTATTTTTGGATATGCATGTTTCAGATTTGAAAAATATATATTGAACTTTATTAGTAGATTTCTCAAACAAATTTCACCAACAAATTCTGCTAAACTGCAAATTTTATAATGAAGTCTTCTTATTTATGATCAAATTCCATTGAAAAATTTAGTTCTAATTTATGGTTAAGATAATAAAATAAAAGAAAAATTCAAAAACTAATTTTATGTTTGACCACAAATTAAATCATTTCAAAACTTTCTTTAATTGTTTCGGAAACAAAATCTAAAGAAACATCTTTCTTACAGTAGATGTCTCGTACTCGGTCAGAAACAAATTATTACAAATGATTTTGTTGTATTATCTATATTCAAAGTATGTTTGATTATGTTCCAACTAGAAAAAGTGATTTTATTATTATGTGTAGTACACTTTTATGTTGGCTATTCCGGATTCGTGTATGTTTCTGACGTAAACCAATATAAGGGATATCAATTTATTCTTATGATCTCAAATAATATCAATAACGCCAATTTTGCCTTTGTCTTTCTTCACCTAACCAAATAAAGCATTGCATGTTGATATTTGATAATTACGTCCAAAATCAATGATAAGATATTCTACCTGCTCACTGATATATGATAGAAGCAAATCTGATTACTTGATACAAGAATAAAGGAAAAAATACCGAATGCTCAAATGAAAAATTATAAGAGAAATTCCTTTAATAGCCTATTTTAGTTTGTTTGTCACAAAAATAGTTTTTAAGGAGGAAAATGACCAAAATATTTTTTTTATAAGCTAAAAAATGTATATATATGCATTTATACCTCTAGGGTTAATTAATTTGGACTTTAGGGTTTAGAGTTAAGGGGTGAGTTTGGGGTTGGGGTTTCAAATTTCAAAAAAAAAATTAAAAAAATCAAATTTTTTTTTTTAAAAAGAAGTCTATTTTAGTCATTTTATTTTTTGAGAGCTATTTTTGTGACAAAAACTTAAAAAGAGACTAATTAAGAGAATTGCCCAAATTATAATGATGGTATGTTCTTTTTTGATACAAGAATCATACACTCCTTTTGTTTCCTCCAATATTCACCTTTTTACCTTTTTACTATATTTAATACCAGTTATAAAGTGTGATTAATAACTTCAGAGTAAATAGAGTTAAAATGGTAGAATAGAAAAGGAATAAATAGTAAAAATATGAGAGAAAAAAGAATGTGGAGTAAAAGTAATTACTTTACTAAAATCTAGAGTAAATGTGCATATGTATTTTTTCATATTCAATAGTGTAAAGTGAAATATTCAATATTAAAAAATAAAAAATAAATAAATTTTATAAGCGGCAACAACTAATTAAGCGATTACGGCGGATTATGGATTTGGATCAATAGATCCGCCGCAACCTCAGGCGGAGGTTGGTAGAGGTGATTTGTCAGGGTTACAAAGGTTCCATCAGGTACGGAGGATGGAATTTTGAGGGTTTCTAGTTTGAAGAACCCCCTAGCAGTTTAGGTGGAGGAGGATCGTGGTGCTCGGTTGATGGGAGAAAGTGAGAAGGTTGTTCCCTTTGTGTTGGTGTGTCTAGCAGGGGAGAGCATTACACTTTAGGTGCGGAAGCAGGTACTGTGCCAGAAGGGTTAGCGAGGAAAATTTTGTATTTAGCGGTGGTGAAAGAAATCTTTTCAGAGACAGATCGATACCAACCTGATTTGTGGTTAAAGATGGAGTTGCAGACAGTTCAATTTCAGAGGAATTGATTGAAGATGTGGAACCATTGTGAAAGTGCTTTGTGGTGGGCTATTTAATGAATGATGTGTCTCACATTGGTATCATTCATTCAATAATGAATTATATATGATATTCGTAGAGGAAAATGACAAAATTGACGTGCAATATATAGACAAAAAGACAATGGTGTTCCGTGTAGAAGATGTTCATTTTGTAATAGGATTGTTAGGAGAAAATTATGGCATATCTCTGTTGTTCCTTTTGTTTTGAATGAGTGAAATCCTGAAACAGAAAAAGCTCCTCAGGACCTCACGGCTATGTCTTCATGGGTGGATTTGGAGAATGTTCCAAGACATCTTTATTCTAAAAAAGGCTCAGTTTTCTGGCGAGGACAGCGAGTAAGTTTGTTAAGCTTCATTCAAATACTGAGCACTGTATCAGGTTGGATGTGACAAGAGCTCTGGTGGAGATGAATTTTGGAAAGTCACTGCCTCAAAAGATATGTTTCAAAGATAGGGATGGGCATGAGATCATTATTTCAGTCGACTATCCTTGGATTTCTCCTTTATGTAGTCTATGTTCTAAATGAGGTCATTCAGATAAAGATTGTCTGGTGAAAAAACTGTGGTGATACTTAAGAGGTCGGACAAAGATAGTCATCATGAGAGTGCTACTCAAGCCAACATCGAAGTGAAGAAGCATCTTGTAAAGAAGTTTTTTCATATTTGATTAATGAGTTGTCACAGTTTCATGTAATACCAGCTTTTACTAATGTGATTTCAACTGAACCGGAAAAGGATATAAGGTTATTTCTAAATAATCTAAGCTCGAAGAAAGAGTTAGATTTTGGGTAACGGTTGGGGGATAGTCCACAACAGTCTTCTCCATCAAAACAACTGGATATATTGGAGACAGTTGTTTCACCAAATGGGTTTCATCTTCTTCAAGGTATCTGTGAGGATGGAGAAATAGTGGAGGAGGAAGATACTTTGGAAGGTTGGAGTCTTTTGTAACAACCATGTGCAACTTTGAAAGGAATTGGTGAGAAAGAAGGTTTTAAGAGATTGGGCACCACTTCTGGTCAACAAGGCAAGGGGAAGAACCGTCCAATTTTTGCAAATTTTAGAAGGTTAGTGCAAACAGTGGTGACTAACCAAAATAGAAAATCTTTCTCTCAGAGGAATAGATGACGCAAACAAAAGACTATTAAATATTAGGTTAAAACTGCAAAGTTATCACTGTGGTGTTTGGTTGAAACAAGAGTTTAAGAGAAAAATTATCAAAGTATTTTCACAGCTAGGTTTCGGGCTGTCAGTGTCTTCATAATTACAATCACCACATGCTTGGGCTTATATGGGTTTGCTGGTCATATGAGGTTGAGGTGGTTCCAGTGTTGATTAGTGCTCAGATAATCACTTGTCTATCAAATTGTATGATGTAAAGAAGAGAATTGTGGAGGAAGTCAGAAAAAATATTGAGGTTGGTGGCGAGAGGTATCAATCCTTGGATGAGCTATTGAACACTCTACGTTCTCTAAGGCATAGGGTGAATCAGAAGCAATCTGAGAAATTCAGAATATAGTAACAGTCTGTGATCTAGTTAATCTTGCACAGTCAGGTTCGCAGTTCACTTGGACTATTAATCACGACAGCAACCCTATAAAAAAACTAGATAGTGTTATGTGCAACAATAGTTTGGTTTCAACCTTTCATCAATCCCATGTAGTTTTTGAAGCGGGTGGAGTTTCAGATCATGTGAGAATGATAACTAAGATATGATTTACTGGTCTGAAGAACCCAAAAACCATTTAAGTTTTTTTCACTCATGTGCCAAGTCATCCACAATTTCTAGAGGTAGTTAACCGAGTTTGGAACTTGATGGTGCCACTTTATCATTCATGCTCAGCTTTGAAGAGGTTTCATGAGAAGCTAAAGATGTTGAAGTCTGACTTGAGACGCTTGAATAGGGAATCATATGGGAACCTTCCAACTAGGGTGACGATGGCTATGATGATCTCTGGACTAAACAGAATAACGCGATACAGCACCTTAGCACTACAACTTTTAAGGACACATCAGATGCTTGGAAACACTGGCATCACATCTCATAAATTTAAAAACAATTATTCTATCAGAAATCAAAAGTCCAATGGTTCGATCTTGGGGATCGGAATACAATTTTTTATCACAAGACTTGTCAAAGCAGAAACTCCAGAAATGCAATAAGAATACTCATTACTCATGATGGTAGAATTCTCATAGATCTGGTAGCCATAAAAGAAGAAACATTATCTTATTATGAAAATTTCCTCCAAAGACATGATACTAAGGGGGAGGAGTTGTCGCAGGCTGCTTTAGATGACTCAGAGTATAAACGCCACACTGCTGTCTCTAGTTCCTAAGACCACTAATGCTGTGAAGATGAGTGATTTCAGGCCGATTGCATGCTGCAATGTGGTATATAAGATAATTTCTAGGAATTATGGCTCACAGACTTAAAGATGTCCTTCCTCAAGCAATAGATCTGAATCAAAGTGCCTTTGCTCAAAGTCGGTTACTCCTTAAGAATGTATTGTTAGCAACTACATTGATGAAAGATTACCATAAACCCTGTTTCTTCAAGATCAGCAATCAAGCTTGACATTTCCAAAACTTTTGATACAATGAAATGGTCTTTTTTGTTTAAACTACTCTTAGGGCAATGCATATTCCAGATATGTTTATCACTTGGATCATGCGGTGTAGATACTACTACTTTCTCGGTCTCCATCAATGGTGAGCTTAGGGATTCTTTCCGAGCTCAAGAGGCATTCGCCAAGTCTGCTCTCTATCACCATATTTGTACGTCATTGTAAGAAACGTTCTCTCTAAGCTTCTCAATAAAGTTGTGGGGAATAGGAATATTGGGTATTATCCTATGTGTTGTACAATCAATCTCATGCACTTCGTTTCACCGAGAACAATTTTGTTTGCACCCAATGAGTCACTTATTTCGCTTAATGGTACTCTAATTGTGTTTCAGAAGTTTGGAAGTATGTTTGGATTGCGCATAAATGTGAAAAAGTCAACCTTTTTTTTTGCGGTCTGTACGGAAAACAAGCGTTGGAGTCTGCAATCAAGAATTATGAATTTGCATATTTGGTCCTTTACTTGTGTAAGTCTTAGCTTTTGCTCCCAAACTTTCTAAATGTGCAGATTTCTCTTTGATTTGATCCCAAACTTTTTAATTATACATTCTAGGTTTTTCTTGCATACAATTATATATGCAAATACACCATAAAATATATGTATTATATGTTTTAGAAAAAGAATTCTTAGTTTCACATACTTTCATATCAAAATTACTTTATTTGTTGCCCATAAATCATATGTATATAAGTACTCATTCACAACTGACAAATAAATTTTTTAGTATTCAATAGTTTGAATATCATGAATGAAAACAAAGTATCTAAAGAACCAACTTTATTGTTTTTAGCTTTTGGATTTTTTTCATCAATCTTAACCATTTTTTTTTATTCATTTATGTCCATGGTTTATGTTCACACATTTATTTTCCATGTTTTATCTAGCTACAACTATTTATCCCTTACTCTTTCTTCCATAATTTTGTGTATTAACCCAAATTTAAGGTTCTATACAATTTACATGTACACAACTCTCTCATCCAATTTTACAAAATGTGTGTAAAAAATATGTGTGCATAACTTATATGTAATTTATATGTTCACAATTCATTACTCCATATTTTTACCTATCCACAATATATATATATATATATATATATATATTATCTGTCCACAAAACATTTAATCCATAAAAATATGTTTGTGTGTTGATATATTTTTGTGGATGGCTTATCCAAAAAAAATTCTATGTTTTCCATATTTAAAATTGCTAAAATATACAACTCTTTAATCATCTTATGGATATACACAACCAAATGTTTATATTCACAATTTTTTGTCCACATTTTTCTCATCAATAATTTTATGTATAGATTTTAAAATATAACAAAAAAACATATCAAAGTGGATATCAAATTATAGAGAATAAAAAAAATATAACTTATTATATCAACAAATTTGTTATACATATCTTTTTTTTTAAAAAACAAAGCATTAAGAGGTAGAATAAATAATAATAATAATAATAATAATAATAATAATAATAATAATATTAATATTAATAATAATAATAATAATAATAATAATAACAATAATAATAATAATAATAATAATAATAATAATAAAGAAAATACATTAACTAGAAAATTTGAAATGCTGGTTATATCCCATTTAAAATTAAATATTAACAAGGATAAATAGTCTAACATGTGCTTTGGGAAAGGTGATTGGGCTCATTAGATAAAAGATGTCTTTTTGAATAAGAAAATTCACAAAATACACTATTCTTTTATATTATATGCGAGAAAACAACCATTAAAATCTTGAACTTTCAAATTAAAGCAAAAAAAACTTTCAACTCGTGTTTGAGTAAAAAAAATCTCCAACTTTTAAATATTGTTTATTTTAATTCTTATATTTTGTTGATTCAGCCATTTAAGAAACCTAAATAGTCAACTAATAAAATCGATTAAAAATATACGTCTATTAACTCTTTAAACGACATCATTTTAAAAATTGGTTAAAACATTGATCAAACGACGTCATTTTGCTTTTATAAACACTGAACGCATCTCTTTCGTGAAACCACAATGAAGAAAATGAAGTTGATTTGGGGCAATGGTTTCACGAAAGAGATGGTTTAAGTGTTTATATAAATAAAAAGAGGTTATTTGATCAATGTTTTAATCAATTTTGAAAATAATTTCATTTAAAGAGTTACTAGAAATTTATTTTTAATCGATTTTAATAGTTAACTATTCAGATTTCTTAAATGGTCGAGTCAATAAAGTATGAGAATTAAAACAGACAATATTTAAATGTTAGAAGATGTTTTTGACTCAAACATGAATAAAATTTTTTTTTTAGCTTTAATTTGAAAATTTAAAGTTTTAATAAGTGTTTTCACCATTATCTGCACTAATTTACTAATAAAACTGCATTTATTCCGTAAACGTATGAATTGCAGTTCAGATGTATCATACTTTTATTCTGTACATATTGTATCATCAAATCCACAGTTGCTATTCTGACGTTTTGTTCTCTTTTCTTCTTCTGTATTTCACTTTTCTATTTTCACATTTTTTAGTCTATTTAATACAAGTTATAGCTGTTGTTTTAAACTGTATTATTTGCAAAAGTGCAACCTTGTAATTGTTTAGTTTAAATGCGTTAAGTTGCACAAATAAAATTTAAGTACATTAAATGTGATGCTAATTGCTGACTGACTTGACTCTTAAGTCTATTATGAATTTATGAGCATTTAAAATATTTTATAAATTACTAGTGTTATGGTACCATCTTGTTAGTGGTCCAATTTATGTGTGTTTACTTCCGCATGATTAAGTGCACCGTTCAAATATGTATATATCTATCTGATTATTCAGAAATTTTAAATTGTATGAGTTCGATCTCAAATCAAATCGCTTGCAGTTTATGTTTATAAATGTAAGAAATATTGCAAAACTTTAACATAAAGTACATCAAAGATTATCTTTACAAAAAAATATGTGTATATATTATAATTTTTTTAAACAAACTTATAATTTTTTCTTTAAACAAAATACAAAATATTAAGAAAGATTAAACACATTTGACTTGATTTATTAGCCTCACACATTCTAAAACAAAATACGAAATGTTAAAACATTTCTCTTTATCTTTTTTGTGCCTTTCACTCACTTTACAAGCTTCTGTAAACTCATCTTATACTAAAAATACAAATTTTTGTGTCGATCCTAATATACATGTAGCTTGACCATTTATACCCAATAACCAATCGGTTAACCTAACATACAAAGAGATATTCTTAAATTTCTAACTATGGTAAGTTTCTCAATCTATCTTCTAAAGTTTTATAAAACTTTCAAGACGAGATCTTGTTTTTCCAAGGTGAATCTTCAACTATTTGTTATCCAGTTGATCTTTGAATTAACTCTGGCTTGATCGCCAATCCAGTTTTTAGGATTTCAGCTCTGCTAGATCTCGATCGTTCCACTCACATACTCGCTGTAGCAGATCATGCTGTACTACCAACTAATTCAAACTGTCTACTTGATCTTTGAATGCTCCTCAAGTGCATGCAATAATCCGTTCACATAAACCAGGAGTTAGAAGAAAATTATATAACCAAAATAAAAGAAAACATAAGTTCTTCTCTCTCACTCCCCCAAAACCATAGGCCTAACGAAAACACAACACTTAGTTTCATCTTTAGCTGACCCTTGCGAGCCCTCATCTCTCCTGCTTGAAAGCATAAAAGGTCAAAAATATCAAATATTTTAACCATATATGAACTTGACATAAGAGTTATTTGGATTCATCATGCAAGCAGTCTGGCTACGACTGTTGTTAGAGTCCCCATCACCAAAGTGACCTGACGAAAAGCCATCGTGGCTTCCTCAAAAGCAATGTGAGTTCCTCCACATAAATGGGTTCTCCAAGAGTGCTAATAATTCTCAGCTGGATGAGTTGGAACTTCCCTGCTGCAACCGGTTCACTCTGAGGTGGCACATAATATTGCGTTGATAAACGCAATGCTAAAGATGATGTTGAGGTTTTGGGAGGGGTTAAGCTTGATGCATGACCAGACTTGGGAGCTGCTTTGGTGAAAATTTTGAGGAAGATTTAGCTTTTTGTGTTTGAAGAGATACTCTACACCAAGTTGAGCATCCTTCTTGTAGTGAACCACATGAGTTAACTGTTCTTTTTGTTTTCTTGGCAGCTGATACTAGTTCTTAAAGATCCCAAAGATGATCTGGGGAAACAATAGCAAACACATGTCTTCTTTTCTACCTTTTTCTGCAATACGCCAAGATTTGGAACCTGATTGTAGATCATCTCTCCCCATCAACTCGAATTCCATGATACATATTGTAGATCAAGCGAGTCCTATCAACATATACATGATTCTTGTGAGAGGATGGCAGCCAGGTGTATGTAACTATTTATGGGGGAAAATAATCCATGATGTCATTATTCCTGCTTCCGAGTAAGATGCTAGTCTTCGATCTCTGCCTAGAGAAATCATGGCTTTAGATCCGGCTCCATCTCTGCCTTCAATAAAATAGAAATAGAAAACTTATACTAAAAGGGTATTCTTCACTATTTTAGAATTAAACTTGGTTTTCGATTACAAACAACCTATATACGAGAGCCCAACCCTATAACAAGGGAAAAACTATCTAAGGCTTTGACTATAGAGTTTGGCAGCTAGAACTTGGATTTTGAATTCAAACTATTGTTGTACCAGCTCTAAAGATCAATAAACTATAACTTTTGATCATTAATTATGCTTGCCTATTGCTTACTTCTCGTTTTAGTAGTACCAACAAAAACCTGCAAAAAAATTTCCTAACATTTTGGCACTAGAAGGAAGAGGTAATCAACACTATGTGACGATGACAGAAGGTGAGTATAACGTACATACTTTGGACACATTGGTCGAGATTGAGTTGCAAAATCAAATCGTATCTTTACAAATCCAAGTCACCGAGATGCACACATCTTGGGAAAGCAACACCTCAATGGATAATCATGAACTCCTCTATGGATAATCATGAACTCTTCTCGAAAGTTCAAATTTTGAAGAATAAGATTGACGACCACTCCAAGCTGTTGGAGCAAAGCACGGGGAAACTTCTACATCTTAAAACCAAAAATTTAATTCCCTGAGAGGAAAATTCAGCTCTCAACACAATATGAAAGAAATAACACAGGTTCCAAAAACTGTGTTCGACCGATGCAACATCTGGAAACTCCCTCTGAAGAAGGTAACACCGTTTTATGGGATCCACCATTGAATGGAGAACCGAATAAATCAAGCAAACTTAGCTGAGGACGATGATGACTACAACTTGGATATGGATGCAGAAAAGCATGAAGCGGCCGCAAAAAATAAATCTGCGATGACGACCTACCTTGAGAAAGTAGTTTCCAAAAAGTTTGAAGCTTTTCAGTCAATGATATAGAGGCTCTCCGGTGTTGTTCCTCCAATCCGAAGAAGTGCTCCTGATTCCTACGGAGACACCCCTTTTGCGGATGAGGTGGCTTTGGTAGAGATGTAAAGGAAGCCACCATGTGCAAAGTATTCGGCTGCAAGGATTTTGGCTCGACCATGACCGGACCTGCCTTACAATGGTATATCAACATGCCAGACGGATTGATTCACTCCTTTGCTACCCTAACCGACCAGTTCATGGAAAAATTCATGAGTAGCATATACCTAAAGAAGACAATTGATGATTTCTACAAAATCCTGCAGCACCGAGATGGATCTTTACATAGCTACATAACACGCTTCTACCAGAAAATGTATCCATCCCAGGATGTAATGCCTCTACAACCATATATGCTTTCAAGAGAGTCATATTACCCAACATAGATCTATACTAGGAACTGGTCAAGTACCAATGCAGAACCATGGAGGACGTAGTGTCTCGGGCATGGGCTCATGTAATGTGGGAAAAATATTCATCGTATCAGTTCAAACTCTCCTAAAAGAAGAAACCAAGGAGCACAAGGAACGATAAAAACCACAAAGATGACAAACCCCATTGAAGTCTAGAAAAGAGGCAGGAAGCGATACCACAATCAGCCCATAGAGAAAGTCGAAGGAATGGAAATATCAACGTTCTTGATAATAATTTCTGCTTTTGTGGCAACCATCTTCATCCCGTTATGTTTTATCATGTATGTTTGCTTATCTTCCTCCATGGTGATGAAGCAATTGGCGCGATGAAGAGCTTCCTCCATTGTGATGCTTTTACTGATGTATATGCTCAGAAGGGAGAGTATATTCAAAGTGTGTTGCACAGAGCCCTCCACTGTTGTGGTGTATGGAACCTGCACCTTGGATACTAACCCTTTGAACTTTTCCATAAAATTTTTGAGCCTTTCTCTTGCGCATTGCGACATCTTCCATAAGTCAGTTGTTAAAACTCCCTGACGGATTAACATAGAATAATTCTTTAGAAACTTGGTAGATAGATCACGAAAACTATCACTAGAGTTCTTCGAGAGCCTTGAGACCGATGTAAAAGCAAGTCCGTTGAGAGTCTCTATGAACAGTTGATAGTACCCCACATCCTCCTCCTATGTGGTAAAGTGTGCTCGTCTCATGGCTATGTTGAATGTAGTCATGTGGTCAATAGGATTGGTGTCCCCTGAGAAAGATGGGACTCTCAGCTTATTTGTGTGGCGAACTCGAATGTCGGTGATTTTCTCGTGTGAAGGGAGTTTTTTGTGTCACGTCAAGGACGCGCTCTATCTCGGGAGCCAAACTTGTTATATGATAGATCTTCCAAGATATATATTGTATTATGTTTTGGAGAAATACAATTTGTCAGTTTGTTGTTTGGTCGGCTCCCTGGCCTACCAAATTTTGTGTTTGGAAAAGTTTGCACCTTGCAGTTTCAGGTTCGTCGTCATCTGCAACAGGTTGCACGACCGTGGCTGTTATGTCATTTAGGCTCATATTGGTTACTTTGTTTGTAGCGTCCTTTTAAGACGCTCCATCAAGTATTTTATCATGGTCATCATGGTGGAAAGATCCATGGCTGGCAAGTAATCCACATTCTGGTAAGATTGTCTCCAGCCATCTTTAATCTTTTTTGGCATTGCTTTCTATTTCTTTACATATGGCTCCATTTGTTTAATTTGAATTCGGTACGTAGAAATGAAGGCATGAATTCGATGGTTAGTTATTTGATAGATATTTATTGATTGATCAAACATATGATTACAAGGGAAAAAATTATGAAATCGTAAGAGATGATGAACTCGACAAGAACTATAAAATTATATCTTTGCTTTCTCCTCGGTCTTCTCCTGATATAGCCGACATTGTTTTTTTTATTTTCAAATCGGCATGTCTTTTTCACCATCTTTTAGTCAACTAGATCGAGTTCAGTTTACTTAATACACCTTGTTCGAGTGAATACATCATCAACATTCTACACAACTATATTGTTTTGTACAGTATATATATATGGTATTTTTTGGTTATGTGATTTTTGGAAACTGTTCAATATCCGAGACTTAAACTTGTAAAATATCGAAATGAAGTTGAAATGGTCTTTGTTATTTGTCTCGATTGATTTAGATTTTTTTTTTTCTTTTATTCCACTTATAAGGTTTTCGTATCCTTATATAATATAAGTCAATATTTAGCAAAAACTAAACTGATGCAATATAAATAGCCACAGCCACATACTCAAGAAAGCTACATAAAACGATATCTGCCATTCAAATCAGTCCAAGATGATGTCACAGTTTGTTTCCACGCATGGAGACTGCGCTTATTTCCACTCGACTAGGTTTCGGTGTGTGTACCTGGTGGGGCGAAGTAATCTTCGCTTAGATCTTTATCCTTCAAATTTGAAAAAGACGCGTAAGCCCTAAACGCTCCCTGGACCAGAGATCGAGACACCAGCCGCCACCACCTTCTCCGACGCCGGCGAGGCTCTAAACCGCCAGCGTCGGGATCTCTGTCACATCCTCAGTCTTTGCTCCAGCTTTTTTGTCATTTTCGCCTTCACCATAGGTCGTCGAGTCTTCTTCTCCGTTCAGATTCACGGTGCTGCTCCTTTCGACGACTGTTACCGGAGCTTCTTTGTCGTCGTAGTCTGGAGCGTCTCTCTTCTGCTCATCGAATGAGATCTCCCTGAAACCGATACTTCCTGGGGGATTCCCCTCTCGCGTTTGTGCTCCGCCGTCACGCTCACCACTCAACTCCGCGGTGGCTCTGTCACTTTTCTGTTCTCCTCCTCCGAGCCTCGTACCTGCGACTTTCCTCCCCTGTTTAGGACAGCCACCAAATTCCACCATAGATCTGAACCCTCTTCACCGGATCCATCATCTCCGCTGCCTTCCTCTAGGTTTGACCTAGATCCACCAACCCCTTCCTTTCACCGAGACGGAGAGAGCTCCATATCTTCCCTTCCACTGTGCCTTACCGGTTCACTTCCAGACCGGAGGTCCGATCTGACCACTTCCTCACCATTTTGGCTCCTCTCCGACCAACTCCCGTTCCAGAAACAACGCAGGTTTCACTGCTTTTTGGATTGGGCCAAAATATGTCGTTGGGCCTCGTGTTTTCATTTATCCAAAGATACTCTGTTCTTAGAAATACAGCTTCTAAGCCCACATTGTGGGGAGGTTCGACCATCTTGGTCAACTTGGTAGTAATTTTCAGTGGATTCACTGAGGTTGCTACCGGAGCTAGTACACATACAACGTCTTATCTCTCTTTTTTGAAGAGTTTCCATTCACCGGTGGATTCACCGGGCAAATCTACTTCGCTTCCATCACTATTATCCTTCTCTCCGGAGATGCGAACCATATTACCATGTACCTCACTCGTGAGGAATGTTTTCCCTCTAAACACTAAATGGAGGTGTGTATCCTTATCTATAACCGTTTTGTCATCTTGTGTAGCGGTCCGTTCGGGATCTGAAAGTGCAATAGATATCGTTTCAATGATATTTCAAGGTGCATAGTGGATCTTAACGTCACATTACAAAGTGACTAATTCTCAAGACTCCAGTGCTTCTGTGAATTTTGTTCTGACGCATTCAAGCTTTGCTTCGAATTCGCTGTCATTCTATCCTAGATGTTTCTCTACTTTTAACTTGTATGTTTTATTGGCTTTTGTTTTTCGAGTTTGGTTAAACTCTCCCTTTATCTGTAGTTCGAATGGTTGAAAAATCTTAATGATAGTTGTGTTCAAAAAAAAATATATTCTCTTTCGTTTAATCTGAGTTCGGTCGGGACTCGGTAGGTAATTTATTTCAAAGATGTTTTATAAATCGGGAAAGAATAACATTTTACAAAGAAAAAGAGTACACGAAAAGTAACCAGTGCTCGTCGGAACTAACCGGGAAAGTACAAATCGGCAAAAAGTACAACTGATTAAAAACCTTAATTTCTACCCATCAAGTGTATCTGTTTCTAGGTCTGGATCCTTCTCTCGGTCAATTTCACCCTCCTTTTATAGATACGCCTTCTCTCCCATTTGCCCAAAGTCGTTATGACCTAATGGGATGAATCCTATTTTTCGGGCCGAGCAACTAAGCAATCGAGCCCTCAAGCGAATTAGTGCAATGGGCTTACGGCGCCGAGTAAAAACAGTCTTAAGCCGAGTGCGAACGTTGAGCCGATAGATGTCAAACCAAGCTGATCCGAACTGATTGAGTAGGCCCAATCTCTTATTTAATGGGCGTTGTAGAGGGATGTAATTATCTCCTACTTACTATACCATGTTTGAACAATTCCTTAGTTAGAATAGTCTTGACTCTGATACAATTTCCGCAGTTTTATGGATATGCACCAGCCTATATATACGGTTGATCTCCCAAAATTCAGCAAATGAGATCCACCAGTCCTGTCGTTTGAACAGCTTCCCCGTGATCTTCAGGTATATTCTCGTTTAGTTCCTGTCTGATAACCATGTATAACTTTAAACATTTTTTGTTTTGTGAACACGAAAACTGAACGTCAAGTATACTTCAGGAATATGATTTTCCTATATATCTAATCAGTAATCAAGACTGTTCGTTCTTCTTGATTCGTGTTGAAAAGATGAACTTGCAGCTAAATTTAGCTTGGTTTCATGAACACTAGAGTAGCAAAGCATAGGTAGTTGGCTGGTGAAAGTCATTATAGAAAACTGTGAAATTTTTTCTTTGAATTTTGAAATGTTTCTCTGTTGAAAATATTTATTTAGACATGTAAACTATATTCGGACTTGATGTTGGTGGGGCTTGGCCTTGATCATGGTAAATAATATTCTTTAACCAGGGTATGATATGATAGGAAACGTCTCAGTTTTTTATTGTTTATTTTAACATGTCATCTCTTAGAAAATGGAAATGCGTTGTCATTGTTGTTTAGTTCGTAATATCATTACATAATCAACTCATCAAGTTGACAGTGGAAAAGATTGGACTTCATATTATAAAGCTCTTAGTTGAATCTGTTTTGTAGTAGGAGATATAGTCTATCATCCAACATTGTTGCAGAACACAAGATTCGTTCAGGATAGTCAGATTCTCTGCTTTTGTCACTATGCCTCAAGTATTGTCTATGATATGGATGATCCTTTGTGTTCATCTTATTTGCATCTCAAGCCAACAGGAGACAATGTTTATCTATAATGGCTTTCACCAAGCAGACCTTTATACTGATGGGTTTGTCAAAGTTCTTCCCGAAGGACAGTTGCAGTTAACCGATGGATCCGGACAGAACATGGGTCACGCTTTCTTTAAGAAGCCTTTTGAGTTCGCTTCACCTGAGTCACTCTCTTTCTCAACACATTTCGTCTGTGCTCTGGTGCCTAAGCCAGGATTCGTTGGTGGTCATGGCATCGCCTTTGTTTTATCTGCCTCCATTGATCTCTCCCAAGCAGATTCGACACAATACTTGGGACCTTAACAT
Source organism: Sinapis alba (assembly GCA_012274485.2). NCBI lineage: Eukaryota > Viridiplantae > Streptophyta > Magnoliopsida > Brassicales > Brassicaceae > Sinapis > Sinapis alba. Next base: position 61,825 of record MU105775.1, read on the forward strand.
CTCGACTCAAGGGTCCTCCTCTTCTCATCTAGTTGCTATTGAGATAGATACTGCCCTCAGCTCGGAGTTTGATGACAAAAATGCTAATCATGTTGGTATTGATGTCAATAGCCTTATCTCTATCGACTCCCCCCCAGCTGCTTACTTCTCCGAGATTCAAGGTAAGAACGAAAGCATAATGCTTTTGAGTGAAGATCCTATTCAAGTCTGGGTGGACTACGGAGGAAACGTGCTTAATGTTTCCCTGGCGCCCGTTCAGAATCAGAAACCAAGTCAGCCTCTTCTGTCAAGCTCCATCAACCTAGGACTGCCTCTGATGACCCAGGCTATGAGAAAACAAGATTATCAGCCGCTAGTGGAAAAAATAAGAAACCAAATCAACACTTGGACTTGTAGATTTCTGTCATATGCAGGCAGATTGCAACTGATCAAAGCGGTGCTAATGAGTATCATAAATTTTTGGGCTGCTGTATTTAGACTGTTAAGTCAATGCATCAAAGAAGTTGAGCAACTCTGCTCAGCTTTTTTATGGTCTGGTCTCTCTTTAAAAACTACTGGTGCCAAGGTCGCTTGGAAGGAAGTGTGTGCGGAAAAGGATGAAGGTGGGTTGGGATTCGAGCTATCAAAGATGTAAACAAGGTTTGTGGTCTGAAGCTTATATGGAGAATGTTGTCAGGGGATTCTTTGTGTGGGAAATGGATACATACTAATCTGTTAAAGAAGAAAAGCTTTTGGGAAGTGCGAATGCAAACTCAAACTGGTTCTTGGATGTGGAGGAAGATGTTAAAGCTAATAGAGGTGGCTAAGAGCTTTTATAGGAAGGTCATTGGTAATGGTCAGCATACCTCATTTTGGTTTGATAATTGGTCTGACAGAGGAGTTCTATTTGACTCACTGGGAGATAGAGGGGTTATTGATATGGGAATTCGAAGAGAAGCTACTGTGGAGGAAGCAATCCTATGTTCTAGGAGAAGAAGAAGACATCGTATGGGGACACTGAATGAGATTGAAGAGGAGCTGGTTAAAATAAAAGAGATTGAAGAGGAGCTGGTTAAAATAAAAGAGAACATGGGTGACTCAGAAGAGGATGTCAGCCAGTGGAGAAGGGAGTCGGGGTTTAAGGAAAAATTCTCGACCTATGAGACTTGGAAATTAATAAGGGAAACGAAGACAAAATGTAGCTGGGCTCGGGGCATTTGGTTTTCTCAGGCTACTCCTAAATATGCTTTCATTGTTTGGTTGGCGAAGTTGAATAGTTGTCCACTATGTACAGAGTTGCTCATTGGAACCAAGGTGTGGATACAATATGTGTGCTATGTAAGAATGCTCATGAAAATAGGGATCACCTGTTTTTTGAGTGTTCTTATTCATCTCAAGTCTGGGAAAGTCTTGTTAAAGGGATCATGAGAAACACATTTACAAACTCCTGGGCTGACATGGTGCATTTACTTGTTGCTGGGAACATGGAGAAGAAAAATCTCTTCTGTCTTCGTTATGCATTTCAGGCAGCAGTGTATGCATTGTGGCGTGAGAGGAACAAGCTCAAATATGTGGAAAGAATGATGCCGGTGTCAGTTTTGAAGAAGCTGGTAGACAAAGGGGTGAGAAACAAACTCAATTTGATGAGTATGAGAGGAACGAAGGGGATGGAAGGAGTCTTACAAGTTTGGTTTCATACAACATTGAAAATATATTAGAAGATAGATCTAAAAAATCATAGGATGATCAAAAAAGGATACACTTGATGTAAAGAGGTTTTTGGATGAATATAAATTTAACATTCTTTCAAAAAAAAAAAAAAAACCTCCATCAACCTTTCAGAAACTTTCCCGGGTAGAAAGATATTTCTTGGGTTCTCTGGAGCCACGGGGACACTGATAAGCTACCAATACATACTAGGGTGGAGCTTTAGTGGAAACATGGTGTCATTACATCACCTTGATGCCACTAAACTTCCTCGAGTTTCCTCCTCATAAATCTAAAACTGAGAGACCATCAACGCTGCTAATTTTTCTGTTTGTATTATTGGCAGTCATAGTTTTGTTGGTTCTTGTAGCAGCTTTTGTCTATAGAAGAAGGAAATATACTGAAGTAAGAGAGGAATGACAAGAAGAATATGGTCCACACCGTTTTTCTATAAAACTCTGTACAATGCGACCAAAGGGTTTCAAGAGGATGGACTTCTTGGGAAAGGAGGTTTTGGAGAAGTGTACAAAGGAACACTGTCTTGCAATGCACAAATAGAAGTGAAAAGAGTGTCCCACGACGCAGATGATAGGATGAAGCAGTTTGTGGCTGAAATCGTGAGCATGGGTAATTTAAAGCACAAGAATATAGTTCCACTTCTTGGGTACTGTAGAAGAAAAGGTGAGTTACTTCTGGTATCTGAATACATGCCCAATGGTAGCCTTGACCACTACTTATTCCATGACGATAAACCGCCTTTCTCATGGTCTCGTAGACTTGTAATCATCAAGGACATAGCTTCAGCTCTCTGTTATATACATACAGAAGCTCCCCAAGTTGTTCTCCACCGAGACATCAAGGATTCTAATGTTATGTTAGATGCTGAATTTAACGGATGGTTAGGGGAATTTGGTATGGCAAGGTTCCATGATGATGGGGCAGACACTGCTACAACTGTTGCATTGGGAACCATCGGCTACATGGCACCGGAGCTTACTACAACAAGAGCTTCCACTGCAACCGACGTTTATGGCTTTTGTGCCTTTTTACTTGAGGTAACATGTGGCAGGAGACCTGTTGACCCTGCCTTGCCAGAAGAAAGACGGTATTTAGTTAAGTGGGTCAGCCAATGCTGGGAAATGGCTTATTTGCTTGGAGCTAGAGATCCGAGTATGAGAGGTGAAATCTCATATGAGGAAGTCGAAATGGTATTGAAAGTTGGGTTGCTTTGCACAAATTCTGTGGTGGAAATGAGGCCTTCCATAGAAGAAGTGGTGCAATACTTGAATGAAAGACTAAAGCTGCCTGATATCTCCCCAAACTCTCTGGGTATTGGGTCTTTTGCTCCGTTCATTATTAGGTCAAACATCCTCCTTGCTTCTCACACTACCAAGACCTTCTATACATCATTTTACTCTTCTTCCTCAGGCAATGACTCTGCATTTGTCACTCACTCAATTATCAATGGGCACGGACGGTAAACTTTGAGAAAAATTCTTCTTTAAGCTTAGTTTTTATGTTTCGGAATGAAGAAAACCTTGTTAGGCTTTACGTGATGCAAGTCTAGTTGGGTATTGTGCTCCACTTGTGAAGTCTATTTTTATATTTAACAAAGATAACCAGCACTGAAAAGTATATGTTTGGAATCTTTGTAGAACTAGAAATGCTTTTAGGCTTTGTAAATGCTCATGTGTATTTGTACCAAAGTTTTGTATCTGCGTTCCTCTTTCTGTTATTGCATTTTCTTGTAAAGGTTTCGGTACAAATATGTACCAAAGTGAATTTGTTGAAGATTCCGAATTTTTTTTGATGAATACTATTTAGAAATTTCGTTGAGAATACATCAAAAATTCTCTATAGATTCTCTTCCGTTACAATTTCATCGAAAATTTTCGCTGATTTTCCAGTGCTAAACCAAAGAAGATATAAATGTTAATTATCCGTTTAAATTTCCTACTGATTTCCTATGAGAAAGAAAAATACATCGGGAATTCACAACAGATTTGCGAAGGTAATTATGACCGCTTTGCAATTATTGGAAAAATACATCGTTGGGACTGACTCCGTAGTGATAGTAGCCAGAAACGCCTGATGTTTTGCATTAAACATAGACACAGATGTATAGTTAGCAATAGGATACGGGGTTTTACCTGAGACCAAAGTGGAGGAACTAAGAGGAGAGGCAAATGAGTCGTGAGGGGGGTTAATAGCAGTTGCAGACGTAGAGAAATGAGTAACAAAGTTCTTAAGAAGAACTGATGGTTTCTTAGATCGATGTCCACGTCCAAAAACTTCCAGCAGTCCTGGGGACTTAGGCGATAGTGGTGGCTCATGTGTTGCCAAAGTAGCTGGTGACAAAGGGTTACTAGAGATCGTAGACACTGTATCAGTCCCGGAAGGTAGAATCACACGTATATTACCAGACGGTGGACTCTCTAGAGCAGAGGCATTCTCCAGAGAAGTGGGTATCTCATTAATAGTAGTCGGAGCAGAGGATGAAGATATCTGTGAATGTGTTGCAGGAGGAGGTGATACCGTGGGTGTGTGTGAATTTGGTAAACTCCCCCTTGATTCTGGAACCGGAAACAGCCATTCATTCATGTCATCGCCAGCGACATTCTGTGGTGGCGTCACATATATGTCACTTGGTATGCCTGGAAACTGATCTTCAATAAACTCAACATCTCGACTTATGAAGAACTCATTAGTCTCAGTATCATATAGACGCCATGCCTTTTTTCCAAAAGGATAACCTACAAAGATGCATTGACGACTTCTAGGACCAAACTTATCTTTGTCCCGTCCTCTTCTATGCGCATATCCAAGACAACCAAAAACACGGAGAAGATCGTGTGCTGGTGGAGTCCCATGTAGAACCTCATATGGTGTTTTACCATTGAGAACCGCCGTTGGTGTCCTGTTAATAATGTGTGCAGCTGCAAGGATACTTTCACCCCAAAACGTGACCGGTAATCGAGACTGAAAAAGGCATGCTCTGGCGACAATGAGAATATGACGGTGTTTTCGTTCAACTCTGCCATTTTGCTGAGGTGTGTCGACACATGAAGTATGGTGAATTATACCTTTCTCTTTGAAGAACGATTGTACAACCATAAACTCTGTTCCATTATCTGATCGAACCGTTTTCACTTGGAGTCCAAACTGACGTTCACTCATTGAACAGAAGTTCTGTAAGAGTTTAGCAACTTCCGATTTTTCTAGCATCAGGTATGTCTATACAGCTCGTGAAAAATCATCAACAATAGTAAGAAAATAGACAGCACCACATGACGCAGGTGTACAATAGGGACCCCAAACATCGCAATGAATAAGTGAAAAAGGAGCCTCAGCTTTATTAAAACTTTCTGGAAAAACTTTGCGCGTTTGTTTAGAGCGAAAGCAAACATCACAATGTTTCAAATCATTTAAATCTAACTTAAGATTAGAAAAAGCCGGTAATGTAGAAAGAACTTTGTAGGACGGGTGACCAAGTCGACGATGCCATAGAACTGAAGAAGACTGTGTTGTTTTTGAAACTCCATGAACTCGTGCAACTTTAACCTCCGTGAAGTAGTAAACCCCCTCACGTTCTTCACCTGCTCCAATCAGACTCCTCGAAAAATGGTCTTGTAAAACACACAACGTATAAGTAAAAATTGCAATACAACCCGTTTGTTTTAATAGCTTGGACACTGATATCAGTGTGCAGTGAAACGCTGGAACAAATAAAACATCATGGAGCGAGTAATCTTTGCTCAGTTTGAGGGTTCCGAGTTTTGTTGCTTTCGATCGTTGGCCATTCGGGAATGTAACAGAGGAGGATGGTATATAGATAACATCATGTAGTAGAGAAATATCCCCAGTCATGTGATGGGATGCACCTGTGTCAATAATAGCATCAGTTAAATATGTTTTACCCGACAACCGTTTCGAAGAAATATTGGCTTGCTGGTTCTGAAGTAGAGAGATCAAGGAAGCTATTTGATCCGAGTTAATAGAAGGGACAGCTTGGGAAGCATTAGCATGCCCTCTTCCTCGTCCACGATTGGATTGGAAACGACCACCCCGACCCCGTGAGTTTTGAGATGAATATCCAGACTGGTTGTTGCTGTTTTGGCGTTGTTGATCATGACACCACTCCGGAAATCCATGAACCAAGAAACACTCAGAAACTTCATGTCCTGTGCGTCCACAATGAGTGCAGGAACGTAAGGGGTCTCTGGAACGTGTAGTAGAAATTGCTGTAGCTGAATCTCTTGTTTTGGCCGAGAAACCAAGAACATCCGAACGTTGCTCCTTTGCCCATGAGTTGACCATATTCTGTTCTTCACGAATTACTCGTGAGTAGACAACATTGAGATCAGGTAAAGGATCTTTATCCATAATCCGAGAATGTATTGTGAGAAAACGAGAATCATCAAGACCAAAGAGAAACTTATGAACTCTCGCAGCCTCTCGTTCTTTTTCAATATCAGCAGCAGCACAAGTACAAGGACGAGTAGTACACAGATTGTTCATCTCTTCCCATAGCTTTGTAAGTCTTCCGTAGTAGTCAAGTACCGATTGTCCATCTTGTCTGCAGTTAGTAATAGCGTCTTGTATCTGATGTAGGCGAGCTCCATTCTTGACTGAGAAACGAGATTTCAAGGTTTCCCAAAGTTTGTGTGCGTCAGACACAAACGTAACCGTAGACCTAACTTTGGGATCAATAGAAGTCCTGATCCACCCGACGATCATCGAATTTGCAGCTAACCATCGAGCAAGCTCAGGATTTGCCTCTGGTTTTATAATAGTTCCATCAATGAAACCCACCTTCTGTTTAGCTTGACGCATCAGACGCAAGATCTTGGGTAGTAAGAAAAGAACCCGTGGAACCGGGTGTCTGAGAATCGTTGCTCATGATGAAACGAGTCTCAAAGAAGAAGAAGAAAGAAATTTTTTTGTTTTAGATCTTTTAGCTTTGATACCATGAAATAGTTTGTAGAAGCGTGTGTTTATTTCATCATAATGATCAAGTATCTATATACATCGTATCTCATAAGCCTAATAGGACTAGGTAGATATAGAAGAACATAAATACCATAGAATCAGGAATACATCTTTATCTTTATCCTAATACCATGTATAACTTCAACGAGAGCTTCCACTGCAACCGACGTTTATGGCTTTGGTGCCTTTTTACTTGAGGTAACATGTGGCAGGAGACCTGTTGACCCTGCCTTGCCAGAAGAAAGACGGTATTTAGTTAAGTGGGTCAGCCAATGCTGGGAAATGGCTTATTTGGTCGGAGCTAAAGATCCGAGTATAAGAGGTGAAATCTCATCTGAGGAAGTCGAAATGGTATTGAAAGTTGGGTTGCTTTGCACAAATTCTGTGGTGGAAATGAGGCCTTCCATAGAAGAAGTGGTGCAATACTTGAATGAAAGACTAAAGCTGCCTGATATCTCCCCAAACTGTCTAGGTATTGGGTCCTTTTCTCCGTTGATTACTGGGTCAAACCTCCTCCATGCTTCTCACACTACCAAGACCTTCTCTACGTCATTTTACTCTTCTTCCTCAGGCAAAGACTCTGCATTTGTCACTCACTCAATTATCAATGGGCACGTACGGTAAACTTTGAGAAAATTTCTTCTTTAAGCTTAGTTTTTATGTTTGGAAATGAAGAAAACCTTGTTAGGCTTTACGTGGTGCAAGTCTAGTTGGGTATTGTGCTCCACTTGTGAAGTCTATTTTTATATTTCACAAAGATAACTATAGAAATCAAAGTCTCAAAAAAACAACAACCTTAAGCTCTTAATCTCATAAACTCTTAATTATGCAACACTCTTGCATCTCTCTTTATATATAAAACTAAAACTCCTAAACTCATTAGGCATAAACTATTTCCTAATCCTCTTTAAACAGGCTTAACTCAATAGGATTAGGACAATAACTTATATCTCAAGTTTCCTTTTTCAAGCTTAATCCAGCAATCTCCCCTTTAAGCTTGAAACTTCTTGTCGCCAAATCTATCATGCCAATGTAGTCCCTCATTTCATTGAATATGATTCTTTCTAAAGCCTTCGTTAGAATATCAGCCTTTTGTTTATCTCCAGGAACATGTTCCACTTCCACTTGCCCATTCTCAACACATTCTCTTATGAAGTGATATCTCTTGTGTATATGTTTACTCTTTCCTTGGAAGACGGGATTTATAGTTAATTCGATTGCTGACTTATTGTCAATCCGTATCACCACTTTCTCACAAGGCTCCCCTGTTACTTCACTCAAAAAATCTTGTAACCATATTGCTTGTCTCACAGCTTCTGTCCCAGCCATAAATTCAGCGATGATAAATCAACCGTATCTTGTTTCTGTGAGACATCTTGTAACCATATTGCTTGTCTCACAGCTTCTGTCCCACCCATAAATTCAGCGATGATAAATCAACCATATCTTGTTTCTGTGAACACCAAGATATCAGACTGTCTCCAAGGTAGAATATGTGACATGTTGTACTCTTACCATCATCTGGATCTTCATTGTGACTGCTGTCACTGTACCCAATGAGCCTTGGTATTTTCATTGTCGACCTGGAAAAAGACAGTCCACATGCAAGACTCCCACACAAGTATCGTAGGACTTGTTTCATGGCGACTCCGTGGGATTCTCTCGGGCTTTGCATATATCGACTAAGTACTCCCACACAGAATGAAAAGTCGGGTCTGGTATGGGGAAGATAATGTAAACACCCGATTTTCTTCATGTATCTTGTTTCATCTATCTCCCTCTCGTTTTCTGCTTTTGAAAGCTTCAGACAAATCTCCATTGGTGTTTGACAAGCATTGCATTTATCCATCCCGTCTTCCTCTAGTATCTTCAATGCATATCTTCTTTGGTTAAGTGTTATCCCATTCTCATGCTGGTATACCTCTATACCGAGATAGTATGTCAGTCTTCCCAAGATGCTCATATCAAACTTACTCGCCATGTTTGCCTTAAACTCTTGTATGACCTTTGCGTTAGTTCCGGTGAAGAATAAGTCTACATACACATCAACCACAAGCAAGTCTCTGTTAACTATCTTACGATATACTGAAGGTTCTTTTGAACACTTCTTAAACTGTAGTTCGCAAAGGATGGCATATACTGAAGGTTCTTTTGAACACTCCCTCGGTGCTTATCTTAGTCCGTATAATGCCTTCTTAAGTTTATACACTTTATTTTCTTCTTCCCTTTTCTCGAAACCTTCTGGCTGTGTAACGTACACTGTTTCCTTTAGCTCTCCATGTAGGAATGCAGTTTTAACATCTAGATGATGTACTTCCCATCCATATGTTGCAGCAAGATTAACGAGAAGTCTTATTGTTTCAATTCGTGTAACCGGAGCAAACACTTTGTCAAAATCGATTCCATGGCGTTGTACGTATCCTTTAGCTACTAGCCGAGACTTGTATTTGTTAATACTTCTGTCTGCATTCCGTTTTATCTTGAACACCCACTTCAAACCTATTGGTTTTGCTCCATAGGGAAGATCGACAAGAATCCATGTTTCATTCTTTTCAATGGACTCTATCTCTCCTATGCAAGCTCGTGTCCATTCCTTAGACTCCTTAGCTTCACTATAATTCCTCGGTTCATTATTGAGATACATTAGTATCTCTTCTCCAATTTCTTCAGACGATAGGATATATTCGTCAAGATACTTGGGCTTCACGTGTACTCTTTCTGGTCTTCTTAAGGTTTGTGTTTCTGGTTCGATGATCTCTACTTCATCGATACCACTTACTGAAGTATCGACTTTGGATACTTCTTCACCGGTTGTATTTGTCGTTTGTTCTATGCATAATTGTTCCGACTCAGTGGTAATCCCATGGTTTCCGAACCTTCCAAGAATAACCACAAAGCTCTCGTTGTGCACTGAGTCCGTTTTGTCTGTGCTCCAGTTCCAGCTCTTTGACTCGTCAAAGACTACGTTGCGGTTTACCACAATCTTTTGAGTGTGAGGATCGAACAAGCGATATGATTTTGACCCCGGCTCTGTTCCTAGGTGCACTAATATGCGCATACGATCATCAAGCTTCTTTAGGAACTTTGCTTCTATTTTAGCATATGCTATGCATCTGAAAACTCGCATATGATCAATGCTTGCTTTTTTCTTTTGGTATCATTCATACAGAGTTTTCTGTCTTAGTGCTCGAGTTGCTACACGATTCAGTATGTATGTGGAGTGTCGCGTTGCCGCTCCCCATAAGTAATTTGGTATATGCATATGCTTCATAATGCTTCTTGTCATCTCCATGAGATTTCGATTCCCTCGTTCTACCACCCCATTTTGTTGGGGTGTATACGGATCAGTGAGATGTTTTCTTATCCCATCGCTGTCACAGTAGTCATTAAACTCTTTGGACACAAATTCTCCACCTCTGTCCGTTCTGAAGGTGATTATCTTCTTTCCTGTTTCTTGTTCAACCGTGCTTCTTAAGCTTTTAAATTTCATAAAAGCTTCACTCTTCTCTTTTAATAACATACTCCACATGTATCTTGTAGTATCGTCAATGACAACAAATATATATTTGTTCTCAGGAGGTGTACTTGGATTTATAGGTCTGCACAAGTCTCCGTATAGAATTTCTACAGTAGAAGCTCTAATGGTTTACTTTCTCGGTATGTAGTCATCTTTGGGAATACTCTTCTCGCCTGTTTACCAAGAAAACATGAGCTGCACATTTCTTTCTCAACACTCATGTTTGAAATCCCAAAGACCCAAACACTAGTTCCTTTTGCATCATGGACTTTAGACTCTCGTAATTTATATGTCCTAGACGAAAGTGCCATCTTCACGATTCATTCTCGGTCGAAGCGTGGAGGCATGTGCTTGTCTTTACGCCCATGTGAACTTTATAGAGTCTGTTTCTTGATCTTCTAGCATTGAGAAGTAGTTTTCCGTATTGATCTTGCATGGTTAATTCTTCTCCTCTCATTCTAATATCACAACCTGCTTCAGTAGCTTGGCCTAGGCTTATGATATTACTTTTTAGATCAGGAATGAAGTATACGCAGTCATCTTTCTTGAGTCTCCGTTCATGTCGATGAAAGATATTGTGCCCTTTCCTTTAATATCTATATGGGAATCATCCCCGAAACATATTTTTTCAGTAATGTTATTATCAATCTTTGCAAAATAACTTTGATTTCCAGTCATATGGTTGCTGGCTCTGTTGTCAAGATACCATATGTTCTCTCCAGTATTTGTCTCATATTTTTTCTGGCAAAACATTTTTTTCATTTAAGAACACAACTTCATGCACCATAAGCTCATCAGCCTCTTGCGTTTCAGTGTGGTCGTTTTCTTGAACTTCTTGTAACTTGAGTAAGCGATCTGGACATTGAGCCGCGAAGTGACCAACCTTGTCACACCGATAGCATATTATTCTTGATGCATCTCTTCCTCCATTGAAACGACCTCTGCCTCTTCCTCTATAATAGCCAAATCGACCTCCTCTGCCTCGGTTTCTTTACATGGCTCCATAGTAATCTTGGTTTGTTTGTTCTTGGTATGGTCGATTTGTTTGATTATGTGGAGGACGGTTTTGACTAGGCTGTCCGTCTGTAGGTGCATACATTGATTTTCCTTGCTCTTCCTCTATTTCTTCATCCTTGATTCGTTCCTCGTATGCCTTTAAGCGTCCAATAATATCCTCAAAACTTGTCGTGTTGAGGTCCAACACTTGTTCGAGTGAGGCCACTATGTGTATATATTTCTTTCTCGGGGGGGCTTGTAAGCAACTTCTTTACAAGTTTCACCTCTTCAATATGAACTCCAAGTGAAGCTGACTTTGATGCAAGTTCTGAAAGTTTACCTCCAAAATCGTCAATACTATCGGTGTCCTTCATCTTCAGTTTATCAAAATCGTTCATCAGAGTTTGCAGCCTTGCCTCCTTTACTCGTTCTGCTCCGACGTGTCTGGTTTTGATGGCTTCCCATACCTTTTTAGCTGTGTCAAGCTCTCCTACTTGCAGTATGAGTACTTCCGGAATCGGTTGAAACAATAATGCCACTGCCATATCGTTCTTATCACTGTTTGGTGTCCCCTCTGCCTCTATTGCCTCCCAAACTTTATGCACTTTAAGAGTAACCTTCACCCTCATGGCCCAAACCGTGTAATTAGTTGAGTTGAGCATAAGACATTGGATTGATGAAGATCCTCCTCCTTTTTTTGCTTTCCCGGTCACAGGTACTAATTCACTCATAGTATTTGTTTGGCTCTGATACCAAATATAGAAATCAAAGTCTCAAATATATGATCACTCAAGAATAAGAACAACTCTTCTTATTAATCCCTTAAGGAAAAACTATCTCAAACAACCTTAAGCTCTTAATTTCATAAACTCTTAATTGTGTAACACTCTTGCATCTCTCTTTATATATAAAACTAAAACTTCTAAACTCATTAGGCATAACACTATTTCCTAATCCTCTTTAAACAAGCTTAACTCAATAGGATTAGGACAACAACTTATATCTCAAGTTTCCCTTTTCAAGCTTAATCCAACAATAACGACCATTGAAAAATATATGTTTGGAGTCTTTTGTAGAACTTGAAATGCTTTTAGGCTTTGTAAATGCTCATGTGTATTTGTACTAAAGATTTGTATCTGCGTTCCTCTTTCTGTTATTGCATTTTCTTGTAAAGGTTTCGGTACTAATGTGTACAAGTTTTGCCTGTTAATTTGATCTCATTCTGATAAATCTCGATTAGAAAAAAAAAGCCCTGACAGATTAGGAGAAACCAATGTTCTGGTTCTTGGGTTAAACGCAATGACTTTCTCTGTAGAGGGTCGTTTTCTGGATAATTTCAGGTCCTACGTACAAACAGTGTATCCGTGAAAAACTTGGTAAGGTTCTCAATAAAGTCCCTTAATACGTGATTGTGTGTAAGCTCGGATCTTATCTTGAACACAACACAACTCTGTGTAAAGAATATTTCTCTTTATTATGTGCTTAGAAAATAACTTAAAACTAAACACCTCAGTCTCGTTATCAATGTCACAGCTCGACATCAATATATATATAGCAAATAAATAACTCCTATTTCCTTTAGTAATTAGATAACTCCTAATACTATGAGGATTGTAATAAACATATTTTCTAAACCGACTTGTTATAGAAAATTTAGGTTACAAGCTATCTTTGAAGTTTACCTGTTGAGAACTCAACTCAACTACAACACACGTTCAAGTTTGTTACGGTTTCGGTTTGTTCGCTAATCGCTCTCTCTCTTTCTAACTTAATGCGGAATTAACAAGCAAGTAAAGAGAAGATATGACACAAAGCAATTTAACCAGTTCAGAGCCTCGATGTGAGTAACTCCTACGTCTGGGCCAGAGGATTCCGGCAATCCACTATATGTTCAACCTCACCAACGAGCTTAGACACAAACAGTCTTTCAGCTCTATGATACAAGGAAACTTTACAATATTGTGTTATCAAGTCTAATCCGACTTTGAGCTTATATATTGCTCCTATGATAATTCTTAAGCCTAATACAATATATATCTTTCCTTTATCCAATAGGAATATTTCCTATTTCCTAATTCCTTATGTATTTCAGTTTTGGACCAAACTTATCCAACAAACTCCACCTTGAGTCAACAACTGAAAAACATCATCTTCTTAGTGATTGCACTTCGAATCTTTACACTGGCAATGACGAGCTATCTTCAAGCTTCAGTCAACTTCAACAACTCTAAAGCGTTGTTGAACTTGTTCACTGGTACAACTTTTGTCAAGACATCAGCCGGATTTCTTGAGGTTGGAATCTTCAGTACCTCCACCTCTCCCCAAGCGATCCAATCTCTGATAAAATGGTACTTGGTAGCCACGGGCTTCGTCCTCTCATGATAGACTCTGTTCTTTGCCAAACAGATCGCACTCTGCGAATCGCACCATATAGAAACACACTTCTGCTCAAACCCGAGCTCTTTCAATAATCCCTTAATCCACAAGCTTTCTTTCACAGCTTCTGATAAGGCAATATACTCAGCTTCAGTTGTCGATAGAGCCACCACATGCTGCAAATTGACCTCCAGCTTACAGTGTTTCCTCCTACCTGGAAAACATACCCAGAAATTGATCTACTCCTGTCCAAATCCGCTGCATAGTCCGAGTCACAAAATCCTTGTATAGAAAACTCTTTTCCCTTTGTATACGTTAGACATAACTGAGATGCTCCTTTGAAGTATCTCAGCAACCACTTCACGGTTTCCCAGTGGAGTTCTCAAGGTCTACTCATAAACCTACTTACCAAACCCACTCCATATGCTAGGTCAGGTCGTGATCCTACCATAGCATACATGATGCTTTCTACAGCACTTGAGTATGGAACCCTGTTTGTGTCTAACACCTCAGAATCAGCTTCCACAGAACACAACTTGAAATGTGCTCCAATAGGTGTATTCACCTTCTTTGATTCTGCCATATTGAAGTTTCGTAGTACTTTCTGCAAATACTCAGATTGAGACAACTTCAATATTCCATTCTTCCTGTCTCGGAATATATCCATACCAAGAATTCTTCTTGCATTCCCCAAATCCTTCATCTCAAATTCTGAGCTTAATAATCCCTTTAGCTTTGTAATCTCATGCATATCCTTGGCTGATAATAACATGTCATCCACGTATAACAGAAGGTAGACGAAATCATCCTTAGACACCTCCTTCACGTAGACACACTGATCTTGCTCACTCCTCACAAAACTTTGATCCAACATAAACTTGTCAAATCGTTTATTCCACTGTCTTGGAGATTGTTTCAATCCATATAAGGACTTCTTGAGCAAACACACCTTCTGAGGTCCACCTACTTCAAAACCTTCAGGCTGAGACATGTATATGTCTTCTTCCAAGTTTCCATGAAGAAAGGTTGTTTTAACATCCATCTGTTCAAGCTCCAAATCAGCATGAACAACTAACGACAGCATGATTCGAATTGAGATATGTTTCACTACAGGTGAGAATACTTCTTGATAATCAATACCTTCACGTTGAGCATAGCCTTTAGCTACTAATCTGGCCTTGTACCTTCTAGGCTCAACTCCTGGTATTCTTGGTTTCAATTTGAATATCCATTTACTCCCAATGACCTTTTGTCCTTCAGGTTTATCAACCACTACCCACGTTTTATTCTTGTCCAGAGATGTCATCTCTTCACCAGCAGCTGCTTTCCAAAGCTTCTTATCTTTACAACTCATGGCTTCATAATAATCTCTGGGTTCTTCAGCCTCTACTAACTCTTCAGCTGCAGCAAGGGCAAAAGCCACTTCAGACTCTTCTGTGAAGTTCAAGGGAGGAGTGATATCCATGTATCTTGCAGGTGGAACAATAGTCCTCCTCTGTCTATCCCTTGCGAGTTGGTAATTCATCAAACCACCACTTATAGTTTCTGTATCAACTTCACTATTATTTTTTGTTTCTGTTTCAGAGCCATAATCAGCTTGAACGGGATCAGGTTCTCCACCTGTTTCAGAACTCGTTGAGTTAGCTATTGCAGGCTCTCCATCTCCACGTGGTATTTCAGTGATAACTTTAGCTTTTCCACTATCTAAGTCCTCCTTAGCTTCTTCTTCAGTAGACTCTTTGGTCGTTTCCAACCCCAACATGTTTTTATACATCACATGTTCCTTAAACATAGCATTCCGACTTATGATGCACTTCTTTTGATCCAATAGCCAGACCTTGTAGCCTTTCACATTTGGTGGGTAGCCTACAAAGACTCCCTTCAACGCCCTTGGCTTCAACTTTCCTTGATCAACATGTACATAAACAATTGATCCAAACGTACGTAAGTGTTCGTACCCAGGCTTCTTCTTGAGCCAAATTTCTTTAGGAATGTTGTTGTCAATCGCAGACGACGGTGTTCTATTGATCAAATAAGCTGATGTAGCTGCAGCTTCCGCCCAGAAGCTCTCACTCAAACCGGATTGGTTTAACATGCATCGAACCTTCTCCATAATTGTTCGATTCATACGCTCAGCAACGCCATTCTGTTGTGGCGTGTAACTACACGTTCTGTGTCTTTGAATTCCATTCTTCTTGCAGAATGTATCAAAATCTTTATTACAAAACTCTAGACTATTGTCTGTTTGGAGATACTTAACCTTCTGATTCACTTGGTTCTCAACCAGTGTCTTCCACTCACAGAAACTTGCGAAAGCTTCATCTTTTGTCTTCAAGAAGTATAACCAAACCTTACGAGAGCAGTCATCGATGATCGATAAGAAGTATTGTTTCTTTGACATGGATGGATGTACGTTAGGAGACCCCCAAAGGTCAGCATGTACATACCCAAGCACCTTATCTGTGTCATGCTTTCCAACTGAGAAGCTTACACGCTTGGTCTTTCCCATCACACAATCTTCGCAAAAATCATGAGTTGTGGTCTCCTTCTTCGTTAGTATCTCTTTGCTAACCAAGACCTTCAGGTTTTTCTCACTGATGTGGCCCAATCTGTTATGCCAAAGTCCAGTAATATTGCTCTTTGGTTCTGAAACTTCTACTTGGTGAACTTCACTTGTCACAGTTTCACCTTCGAGGATATACAATCCGTTTATCAGATTTTCTCTCAATCCTAGCCTTCCATTCTTGTGAAACGTGAGCTTACCATCTCTACCACTATGTTGAAACCTGAGTTTGTCAAATGTTCCCGTAGAGATTAAGTTTCTTCTCAGGTTTGGAACATATTTGACGTTGTTTAACCTGGAAATTGAGCCTCCACAAGTCATCAATTTAACAGACCCAATTCCCTTCGCCTCCACCGAATGATTATCCCCAAGTAGAATCGGATTTCCGTTTATCTCTGTAAAGGTATCAAACCAGTCTCTTCTGGACGTCATATGGTAGGTACACCCTGAATCAATAACCCAGTTATTTCTTGGATTCAGATCAGAGACGTTCAACGCGTCATGATATTGAAGCTTCTCTGTGATAACACCTGCCTCACCTTGTTCCTCTCTTTCATACTTCTTCTTAAGAGCGAAATAATCCTTCCTGAGATGTCCTTCTTTCTTGCAGTGTCAACACACTACTTTCGATCTTGACTTTGATCTACCACGATTATTCTTCTTATAATCGTTTGTTGATTCAGACCTTCCTCTATCTTTCATGCCTAAACCTTCTCCAGCTTCTTTACTACTCCAACCAATGTCTTTCAACTCTCTTTCTTTATCACGAGCTGCTGCAATAACAGCCTCCAGAGTTATGGCATCCGTTGCATACTTCAAAGTCTCATTTCAGCTGGTTGTATCGAGATGGCAAAGAACATAGAAGTAATATTGCTTGCACCTCATTTGTTACCATGACCCTAACGCTGTTCAAATCAGACACTAGCTTCAGGAAGTCATCAATATTTGAATTCACATATGTAGCATCAGTCATCTTAAAGTTATAAAACTTTAACTGCAGGAAAATTCTGTTCGGCAGAGACTTAGACATATACAGTCTCTCCAACAATGACCACATAGCTGCTGCTGTTTTGCAATGGCTAATTTTACGTAGAACATGGTCACCAACGTTTACAACAATCAGATTCATGGTTTTCTCTGATTTTCCTACCTTTGAGGGATCAATGTCAGCTGGTGTTGTCTTTCCCTCCTTTGCTTCATCCTCATCCTCCTTTGATTCAGACTTAGCCGGTTCTCGAAGTAGCTTCTCAGCCATGAGAATTTCCTTCAAACCCAAGTAACCAAGATGCGCGAGCATGCGAATCTTCCACAACATAAAGTCACCAGACCCATCGAACCGATCAACCTCTATCCGTGTATTAGACATCCTAGCATGATGCTCTGATACCAATTGTTGAGAACTCAACTCAACTACAACACACGTTCAAATTCGTTACGGTTTCGGTTCGTTCGTTAATCGCTCTCTCTCTTTCTAACTTAACTCGAAATTAACAAGCAAGTAAAGAGAAGATATGACACATAGAAATTTAACCAGTTCAGAGCTTCGATGTGAGTAACTCCTACGTCTGGGCCAGAGGATTCCGGCAATCCACTATATGTTCAACCTCACCAACGAGCTTAGACACAAACAGTCTTTCAGCTCTATGATGCAAGGAAACGTTACAATATTGTGTTATCAAGTCTAATCCGACTTTGAACTTATATATTGCTCCTAGGATAATTCCTAATCCTAATACAATATATCTCTTTCCTTTATCCAATAGGAATATTTCCTATTTCCTAATTCCTAATGTATTTCAATTTTGGACCAAACTTATCCAACATTACCCAACATTCAGTTGAGTCTCAATCCTTCATTCTCATATGCTTGAACTCATACATCAGAGTTTGAGTCTCGCTTCTCTTGATTGCAGGTGACTCTCTGATTTGTTCGCTGACTGCTTGTTCTAGTCGAAGGCTGCAGGTGACTTTCTGATTTGGTCAGCTATATCAAGTTCTTTGTAACTAATATGAAAACGATAGAACTTGCCTCTTGATTCCAGTTGCAAAAACTTCTATTGGGTTAAAAAATTCTAATCTAAAAGTTTGTGGATCACTTGTAAAGGAATCCATCAACTTGGCCAAGACAAGTTAGTTTAATGTTTCTCTGGACTTTGTATGATCGTCTCTCTTGAATACTTGAAGGGAGAACTACCTAAGTCCTTGTTGAATTACCAGAGATATTTAGAATTGAGGGTTCATAACCTTTTTGAATATATGTTGTCCAAACTTGTACTTTCTGAATGCTAGAACTAGCTCTACTCCAAGGCATTTCAGATTTCTTGTGGGAGAAGAATGGAACATGTCTGCTACAGGTAAGTACTTTGATTGCTTTCTCGTTTGCTTCAGTTGACCTCGGAGTAACCAGAGAAGACCGTAAAACAAATTTACAGCAGTATTTAATTGACATGATGGATTAGATTAGTTATTATAGTTATGTTTTTTCTTTAATTATATTATCATATTCATGGTCAAATTTGTAATGCCTATTTAGAATATATTTGCGTTTCGCTGGCTAGTGGATACAGTTCCTTAGGAAAAAAATGTTAGTTTGACTTTTTCCTGAATTTATGAGTTGACCTTGTTTTGCAGCTCAACAGACTGTTTGTTCCCGGAGAGAAAACATCTATGCAAAAAAAAAAACCACAATTTCTCTCTCTCCCAGTAGATATGGATTGTAGACTGCATCTTGTTTTGATCTTCTCCTGCATTTATCTTACTTGCTTATCAAGTCAAAAAGAAACCAGGTTTGTCTACAATGGTTTCGACCAAGCAGACCTTTTTACCAATGGTCTCGCCAAGATCCTTCCTGGTGGGCTTTTGCAGTTGACAAATACTACAGAGCGGCAAATGGGCCATGCTTTCTTCAAGCAGTCATTTGATTTTGCTCCATCTGAATCACTATTGTTCTTTACGCATTTTGTGTGCGCCATGGTGCCTCCTAAGCTGGGAGCTGATGGTGGCCATGGGATTGCCTTCGTTGTATCTCCTTCCATGAATCTCTCTAATGGATCTGCAACTCAGTACTTGGGCGTCTTCAGCATCCCAACAAATGGGACTTCCTCTCCTCATCTGTTAGCTATTGAACTCGATACTGTTAGTACTATAGAGTTTGATGTGCTGGAAAAGCCTCATGTTGGGATTAGTGTAAACAACCCATTATCTGTTGAATCTGCCCTCCCATCTTACTTTTCCAGTGCGTTGGGGAGCAATGTCAGCATAAATCTCCTGAGTGGAGAGCCTATCCAGGTGTGGGTCGACTACGATGGTTCGTTTCTAAATGTTTCACTAGCCCCTATAAACATTGAAAAACCAAACCGGCCTCTTATGTCAAGATCAATCAATCTTTCAGAAATTCTTGAAGATAAGATTTTTGTGGGCTT
The DNA here is from genome assembly GCA_012274485.2 of Sinapis alba. Taxonomy (NCBI): domain Eukaryota; kingdom Viridiplantae; phylum Streptophyta; class Magnoliopsida; order Brassicales; family Brassicaceae; genus Sinapis; species Sinapis alba. The sequence goes on from MU105775.1 coordinate 81,374, forward strand.
CTCCGCATCGACAGGGAAACTGACCAGTAACCAGTATATACTTGGGTGGAGTTTTAGTAGGAGGAAAGAACTATTTCAAGCCCTGGACCTTTCTAAACTCCCTCAGACTCCTCTTCCCGAAGATGAACCAGAGAAGGCTCCTTTTCCTAGAGATAAACCCGAAATACTATCTCCACTGCTTATTGGTTTGGTTGTCGTGTTGGTGATCCTTGTACTGATAGTTCTTGGAGGACTTTATCGGTATAGGAGAAACAAGTATGCAGAAGTAAGAGAATCTTGGGAAAAGGAATACGGTCCACACCGATTCTCCTACAAATCTCTGTACAAAGCAACAAATGGGTTTGGGAGAGATGGTCTTATAGGGAGAGGTGGGTTTGGAGAAGTCTACAAAGGAACTCTTCCCCTAAGCAGGCATATAGCTGTAAAAAGACTGTCACACGATGCAGAACAAGGAATGAAACAGTTTGTGGCTGAAGTTGTGACTATGGGAAGTTTACAGCACCGGAATTTGGTTCCTCTTCTCGGGTATTGTAGAAGAAAAGGTGAGTTACTTCTGGTATCTGAGTACATGCCCTGCGGTAGTCTTGATCAGTACTTGTTTCATAACCGAAACCCGTCCCTTTCATGGTTGCAAAGGATTTCTATTCTTAATGACATTGCCTCAGCTATTAATTACCTGCATACAGGAGCCAATCCAGCTGTTTTGCACCGGGATATAAAAGCTTCTAACGTCATGTTAGATTCTGAGGGTAATGGAAGGTTAGGAGATTTTGGAATGGCTGGGTTTCATGACCCCAGAGCCAACTTATCTTCAACAGCTGCTGTGGGAACCATAGGTTACATGTCCCCTGAGCTAATGATAATGGGAACTTCTACAAAAAGTGATGTGTATGCCTTTGGTGCTTTCATTCTTGAAGTAACTTGTGGAAGAAGACCTGTAGAACCCGACCTGCCAGTGGAAAAGCAATATCTGGTCAAGTGGGTTTGTGAATGCTGGAGAATGGAGTGTTTACTCGAGACCAGAGATCCAAGATTAGGAGGAGAATTCTTACCCGAAGAAGTGGAGATGGTTCTTAAACTCGGGTTGCTCTGCACAAATGCTTCTCCAGAATCAAGACCTGCCATGGGACAAGTGGTGCAATACCTAAACAAGAGCGTACCCTTGCCAGATTTCTCACCATATTCTCTAGGTATCGGAGCTTTTATGCCTATGTCAATGCTAGCATCATTTAACATTGGTGTGCCCAATTCAAGGAATTCGTCAATGCATGCGTTTGTTTCTCATACAATCTTGGAAGGGCATGGAAGATGAGATCTAAGAAACTGTGTATTATCTGCATCTAAATATCTTTAGCTTCTCGAATGTTTTTTTTTCTTTTATCATCAAGAATTAACTATTGTTGGTTGAGCTGAGTCTTTTATGCTACCTATTGCATAGACTTAAGTGAGATATGTTCTGTTTCCCTTGATTCCTAAGTGGACAAGAGAGTTTACAACATTGTTATCTTAGTNTCTCTATATAAAGGTCAATCATAAGTTGTAAACAATATCACAGAATCTCAATAATATAAAAGTATTTCCAGACAAGTTAAGAAAATTCGTAACTTGGAAAATAAGCCTGAAACGTCTATCTTATTCTTTATTTTCGCATTCGTGTGTAACACACTGTGATCGTTGTGTAACACAAGCGGTTGATAAAAGATTAACAAATAATGCAGCGGCGGCGACTCTCGGCGTTGGAGTTATTCCTCTTCTGACAACGGCTCCGGCGCAGCATCAAAACGTGGAAGACACCGACATTAACTTCCTCGGAAACAGCCGGAGATGGCGGAACAATGACAGCAGCAACAACCAGACGGAGTATCTTCACTTCAAGACGACCCATGTGGCCTCGAGTTCTAACAACTCGGGGTCGGGCTCACCAGGAACCGCCACGTGTCAAGATTGTGGTAACCAGGCGAAGAAAGAGTGTAAGCAGAGGCGGTGCAGGACGTGTTGCAAGAGCCGTGGCTTTGATTGTTCAACTCACGTGAAGAGCACGTGGGTCTCTGCGGCTCGTAGGAGAGAGAGGCAGCAGGTCATGCCCACGGCTGGCTCCTCTCCTTCGACCTCATCAGGGACCAAGAAGCCGAGGGTCGCTCTGTCTCAACAACAAGCCACTTCTCATACTTCAACTTCTAACACGCCTCCTCAAAGTTTCGATACTAGCTCCAGCCGCCAAGGTATTATTACATCTAATTTAATTTGTATACTGTTCTAGATGAATTCATGTTTGTATATATGTATAGAACATTTGGTTTTTGAAAGTGGTAATCAAAATAAAACATGGCATAGTATATATTGTGGTTTAATACATTTAACTTTTGGTTTATATCAAGTTTTAAGAATTTTTCAAGTTTAAGTTTTTTTAAAGCATCTCTAACTCCACTTCATAATTTAATGCAAAATAGAGTAGAAAATGGAGTAATGAACAAACAAAAAAATTATTACTCCAGTAATCACTTTTTTAATTGTTTATTACTCCATTTCCACTCCATTTTACTGTAAATTATTGTAAATTATGGAGTGAAATTACATATGCTCTTAGTTTGGTTTGAATTAGTTTCGGTTTAGGTTTTATAAAAGTGAATTGATTGCAACGATATGTAATGTTTCAACGTTATATTAAATTAATTGTATTGTTGAAAACTGACTGTTTGATGGTAAGGACCACAACTATATTGATTTGGTGATAATGATTCATAACACTACGTTTTATGTATGCAAGTCGACGGAGGGTTAAGAGAAGCGTGGCCGGGGCAAGTTAGGGCCGCAGCGGTGTTCAAGTGTGTGAAAGTGACGGCAATGGAGGACGGGAACGACGAGTACGCTTACCAGGCGGTGGTGAAAATCGGTGGCCATATCTTCAAAGGCTTCTTGTATGATCAAGGCCTTGAACCTAAAGAAGGTTTTCCTAATATGTCAGATTTGCATTTAGGTGGAGGAGCCACTAACCATAACGGAGTGTCTGCCTCCTCGCCTATTCTTGACCCACCAAATGTCTACGGTGGTGGTGGTACGAGCGGTGGATTTTACGGTTAAACCATATCCAAACAAGTTCATTATCGGAAGAATATATATATATGTAATCATCTTTGATGTTTTAAAAAAAATTCCAAATGGGGTTGGATACAAATGAATAGTTCACTAACTCTGTTGTATGAATTGTTCATGTGGACGAAGTACTACTTTCTAATGCTGGAACAAACATTCTCGGCAGAAGTTTTTTTTTTTACCTTAATTGGTGGTGGAATGTTCTTTTTATTTTATTTATAAATCACCTGTCTGCTAATATTTTTTTTCTTTCTTCTGCAAAAGAGTGAAATCATAGTAATAATGCCATTTCTTCACGTATTTCGAAATATGTACAAATAAGAAAAAGAAAAACGTTTTAAGGAACTTCACCAATTTAAAAATTTCTCAGCATTAAGCACTAGTATTATTTTTTTCTTTCAAAAGATAAAACTATTGGCATATATATTATTATATTTCATTTGTCAGCCCGTATTATTGTACAATTTATTAGTAGCTGTTAGTTTTTTTTTTATTGTACCATTTTAATTTTTAAACCTAAAATTTGGATTTTCTTCCATGCAGATAAATGCTGTATCATTGCATCCTCCATGAGTTATCCCCATCCAAAAATTAGGGCTTAAAAGCTGTTTTGCTATAAAGTATAAGCTGACTCACTGAGCCTACCTGAGCACTTTTTAGTGTTATACTATTCTCGCTGACTTAAGACCATGATTATCCACAGAAACTCATTAGTGTTTCTTAATGATTATTTAAATATATAAATGTACTTAAGTGTACTTAAAAACTCTTGTTAAGAAACTATTTAATTTAGTGTTCCAATGGTAGTTTTTTAATTAAGGGTTCTTAAATTTTTTTTACTAAAATAATGAACATGAACAAGAACAAGAATTATGAAACAGAACAACAAGAAACAGAACATCAATCATGAAACAAAACAGCATATCATTCTCATTACTGAAACAAAAGATGAACATGAACAAGAAACATATACAAAAGCAAGCACAAGAACTTGAAACAGATAACAAACAAGTTCACACCTTGAGTGATGAGCTTGAGTGATGACACTACTGTCCTACTTCTTCACTAGGCTATCTCCAGAGTTTGATCTATCACTTCTTGTTATCTATCAGAGTTTGATCCATCACTTCTCGTAACTGTATCACACCAGCAACAACAAAACTCTCATCAGTTAAAAGAACATTTTTAGAGTCAAACAATATATATGAACATTTTTAACATGACAACAAAATAAAAAAGGAAGGATTCTTCAATTTTTTCTCAATCAATCTAACAGTAACAATGCCATCTTAATACAAAAGCATCAACCACCAGCTGCTCTGCCTCTCTCAGCCACTTTCCACCGCCGGCCATACTCATTTTATTCTAAATTCAAAGATGGTTGAGAAGTCAATAAGATACATAAAGTCATTCTCTGTGTTATTTGAACGTTTATGTATGAAGGAAAAATCAGCGAGTGGGTGCCATGTCTATAGTTTCAAGTTAGGTTGGATGAAAACGAATCATTCATATATTAAATATATAAGTTGATACATAAGCATAATAAGAGATTACTTGCCCATTATTTGCATGAAACCAAATCTCCTGCTAAAATACTCTCCGAGTCGTTCTTCATATGTGTCTCATGAGATCCCGCCAATGAAGAGCTTTCCCAGATCCGATACAGATTCCATCTTTTGCTCCTGCAATAACCAAACACAATCTCAATGAATCTCATCTGAAAACAGAAACTGAGTGATTTGGTTGTTGATAGTTGGGAAAGAAGAGGAGACGAGAGGACGACGAAGAGACACCGAGATGAAGAGACGGAGAATACGAGAGAAACAGAAAAGAAAGAGAAAAAAGAGAATTTTTTTTTAGAAATTTAGGTTTTGTGACACGTGTGTTAAAAACCCCTCTCTAAATCGGTTGCCAAAGTCATAGATTAAGGATCGATTACTCCCCTTTTTAATTACTTTTGATTTAATTAAATCATTTATTTTTTTAATAACCCCTTAAGGACCTCCGATAATTGTGCTCTTAGTTTCGTAAATTTTACTTTTGTTGGTAGAATCGTATTTGTTGATCGTGAAAAATTAAATAGCCATTAATTAGGGGTGACACGTAGCGGATATCAACATAAATTTCAATATTTTTGATTTGCTTCATAGTTTATAAATATTTGATTTTTCGATTGCTTTGCTTCAGACAAATATGAATATCCAGTTTTCTAGATATCTAAAAAATTTATAGATATTTGCGAATATATACGAATTTCTCGTCTACTTTATTCAAAATACAATTAAATCTAAAAAAACTATACAAGTTTATTTTCAAAATATATATTTTAAATAATATTAAAAAAATAGTGAAACTATATGTTCCATATTGTGAATCAAGAGGAAGAAAGAATTGGTTGTTCTTATTATTCCATAGGTAAAACATGTACATATATATAAGCATATAAAGCTAGGATTTTAAAACCTTCTAAAATATGGGTTTTTGGGCTTATGATGAACATTCACATAACTATTCATAACACTTCCTTTGGATGTCCATTATATAAAAATATTTCCTAAAACACACAAGATGTTTCCTCATTAAAAACTTTATCAGGAAACCTAGTGGGAAAAATAATGGTTAAGAGAAAAAGAGTGCAACGCGCATCTACTCCCTCTGATGAGAACATAACTTCAAATATCTGAGACGAAACAATCTCATGTAGTGAACTGACTTGTTCTTAGTCTTGGGTTTGAGCTTGTCCACTCCTTTGGCAAATTTGACACTCTTCACTGAAACTTTAATATCTTGATAACCGTAGCACAAAAATGACTTCAAACTACTTGGAATTCAAAGTTAACATCCATATTTAACATTAGGCACCCGTGTAGCTCTGGTAAGATGGGAATATCGAGCAATATTTTGAATATCAGACGATATTAGGTATTTTGAGACAGCTTGTACATGCCCTCACGAAAACAGCCATATCTTGAGTTCTATCATCTGCAATGACTTGATTTAAATAGGAGATGAAAGTATACTCAAAGCTCTTTCTCTAGACACCAAGTTCATATTTTAATTCCACGAGAAGGTCTCTTTTGATTCACAACTTTCAACATTCGATTCTGTCTCATAAATATTGTGTTCATGACTTATTATTCTTCAAGTATGATTGATCTTGATAATTCTCTTATGCTTCTCTTAATCTCAAAAATACATTGGAAGATTGATCGATTCTCATCACTAAAGTGATAACATTCCTCTTTTTATATTTATCATTTGTGTGTTCTTTGTTGCCTCGCTAAATCCTTGACATGGAAATGTCCAATGGGACAAAAACTATGATAAAGAAAAAGAGTACAACCACGCACATCATCATATTCTCTCCCTCGAAGCATCATATTCAGGAGATGTATTATCATCATACAAATCATCCTTTTTAGAATTTCTATAAACATATTCTTAGTGAATAAACTCGTTTGATTTTCATATAATCTCTTAAACCATTGGACTTATGGTTCATAGTATCACATTTTGGTCAATTTGGAATCCATGTCCAAATTTTCTTTTATATAATTTTTAAAAAAAACTTTCATACTGTACATACGAGTTATTCTCTCTCTTCTTATAAAATTTACTAGTATGGCCATTCTTTTTGTCATACAAAATCACATATTTCAATCATGAAAGAGATCAGTAAATTTTCCAAATATCATTTAGATATGAGACTTCTGGACTAAAATACTTTCCTTTATATGTTCAATATATGCGTGCAAAATCAGGGATTTTCGCATAAAAGAATTCATGCAGCATTTGTGCTTCTGTGAATTAGAGATTTCATAATTCTTATCATCATCAGATTCGTGCAAATGCAATAATAACTCTGAGGCGCATAAATCGTGCAGTGCAAAATTCGTGCAGTAGTGTTCTTCAAACTGACACTTATTGGTCTTTGGCATTATGCAAACACTATTGCGCAAATTATGCGAACACTACTGCACGAATTATGAAACACGTGAAAGAGAGGAATTTTCTCTCTGCCTTCTCTCTAGAAATCAGTTTCCAAGGTTTCATATAATGTCCTCACCTCCGTCTCTCCGCCATTGTCTCTCACCAGTGGTGTGAGAGACACATCGCTTCTATATTATTTTTGTTCCCTTTGTCTCTTCATCTGTGGTTTGGAGACCTTTTATGAACAATGCAGACCCTCTATTTTGATCGGTGGTGTTTGCATGGCAGCGCCTGGGAAGTGGTTTTGTTTTAGCGGATCTCCGGTGGCTTTGAAGACTGGTCATGGGTCTCTGTTTGTTTCCTTCTCCCTTCTAGTCGCCCTGTCTCTTCAGATCTTCTGTGTTGAGGTGTGGTGCGGTGATGCTCCGGTGGAGTTGAAGTTGTGTGTGGGGGGCAGTGCCATGTGGGTTCACGTTGGAGGCTCGCCATATGTCACCTCGGGTGTAGATCTACTTGGGGACTGTAAGTTTGCACCTCGGTGGAGTTTTCTTGGCGTTTACTCCTTGTCTGAGGGTCCTCTCTCCCTTGCCCATCACTTTTGCTCAAATTGAGTAAGTTGATCCCTGCTCCTCTCCATATATGGATATCAGTGTGTCTGTAGGTTCAGATCTGGTTCGTGGTTTGAAGGCGGTTCTCTATGCCTCGTGTAGTTTCTTTATCTCGCATCAGTCCTTCTCCAGTGACAGTGGCTAGAGGTGATTGTCTGTATCATCTTTGGTATTGGTGGTGCTCCATGAGTTTTCTTGCTTTAGAATTGGACGGCGGCGGCAATGGCAACCCTCTCTCTCGAATTAGGGGTTTCTTTTTTTTTAGGCTTGCTTGTAGTGGGACAGCTTTGTAATTGGGTTTGTCATTTTGTTTGAGTCTTATATGAGTCAAATAAAAGATTGGATATCTTTACGAAGTTCAATCTCGTGATTTAAAGTGTTGGTTTATAAAAGCTATGTAAAAAAAAATCCTAAAAGATTAAATATTACAATACTCAAAGTTCTTAATACTCAACATCTAGAGTGTCCACCTCAACAGATTTAATCAACCAATAATATTGTTACATGCCATCATTCATTACAACTATTTCAGTTGCTACACGAATGAGCCTTACCAATAATATTCTTACATGCCATCATTTGTTTTATTTAAAAATATTTATCCCCCAAAATGACCCGTCTTTTATTTTGGTCTAATTTGACTGTCACCAGAAACCATCATTAGCCCTTTGTCTTCTTCCCCTTCTTATTCACGTCGTAATTCTCCTCTTTTCACCTCTTCCGAAACTCCGAAACGGAACTATCATCAAACTTTCATGATTCATTTAATCCCTCATTGACTGCAACAATCAATGGTCGTTCCACTCTTGAACTTCCCTCAAACTTACAGCTACATATATACCCTTTTGTGAACGAATCCACTCCCGAAAAGGTTAAAGATAGCCATATAGGTAATTTGTTGACTCAAACATCTCGAACTATGTTCTGTTTTGTTTGTCATCTTTATTCTGATTGTGATTTTTCTTTTGTTGTAGAACAACGCTTTCCATGAGTCATCACATATCTGAGTATGATATATTGATATCGGAGAAGAAGGAGATCTATTCAAAACTCTTGAAGAGATAGTCTTAGTCGTTGATCCACTTTCAGATTTTTGACAATGATCTCTTGCGTCAAAGACTCTTCGCAAGGGCTTTGTGAGCTTACTCATCTTGATCTCGGGTAATTGCAGAGTGGTCCACCTCAGCAGATTTAAACCAATAATATTGTTACATGCCATCATTCATTACAACTATTTTCACTTGCTACATGGATGAGCCTTACCAATAATATTGTTACATGCCATCATTTGTTCTATTTAAAAATGTTTATCCCTCAAAATTGATCCGTCTTTTATTTTGGCCTAATTTGACAATCACCAGAAATCATCATTAGCCCTTTGTCTTCTTCCCCTTTTATTTTGGCCCAATTTGACTGTCTCCAGAAACCATCATTAGCCCTTTGTCTTCTTCCCCTTCTTATTCATGACGTAATTCTCCTCTTTTCACCTCCTCCGAAACTCCGTAACGAAACTATCATCAAAGTTTCATGATTCATTTAATCCCTCGTTGGCTGCAACAATCAATGGCCGTTCCACTCTTGAACTTCCCTCAAACTTACAGCTACATATATACCCTTTTGTGAATGAATCCACTCCCATAAAGGTTAAAGATAGCCATATAGGTGATTTGTTGTCTCAAATATCTCGAACTATGTTCTGTTTGGTTTGTGATCTTTGATTCTGATTGTGATTTTTCTTTTGTTGTAGAACAACGCTTTACATGAGTCATCACATATCTGAGTATGATATATTCATATCGGAGAAGAAGGAGATCTATTCAAAGCTCTTGAAGAGGTAGTCTTAGTCGTTGATCCACTTTCAGCTTTTTAACAATGATCTCTTGCGGTAAAGACTCTTCGCAAGGGCTTTGTAAGCTTACTGATCTTGATCTCGGGTAATTGCAGAGTGGTCAACAGCTTCTTGACAAAGCCTTTTATGAATAGGAGCAAGATCTCATGCTGAAACCAGCTACGGAATCTCCACGATGTGGTGTTCTAGACATCAAGAACATTGTTGTCATGACAACCCAGCAACCGACGAGAGCCAGGATATGCAGAAGAGAGTAAGCTTTACAAACTTGAGCTCTTTTGATTGGTCGCATGCACATCAATAGGCTGTTGTGATTCAGAATTTCCCTAATTTTGGTTCTGTTTCTAGGATGTGATGAGCCTTTAGTGAAGGTGACATACATGTACTTATAACATATGCCCAATTTTATGAACCATCGTCTGATGAATCATTAACAATACGAAGCAAAGCTCTGTCCTTTGTTAAAATAAATATGAATTATTGATAAGACTATACCTTTTTTACAAGCAGAAACTTGGGGCTGATCATTTTCAATCCCCATTGGATTGGACTATTGTTAGTTGTACTTGAAAGGATCAACATGTGAATCTTTATACACAGGAACAAGAAGAGCAAGCGAAATTTCAGGTGCAAAATCAAGGTACACAAACAGAACACACGAACATCTTTAAAATGATCTAAAAAGTAATCTTTTTAACTTAAAAGTAACTGAATATTGTTTTGTTTAGTGCTGCACACGAAAGCCATTGATTGGTCTCCTTATGTTAACAAGTTTCTTGCTTCTGGTGGTGGGACTCCTGATAGATGCATACGTTTTCGAATACAATGACAAATTTCGTAAATACTTGCATTTTAGGTAAATTTTTTATTAAGCTTTCCCATGATTTTACGTGAAATAACCAAATGTTATACCTGACTTTGTTCTTGCACATGACAAATATGCGATCTAGCTTGGTCGAAGAACGTAACCAAGCTGATTAAGACGCACTGATGCTCCCAAAACCAAATCATACTGAAAATACTTAGTCATTTCCCAAGTAATAAATTTCTTTTGACATTTACCTCTCTATATTACTCTGCATCGATAATTATATGTGGTTAATCTCTCTCTCTCTCTCTCTCTTTTTGTGTGGTTCAGATTGCAACTTTGACATGTCATCCATACGGAGTTTACCTTGCGGCCTTACCTGATGGACAAAGGATTGTAACCTGATCAGGAGAAGAAACTTAAAGGTTACGGAGTGTTTTCCCGTCCATGAAAGCTTAGGTAAAACCAATGTTCTAAAACGCGGCCGAAGAGACCATTTACTCGCCGAGCACGCGCTCGGCGGTGAAGAACCGTGGGGATTTTACCCAACTCGGAGGAAAACGCGGAAAGTAAAAAAAATCTTTAACTCTGTTGTTTTTAGGTCGAAAATGTGTGCTAAACACATGGTTTAGCGTTTTTAAGAAGAAATTGAGTAGATTTTGTGAAGTAATCGAGTTAATTTTATAAAAAAAAATAGTGTAAGCTTTCATGATAAAATAGGTCAGTAAGGAGAAGATTTTTAAATTATGTTTATGTCCGTTATTTAATATAAATGAGTAAAAAATGTTTAAAAAACATGAAAGGTGGCCGAACTTGAACCACTTGACACTTTAAGACGAGAGCATGAACCACTCTAGCTGGGAAAACACATTGTTAACTTACGCATTGCTAAATATTTAACCTTAAAGTTTTATATTTTAATATAAATCAAAGTATAATATTAAAAAATATTAAAAACTACTTCCCGATTAATCCCCGAATAAACTCCGCTTTTTACTAACTCGCTAGGCCTATACCAACCACCCGACTCACGCCTAGCGTAGTTTCGAACCTTGGGTAAAACCAATCAACTTATCTTGCATTAACAAAATGATAATTTCAGAGGAAATAACTTGATATTTTCATCTCTATACGCAGAGCGAAGCACTGCGGTCGGGTGATAATGCCTGGCTGATTTTGAGATATATAATGATCTGATTGATGTGATATATATTATAATGATGTTTGTAACATTTTTGAGAAATACATTAGAATAGTTTTAAAATGTTTTTATCACAAAAATAGTTTTCAAGGACAAAAATGACCAAAATGTATTATTAAAAAGGTAAATAAACACTTATACCTCTAGGGTTGAGTAATCTAGATTTAGAGTGTAGAGTTAAAATGTTGAGTTTGAGGATTAGAGTTTCAAATTTTCAAAAAAAAAAAAAATTAGAATTTTAAAAACAAAAATAACTATTTTAGTCATTTTTAAATATATTTTTTGTGACAAAAACAAAAAAAATGGTTATTTAATTGAATTGTCCATATTCTTTTCAGCTGAATGATTGCATAGATAATACTGTTTTAAGTCGTTAATGTAGGCTTTCATGCTAAGTTTACCTGGACAGTGGACAATGATACTTTGGAAGCTTGGTTTAATGTTGATTTCTCTTTGCTCCCCACTACTACGCCTTTTACAATGTTCAATTATTTTCATAAGCAAAAATATTTTTTAGGCTTACACATATGTTCCCGAAATTGTAAGTCCTATCATAATGTTCAAATAATAAAATCAATATTTATATGATTATGATTGCAAGATAACAGTTCTTTACTTTTCCTGATTTGAGAAAAAACAAAAGATAATTAATTACACAGTCATATAAAGAAAAATGATTGAAAACATATAAATGTAAAATATACTAGTCCAAAGTTTTGAACTTTTAAAACGAAGCATATAAACTTTGACTTTTTAAAACCACTATAACCTTCATTTTCTTTTTAAAAAATTATCTATTTTAATCTTTTATATTGTTGAAAATTGTTTTTATTCTATAAAATTGTATTGACTTTTTTAAACCACTATAACCTTCATTTTCTTTTAAAAAAATTATCTATTTTAATCTTTTATATTGTTAAAAATTGTATTTATTCTATAAAATTGTATTGACTTTTTTAAACCACTATAACCTTCTGTATCAGTTATTCTATAAACTTGTATTTTATACATAAAAAGTTACGATGAATCATACATTTATTTTGATTTTTCTAAATTTCTAGTTTAATCGTCACTATTTAAATCCTAACTTTTAATTTAGATGAGCCATGTGGAGGAAGATGAGAGTTTTGTTTGTTTAGGCATTAAAAGTATAAGTTATATAGATGATTCATCTGAATAAATTTTAAAAATTTAGGCTTAATTTTAAAAATCAGCTAGATGATCCAAATTAGACCATTTAGATAGAGATGGTTCTCTCAAAATTATATAACGTCTATTATACCCTTACATAATTTATAACCTACAAACATAAATCTAATATTATTTTATTACTCACGAAAAATGACAAAACCACAAAAATTTATTTTCTCAACAAAACTAGAAAACAATTTTTTTGCCAAAATCACATTTTTCACGTCAAAAACGCATTTTCCTGCCAAAACACATTTTCTCGTCAAAACCACAAAACACACTTTCACATCAAAACATGTTTTCCCGTCAAGACCGCCAAAACAAACTTTTCCACCAAAATCACAACGTATTTTCCCTCAATAACTGTAAAAACACGTTTCCCGCTAAAATCGCAAAAAGTTATTTTTCCGCCAAAATTCCCAAAACATATTTTTTTGTCAAAACATGTTTTCTCGTCAAAATCGCCAAAACGCGTGTTTTCCGCTAAAACTGCCCAAAAAACGCGTTTTCACCAAAATCGTCAAAACGCGTTTCCACCAAAATCGCCAAAACGCGTTTCCCGCCAAAATTACAAAACATGTTTCCCGCCAAAATCGTAAATACGTATTTTCCCCCGAAACATATTTTTCTGCCAAAATTGTAAAAACGTGTTTTCCCTCTAAACACATTTTCTAACCAAAATCGCAAAAAAAACTTGTTTTTTGCGAGATCCATAAAACGCATTAATTAATAAAAATTATGTTAATAGTATTAGGTTGGTTTTACTTAGGTTCCACGTTTATGTTTAGTTCTAGGTTTTAAGCTTGTATGGAAGAACACAAAACAATTTAACGAGTTCCCGGTATAACACCGGTACGTCTCGTGGGAGAACGGTAGCTCCCAAATCCACTAGAACAAAGAGATCCCAGCAAACCCTAATAGGTATGCTGAATGATAAACGTACAAGACTATCAATCACCACAAGGTTGATGTCACACCAAAGCCCTTAGATATAATAACCTTAGGCCTAAGCTTATTTATCTTGTATTGATGTGTTCTCCTTCCTGCTTGATTGATCTTCTGTCTTGTGCTCCTGCTGCTTTTCTTCTTGTAAGAATTCCCGTAAGGTTATCAACCTAAACACTTGCCCTTTTATATGTAGGTGTGTTTGCAGGATTATATCAATCTTCTGGAGCTGGGCTTTCAGCTGCTTCTAGCCCAAGAAGCTAATAAGGTGTTCGGCCCATCAGCCTGATTATTTGTGCAAAGCCCAAACTCATTCACAAATCTCCACCAGTTTGGCTTTGAGCCCATTACACCTCACACGCTCCACCTCACCCTGTCTCTTTGTCTTCTCCGAGAAACACATTTCTCGTGTCTCTCTCTCTCTTCGAACCTCCGTCTTCCTGAGCGACGGTCGTTGCTCTGCGATGGAGCTCTCTTGGCAGCTCGTTGTCTCCGACGTGCATCCGGTCTTGTTCAGCTTCTCCCTCTCCACAGGTATTCCTCTCTTGGACTCGTCTGTTTGAATCGAGAGGAGGACTCTGAAACTTGATTTGACAAATTTACTAATCCATGTCTTCTTTACCCTTTGCATATCTTCTTCGGCGATTTGGGCTTTCTCAATCACCCGAGATTGGAGTTTATCATCGGACCGGCTTGACCCGGAGTTCCCTCTTTCGTACTCCACCTCTTTCGTAGATCGTGTAGGGACCTCTTACCTGAGCTCTTTTCTCCTTGTATTCTTTCTTTGATCTAACTCCTCCTGAGGTTTCACACATCACTCGAGTTCTTCGTCGAGTTGATTGTGATGCATGTCTATGGAGTTACTTCCAGATCCTTTACACGATCAGCCGTGTAGATTACGGTATATGCTTCATACCTTTGACAGGTAGGTCCTCGAAGAATACTCCTTGTGTATTTCTCCGTACTTGTGTTGTTTACTAACACTAGTTTATTTTATCTCCTCTCGTGATCTGTTTGACGTTTCTCCATCCTCCACCTGAATCGAAGAATTTCCTCGATTCTACTTATGCTCCAGGTAATTCCCTTGTCTCTTTATCACGATAAGCTTTTAACTTTACTGGTTTCCTTTACATACACGCTAATCCCTTGGTTGTTTGTGTTTATGCGAGGATGGAGCCAGTATTATGGAATTACCTGGAGCTTCCAGCTTCTGTTTAGTGGACGTTCAAAAGCTCACAGCAAAGCTGGAACTTTGACCAGGTACTGTCTTTGTAAGAAAGTCTGCTGGATTTACGTTAGTATGTATCTTGTTTAGGATAATATCTCCTGCTTCGACTAGGTCTCGGATAAAATTGAACTTGGTAGCTATGTGCTTGGTTTTCTCATGATTAACTGGGTTTCTTGCTAGAGCTAGGGCACTTTGAGAGTCGCAATATAGCTTAATGCCTTGTCGTTTGAAACCGAGTTCTGAACACATTTCTTTTAGCCACATTGCTTCTTTAGCTGCTTCGTTCATAGCCATATATTCCGCTTCTGTAGTAGACAGAGCAACCACTGATTGTAAACACGATTTCCATGAAATCGTGTTACCTCCAAACTTAAATGCATATCCTGTTACTGATCTCCTTCTGTCAATATCTGTTGCATAGTCTGAGTCTGAGAACCCTTCCACTAATAGTGTAGAGTGTCTTTTGAAGCTTAAGTTTGATTCAATTGCTCCCTTTAGGTATCTGAGAACCCATTGAACTGCTTTCCAGTGCTCTCTTCCTGGCTTACTCATGAACCGACACACATACCCTACTGCAAAACCTAGGTCTGGTCTAGACCCCACCATAGCGTACATTAGGCTACCTACTGCACTAGCGTAAGGAATCCTTTCCATATGTGTCATCTCCACTCTCCGTTCTTCATCTGTTAGACTTCTCAGTTTGAAATGAGTGGCAGTAGGTGTAATTACTGGCTTAGCATCCAACATCCCGAAAGTCTTCAGGACTTTCTCAATATATTTCTTCTGAGATAAAATTAGGGTCCCTTTTTCTCGATCTCTTGTAATGTCCATGCCTAAGATTCTCGAGGCCTTCCCCATATCTTTCATCTCAAACTCTCCACTCAGCTTTTCTTTAAGTTCTTTGATGACCTTTTTATTTCCTGAGGCGATCAACATGTCATCGACATATAGGAGTAGGTAGATGGCTTTCTCGGTATTGGCATCCCTTATGTAGACACACAAATCTTTACTACAACGCACAAATAGTTGATCTTTCATAAAACTGTTGAACCGATGATTCCATCTTCTTGGTGATTGCTTCAAGCCGTAAAGGGATTTTCGTAATAGGCACACCTTATGTTCTGTTCCGGGCTTTATGAATCCCTCAGGTTGTTCCATTAGGATTCTTTCCTCTAGGCTTCCGTGTAAGAAAGCTGTTTTCACATCCATCTGTTCGAGTTCTAGATTTAGGTTTACCACGATACTAAGCATTAACCTAATGGAGACATGCTTCACTACTGGAGAGAATATCTCATTGTAGTCAACCCCTTCAGTCTGAGAATACCCTTTAGCTACAAGTCGTCCTTTGTATCGTTCCTTCTCAACTCCTGGAATACCCGGTTTTAGCTTGAATAGCCATCTGCATCCAACTGTCTTAGACTTGGCTGGTCTGTCAATGAGATCCCAAGTTCTGTTCTTCTTATGCGATTCCATCTCCTCCTCAGCAGCTTGTTTCCATAGTTTGCGTTCTTTGCTTCTCATGGCTTCGGCATAGGATTTTGGTTCTTCAATTTCTAGATCCTCACTGACATTGAGCGCGTAAGCTACAAAGTTCCCATCCTCGTATCTCGAGGGTGGTCTCACGTTTTGTCTTCTTTCTCTGTCCCGAGCAAGGACGTAGTTGTCCAGTGATTCTGTTCCATGTTCACTCTCAAAACCGTGACTTTCTTCCTGGTCATGGTCGCTGTCAGAGCTTTCTGATGATGATTCTTCTCCACCTTGATCAGATGTGTCACCAGCTTCAGACGTGTGAGATGGTCCTCTGATCAAATCATCACTAAAAGATACTTTCTTTCTATTTTTCTTATCACTTGGTTTATCTTTCTCGTTAGGAATTTCAGTAACGGCTTCCTCTTTAGTGATTGTGTGCTTGTAAAGCTCATCCTCGTTGAACACTACATTCCTACTAGTCCTGCACCTTCCTTCTTGGGGTATCCAGACTCGATATCCCTTGGTCCCCATAGGGTATCCCGTGAATACTCCCTTTAGTGCTCTAGGTCCTGTCTTTTCCTCTGTCACGTGGACATATGCAGAACACCCAAATGTTCGTAGGTGTCCTAAATCAGGCTTGAACCCAGACCATACTTCCTCGGGTAGCTTGAATTCCAGAGTAGAATTAGGTGATCTGTTAATTAGGTAGATTGCAGTGGATGCAGCTTCTGCCCAGAAGCTTTGGTCCAAGCCAGATTCTGCTAACATGCATCTTACTTTGTCCATGATGGTTCTGTTCATCCTCTCTGAAACCCCATTCTGCTGCGGGGTATATGTACATGTCCTGTGCCGCTTGATCCCTGCTTTATGGCAATATTCATCAAATATCTTGTTGCAAAATTCTAGACCATTGTCAGTTCGCAAACATTTGACTTTCTTATCTGTCTTATTTTCAACTTCAGCCTTCCATTCTTTGAACTTCGAAAATACCTCATCTTTAGTTTTTAGGAAATAGATCCAGACTTTCTTAGAATAGTCATCAATAAACGTAACAAAATACTTGTTCCCGGCTAAACTGTCCGGTGTGTTTGGAGATCCCCATAAGTCTGAGTGTATATACTCTAGTATTCCCTTAGTTACGTGTTTGGCTTTAGGAAAACTCTGTTTATGTGACTTCCCAATTACACAGTGTTCACAGAAATCCAGCTGTTTAACCTCTTTGTCAGTAATAAATCCTTTCTTGACAAGTTCTGATAGGTTATTAAGACTCATATGACCGAGGCGTGAGTGCCAGACATTAGTCATATTCCTTTCAGCTCGTGATACATTCGCTTCTCCCTTCAGCACGGTCCCCTGTAGGTAGTATAATCCGTGGTGATATTTTCCTGAGATAACTCTTTTATCGTCCTTGTAGAAATCAACCATTAGGTCCTTGCCTTCATATCTACACCCTGCTGTTTCCAACATTCCATAGGATATTAGATTCCTACTCATTCCAGGCATGTATCTAACTCCAGTTAGAATAACCGTAGAGCCATCTGGGTTTAGAATCTTGATTTTTCCAACCCCTTGAATGTTGCTGTGGGTGTTATTGGCCATTAACACTCTGCCTCCCTTGAATTCTTCCAAATCAAACAAGAAACTCTTGTCCGGTGTAATATGAAACGAGCACCCTGAATCCATTACCCACTCATCTGTCGTGTACTGGGCACTTACAGTGAGTATTAAGGGTTGTTGTGGTTCTTCTACAACGTTGGCTGAATCTTGCGACTTCCCTGTCCTTCTATCAGGGCATTCACGCTTCCAATGTCCCTCTTTGCCACATATAAAACACCCTTTAGTGTTCCTATGATTCCTGGGCCTTGATTTGGATCTCCCAAATCGACTTTTAGATCTTCCTTTATAGGTTTTTTCACTTCCTTTTCCTGATCTCTGGTTTGTTCTTCCTCTTTCAACTATTAGGCCTTCTCCACCAGACCTTGTGAACCTACCACTCTCAATCAACTCCCTTTCTTTAGACCTGGCAGCCCCTGTAACTTCGTTAAGGCTCAGTGTGTCTCTCCCATATTTTAGGGTCTCTTTGAGTTGATCATATTTGTTTGGCAAGGAGCTTAATAGTAAGATAGCTTGAACTTCTTCGGAGACTTCAACTTGTAGATTACTTAGATCAGCCACTAGTTTTAGAAAATCATCAACGTTTTCATCTATGGACTTAGAATCTGTCATCTTGAATGTGTAGAACCTGAGCTGTAAATAAATTCGGTTGGGTAGTGATGTCTCAGTGTAGAGTTTGTCTAACGTACTCCACATTGCAGCAGCAGTCTCGCAGTGCTTGATTTTCCTTAACACTTTGTTCCCAACATTCAGCACAATTAGGTCCTTTGCTTTCTCTGATTTCTCAAATTTTACAGGATCTATAATTGGTGTGGACTCAACAATTCCAGCAAGTCCCTTGCCAGTATCCCGTGATGTTGACTCAGGATCATCCTTAACATCTGAGCCATCCTTGAGTAGCTTCTCATCGGCGAGAATAGATTTCAGGCCGAGTACCCCGAAGTGTGCAAGCATCCGCACCTTCCATAGTGCAAAATCACCTGTACCGTCGAACCTGTCGACTTCAATTCGAGTATTAGACATCTCGAATGATTCAGGTTTGTTTCCCTTTATCTCTCTCTTTCCTAAGTAACCTTAGTAACTCTGGAGCTCTGATACCACTTGTTAATAGTATTAGGTTGGTTTTACTTAGGTTCCACGTTTATGTTTAGTTCTAGGTTTTAAGCTTGTATGGAAGAACACAAAACAATTTAACGAGTTCCCGGTATAACACCGGTACGTCTCGTGGGAGAACGGTAGCTCCCAAATCCACTAGAACAAAGAGATCCCAGCAAACCCTAATAGGTATGCTGAATGATAAACGTACAAGACTATCAATCACCACAAGGTTGATGTCACACCAAAGCCCTTAGATATAATAACCTTAGGCCTAAGCTTATTTATCTTGTATTGATGTGTTCTCCTTCCTGCTTGATTGATCTTCTGTCTTGTGCTCCTGCTGCTTTTCTTCTTGTAAGAATTCCCGTAAGGTTATCAACCTAAACACTTGCCCTTTTATATGTAGGTGTGTTTGCAGGATTATATCAATCTTCTGGAGCTGGGCTTTCAGCTGCTTCTAGCCCAAGAAGCTAATAAGGTGTTCGGCCCATCAGCCTGATTATTTGTGCAAAGCCCAAATTCATTCACAAATTAATATAATAAAATAAAAATAAAATATGATTAAATCAAAATAAAAATATATTAATATTTTTTAATAAAATCATCTCGATATAAATATAAGATCTATTCAAATGATTCATTTAGATGAATTATCTGGATAGACAAATAAATAATTATATATAATTTAGATACATCATCTAAATAAATTATATAAATGGATTAATCAGATGGAAATGAAAGATGGCGAAACGAATAGTTCCTCAAATGATTTGTCAATAGAAAGGAAGATGTTTTTCCGGCCAACTGTAGAAAGAGGAAAGTTAAATAAAATATAGCGTTATTTCCTGGCCATCTTAACAAGCCATTGTAACTTTTTTCATATGAAATGAAATCAAAATGTTGACAAAAAAAAATAAAAATAAAATATAGCGTTGTCGTTTGTCAGTGTCTAGTCACCAAGTTATCATGAAAGACCGCTGTTATGTCTTTCTCCATTTGGTCTTTTACCCTTTTTCTTCGTGGACATAAAAACGCTTAAATTACGGAAATACAGAATACTCCTAATTGTTTGGCTTTTATTTTTTTTTTGTTTTTCCTCATCAATGATTTCTCTCTTCTCTCTGACCGTTTATCTTCTAATAATGCATGGGAAAGAGTTTGATCCTTCTGCGTTTTTGCATGGTTCAAGTGCTCTTTCTTTGGATTATAAGTCACGTAAAAAGGGAAAACAGGTGAAATAAGGTCTTAAGATTTTAATCCCAAGTTTGTATTATAGGGAGTCGCATATAGGACAACTAATAATACGTTTAATATAAAACTAGTCATTGATTTTGACGTATGAGAAGATAAACACGTAACATGTTACACGTTACACGTTGAGTTGGTTTTCGGATTTCTCATTTGATGGCAGATTTGATTTGAATATACATGCTTAAGATTCAATACCAATAATTAAGTTATATAAAAAAAAAATTAAAAGAATCTTACGATATGCATGGTTTAAATAAATATGAAGATATTGAGCTGACGGTGATGTCGTGATGATGGTCTCAATTTTTGCATAATATGAGTTGTAAGAAAAACATATTACCAATTAGATCAACTAAATTCGCATCGATGCATGTGTTGTGTCCAGTATGTGTGCATATTATCTACCCTGTGAAAGTTTAATAGACAATTTTCTTAAATAGTTTTTTTTTAAAAGTTTTTGTCACAAAAATAAATTTAAAAAAATAAATTAATCAAAATATATATATTTTAAAAAAAAAAAAAAAAAATTGAAACTCTATCCCTAAATCCACCATTTAACTCAAACCCTAAGTTTAAATTAGTTAACTCTAGGGTATAAATGCATTTATATGCATTTTTAACCTTTAATAAAACATATTTTAGTCATTTTCTTCCTTAAGAACTATTTTTGTGAAAAACAAACTAAAAAAAGCTATCTAAGAAATTTTTTCAAATTTAATTATAATTATATCGACAAGAAAATATTAGTCTAAACTTAGTTTAATATATGCGTATGTCATGTGTATCATATACTGGAAAATGCAAAAATACTCCTCCAAATACCTGAAAATACTAGACCAAACTGTCCAAACCCCACCTTTAGATGCAAAGTGGAAAATATGACAATGTGTTTCACCTTGTCAATATAACCCTTGATGGGAGACAATATATACTACGTTTTTTTTGTAACTGATATATTGGGGTGGGTGTGGATCAAATACTACCATAATTTTTTCTGTTTGTGATTTGCTTCGTGTTTTATGAATATTTAATTTTCCAATTCGTTTTTTTTTTTGAAAAATACAAATATCTGATTTTCGTATATCCAATAAATTTACAGATATTTGGAAATATTTACGGATATCGCATTCATTTTGTATAATATAAAGAAATCTAGAAAAAATACAGAAGTTTTTTTAAAAAAATCTTAAAAAATAAATAAAAAATAAAAGATTAGTGAAAGTATATGTTCCATAAATTTATTTTTATTATACAACATAAAATTTAGAAAATTGTAGTTTTTATAAAGATTTTATATTATTTTCTTAATTTAATACTTTTATAAATACTTTTATTTATAAAATTAATATAATCATATATGAGAATAATTATTACATAAAATTATATATCTAAAACTATATATTTAATGGTATATATATATTTGTATAGGAGTTGGAGCGGATTAGATATTTGAATTTAAATTTTTAATATTTGTGATTTTTTCGTTTTAACGGATATTAGTTTTTAATATTTGCTTTGATCTGAAGACTTACAAATATCTAGTTTTCGGATTGAATTGAAACAAATAACGAATCAAATCAAAATTAACAATAAAATGTTCAATCCACACTAATGTTTTGGTTAGGGTAAAACAGTATTTCGTTTAAATGTTAGTGTTTTTTACAGTTTATACCAGAAAACGTAGCTTTAAATGAGTTGTCCTATTACTCTAACCTAAAAGAATTTTATTCTGGTTTTAGAAAACTATTATTATTATCTTAATCATATTAATGGAGTTTGATTATAACAAAAGTGGTTTATGTAAGTATCACCGATTTAGTTGTGTGAATCGTTCTAAGTATTTTTTTTTTCTATTGTTGGCAAGAGAAAAATGTTATGTTAAACTTTTTCTACAAATTTATACTATTATTTAAAAAATGATTTTGCTTATTTGTCATGTTTTTCATAACTTTAAGTTGTTTTGCTTATTTGTCATATTCTCTTTAGTTTTAGATAATTTTGCTTAATTGTCATGTTTTATAATTTTTAACTAAAGAATCATCAATTTATATCTATCTTATTATTTGAAGTTAATTAACAAAATAATTTTTGTGTATTTGTTATATTTATTTTATATTTTTACTTATTTTTTATATTCTTATGATTTTGAGTGAAAAATCATTAATTTAAATTTATTATATTATTTAAGCTTAATTAAATAAGTAGAAATAAAAATTATGATATAAATTTAAATATTTTGCTCCATCCAATATTTAAAACATATTTGTTATAGAATATATAGCGTAATATACATCAATCAATTAACTTATACGCGGTTTTAATTAGTAGAAACTCGATCATATTTAAATACTACATAGTGTTTGTAATTTAATTATTGTGTTCCAATCTTTCTTAAAAAATAATATATATATATATATAATAAATTTGGACGGAGGGAAATTAGGAAAAACTAATAGAACATTTTCCAAAGAATATACCGTTGCAATAATGCCGGCAATGAATGCTCTACTCAATAATAAGAGAAGAAGGTGGTCGGTAAAATCGAAAGCTATTTGGAGAGGGGAAAAAGGAAAATCTTATTTGATTAACTTAAAGCATGTTATCTCAACAATACGTAAGTTTGTATTTAGAAAAACTTTAATGAATATATATTTATGAATATTTTATAAATTTGAATTATATGTACATTTGATAAGTTGTTCTTTGAAATGTATAACATATTTCTCAAATTTTGGAAGTCTTTCATTAATTTGATATTTATAATTTACAAAAATATTAAATATTTAAAAATATCTTCGTTAATTTTATGTATTTATGAAAATATAGATATAACTTAAATTCAAGAAGATTTTATGTAAGAAGATCTTCCTAAGTATACATACAAACTATATTCAAGAGTTCTAATTTCACGTGTATGAAGTCATTCATGAGTTCATAATTTTTTTTTCTAAAAATTCATGAAGATATCTTACCTATTTAAAAAGATCTTTCTAAACTTTTTAAAATAAAAATGTTTCTTAATAAAAATTGGAAAAAAAAACTAAATTTTTTTCAAGATTTTTTTGAAAAAACAATCCCAAAAAGAATTTCGAAACAAAAGTTTTGAAAATTAATATTTTTATTTATTTATTTATTTTTATAAATCATTGATGAGGAAAGAGTTTGATCCGTTTATCTTCTAATAATGCATGGGAAAGAGTTTGATCCTTCTGCGTTTTTGCATGGTTCAAGTGCTCTTTCTTTGGATTATAAGTCACATAAAAGGGAAAACAGGTCAAATGAGGTCTTAAGATTTTAATCCCAAGTTTGTATTATAGGGAGTCGCATATAGGACAACTAAGAATACGTTTAATATAAAACTAGTCATTGATTTTGACGTATGAGAAGATAAACACGGAACATGTTACACGTTACACGTTGAGTTGGTTTTCGGATTTCTTATTTGATGGCAGCTTTGATTTGAATATACATTCTTAAGATTCAATACCAATAATTAAGTTATAAAAAAAAATTAAAAGAATCTTACGATATGCATGGTTTAAATAAATATGAAGATATTGAGCTGACGGTGATGTCGTGATGATGATCTCAATTTTTGCATAATATGAGTTGTAAGAAAAACATATTACCAATTAGATCCATTAAATTCGCATCGATGCATGTGTTGTGTCCAGTATGTGTGCATATTATTTACCCTTAAAAAGTTTAATTAAATAACATATCGAGAAGACAATATTAGTATAAACTTTGTTTAATATATGCGTGTGTCATGTGTATCATATACTGGAAAAATGCAAAAATACTCCTCCAAATACCTGAAAATACTAGACCAAACGGTCCAAAACCCATCTTTAGATCCAAAGTAGAAAAAACGACAATGTGTTTTACCTTGTCAATATAAACCCTTGACGGGAGACAATATACACTACGTTTTTTTGAAACTGATATATAAGGATGAGTATGGATCAAATACTACCATAATTTTCTATGTTTGTGATTCGTTTTGTGTCCTATAAATATTTAATTTTTTGATTTGGTTTGTTTCAAAAAAATATGTATATCTGATTATCGGATATCCTGTAAATTTATAAATATTTGAAAATATTTACAGATATTATAAAGAATATGAACGTTGAGAGAGAATGTGAGAGAGATAAGTGGAAGAGTGTTATGAAATGATAAATCTCAACCTTAACCACTAACTGTACAATATATTTGTTTATATACATGAGCTTAACCAACTACTAAGTGAGCTAACATGCACCATATGCAATATACTTATGATACACCCATGCAAACCTTCAATCCGGAACCGGAGTATAGAGGCTTACATAGACATCCGACCAAGAAGAGAGCGATAAGGACCAAGGTGGAGTGGCTTAGTCAAAATATCTGCGAGCTGGTTATTAGTAGAAACATGAAGAGCACGCAACGTCCCAAGCTTTAGTTGATCACGAACAATGTGATAATCTATCTCAATATGTTTCGTCCTCTCGTGAAAAACCAGATTGAAAGCGATGTAGATGGCTGATTTATTATCACAGAACATCTTAGAGGTGACCTTGACATGTAACCGGAAGTCCAACAACAACTGATGCAGCCATATAATCAGCCATCCTCTGATATTCAGCCTCCGTTCTACTATGATGAACAACATTCTTCTTACATGACTTCCAAGCAACAAGGGAGGTACCAATGTAAATACAAAAGCTCATAGCAGAACATCGTGAATCAGGAAATGACGCCCAATCCGCATCAGCAAAGGCATTGACGCATAGCTCAGCCGAAACAGAGTAGAAAAGATCAAGAACAGAACTACCTTTCAAGTACTGGAGAACACGATGTGCAGCTTGGAGATGAGCATCAGTCGGAGCTTGAAGAAACTGACTGAGTTTGTTAACTGCAAAGGTGATATCCGGGCGCGTAATAGTCAAGTACAAAAAGCGTCCAATAAGATCTCTATACATAGTATCAGAAGGTAAAGGAGCTCCAATATCCTTGCTAAGCTTGACATAATAATCAATGGTACCAAAACTAGGCTTACAAGTAAGAAGACCAACATCCTGACTGAGATTCAAAGCATACTAACGCTGAAAAACCGAGATGCCCTTAGTAGAACGAGAACTTCAAGTCCAAGAAAGAAAGGCATAGGACCTAAGTCCTTGATCGTGAAAGCATTAGCCAGGACCACCTTCAGATCACCCAAGTTCTGAGATTCACTACTATCAATAGCTATGTCATCAACATAGACCAACAAAGCAATAAAGCCACGCTATGTAGTCTTTATGAATAATCTAGTGTCAGACTGAGACTGAGTAAAACCATCGGCCAAGAGAACATTAGTAAATGTTTGATTACATTTTCACGAGACCTGCTTTAGACCATAGATGCATTTACGTAGCTTTCACACATCATCAGGAGGAAGAACCGTCCCTGGAGCAGGAGAATAACCCTGGGAAGACTCATATAGATTTCCTCATCTAACTCGATGTGCAAGAAAGTGTTAGAGACATCCATCTGTGTGAGTTCCCAACCCTTAATAGCATCCAAAGCAAACATGAGCTTGACACTATTCAACTTAGCAACATGAGAAAATGTCTCAGTAAAGTCAAGTCCTTCTTGTTGAATATAACCCTTAGCCACTTAACAGCCTTGCGACGAAGCACAGTACCATCAGGGTTATATTTTATCGTAAAAACCCATCTACAACTGACCAGATTCTTCCCTGGTGGTAAAGAAACCACGTCCCATGTCTCATTATCTTCCAGAGCCACTAACTCATCATTAACACCTTCATCCCAGATATCAGAAGCAAGGGCCTCTTTGAAATTCTTAGGTTATGTCTCTTACGAATAAGAAAGATGACACATATAGTAAGACAAAGAAAAACGATGATAGGAAAGGACAGATGAAATGGGATAAGGACTAGTATGATGAGGAGAAGATAAATAGGAATGAGAACTGAGAAGGACACAATGATATTCAGACAGATAAGATGGAGCTTTAGTCTGACGTTTTGGCCTTCCTATGTTCATAGAAACTACCGATGCATCAGACACAACATTACCATCACGTAACAGAGACGAGTCAAGATCAGTGCTTGATGGTGTGAGTGGAATGAAACCAGGTGGATGAGATAGTGCATGATAAATAGAAGCGAGATCATAAGGGACCAGTAAAGGCAACATAGCATGAGCAAAGGAATCATGAACCAGAGAATCATACATCTTAAAGGGAAACACAGTCTCACGAAACACCACATTTTGAGAAACAGAAATATCATGTGTTTTTAAGTCCAAAACTTTATACCCTTTATAGCCTACTGGATATCCCAGAAAGACACCACAACGAGCACGATGAGAGAATTTATGCCTATCCTTTAATAACGTAGAGACATAGCACAAGGAACCAAAAGATCGTGAGAAAGAATAGTCATGAACCTTGTTAAGCATGATTTCAACAGAACATTTGTTAACTAATAGAGGAGATGGAATCCTATTGATTAGAAAGGCTACAGTTAACATGTAGTCAGTCCACTATACAAGAGGCACATTCGACTGAAAAAAGAAGAGCATGAGCTACGTTAAGAAGATGTTGATGCTTACGTTCAACCACATAATTTTGTTGAGGCGTGTATGCACAAGAGAAATATGCATGAAACCGTATTCTTTAGAAAGTGGAGTAAACTTTAGTTCATGAGTATTATCAGTTCAAATTTCTCTATTAACATCATTATACTGAGTGTTAATGGACTTGAGAAACATAGAAAAAACTTCAACAGCTTCATGTTTTGTTCTAAGCATATGAACCCAAGTTACTCTTGCGCAGTCATCAATAATAGTAAGAAAATAACGAAAACCTTCTATTGATTCAGTAGAGAAAGGTCCCCAAATATCCAAGTGAAGTAAATCAAAAGCAGTCATTGATATATTATTTTCAAATGGAAATGACAATCGTTTTTGTTTAGCTAATGGACATATCGTGCAATGAGAATCCAAACTAGCAAAAGACAAGGAAGACTAAGATACTTAGACAATACTTGAAACTTGGCAATAGACGGGATGTTCAAGGTGATGATGTCAAATAGAACCATCCACTGACAAGGATTCACAAAATGACTCCAAACGAGGTAAAACAAGCGACTGCAGATCAAGAATGTACATATCACAATGCATATCACCCTTCCCAATCATCAAGTCCAGAGAACATGCCTTAAGAAAACAAGAATCAAGAAAGAAATGAGCAGAGGATTCATTGTCACGCAAGAGAGTACTGACACTAATCAGATTAAAATGAAAAGTAGGAACATGAAGCACAATTTTCAGAACCAAAAAATCAGACAAATGAAATGTGCATGTGTGTGAAATGGGAACTTGAGTACCATTGGGTAAAGATACTATTATATCTGAAGCACTAAGAGTTTCACGGAACATACAAAGGTCAGAACACACATGACTTGTAGCTCCACTATCAATGATCCAAGAATCATGATTTAAAGAGGATGATAGTGTGGAAAGGCATGATGATTAAAGGTAAGAAGATTTTCAAAGCGAAGGTTAGAGAAAATAGAGACAAGATTACCAGACGAGAAAGTGCTAGCCATGACCCATTTCTCTGAAATGGAAGCTCTTGAACAAGAAGCTACTGGCTTGTAAGACTTGAGATGAGAGCCAAGCTTCTGAAGAAGAGACTGCAGTTGATGTGAAGTAAATTGAGCGATCTGCAAGTCTGAAACTGGCGTATTAGTGGAAGAGATAGCACCACCATGATGAGTAAAAACCGCATTAGCAACAACCTGTTTGCCACCAGTAGCATTGCTAGAAGACTGAAACTGTCCAGCAAGAGTTTTGTAAGACTGCTTGACAGGAGTACCACGAGGAGTAGATCCATACTCGTTCTGATAGTTACCAGTAGGTGGTTTGTACCCTCGAGGATAGCCATGTAGTCGATAATATGTCTGCACTACATAGCCACTTTGGCCACGATGTGTGCACAAAGGACGGTTACCACGAGGCCTTTAAGTATTATAAGCTGCATCATACTCCATAGGATCAAGATATTGAGGTTGCAAAGGTGTCTCAGTAGCCTGAAAGGCAACACTCTTTGTTTTAGCAACTGGACAAACCAGACGTTGCCTCTCATCTTGTGCAACCATGTTATGGTTTGAGCATCAAGATGTGACGATGCGTCTGTTCATACACTTCATTAAGCCCCATGAGAAACTTAGTAACACGACTACGGTGCTTCAACTTTTCCCACAACAAAGTAGCATTACACTCACATTTTCCACAGTACAAACCAGGAGATCAATATAATTTTGTACTCCTCTCACAGAGTAATGAGTTCCGTAGAGTAAGCACTCACATCCTTAGAACCTTGCTGAATCGTACTAAGACGTTGTTCAATCTCAAAGACTCTAGGTGCATCATCCTGCTTAAATCTAGACATTTGATTATTCCAGATTCCCTCAACAATAGACATATACAGTAAACTTTAGCCTATTTGCTTAGAAACAGAGTTCATCAACCAGATTGCTACAATATCGTTACAACGAGACCAAGATTCATAGTTACGAACACTAACATGAGGTTTTCGAATCATACCATCGATGAACCCGAGTTTATTTTCGAACATTAAGAGCCATACGAACGGATCGTCGACAGGAATATAACTTCGCTCCAGAGAAGAGACGATCTGTAACTAACTGTAAGCTAACATGATCATTGTTGTGAAGATAATAGAGATTATCATAATGATCTAAGAAAGCCGATGGAACCAAACGAGAATCCACTGAAGCTGAACGATCATCGATTGAAGTTGGACAAGATTCCTTCGATTGAGATAAAGAATGAGATTCAGCACCAGATAATGAATAACAAACCAGAGACAAGAGATTGCGCCAACAAAAACAAAGAAATCAGTATCAATTAGGTCAAAAAAAGAGAGAAATCAAGATACATAAGAGAAAACTGAGAACGAGTTGATGGATATGCAAAATCGTTGCAATCAACTGAAACAGAGTGAGATCAGAGTTCGAAACACTCATGACGAAGACAAAGAAAAATCGTGTTGCTCTGATACCATATGAAGAATATGAACGGTGAGAGAGAGAGAGAGTGTGTGTGAAAGAGATGAGTGAAAAAGTTTGTTATGAAATGATAAATCTCAACCTTAACCACTAATTGTACAGTTTAGTTATTTATATACTGGTAATTAATATAGCTAACATAAGCTTAACTTACTACTAAGTGAGCTAACATGCACCATAAATAATATACTCATGATTAATATAATCACATGTGAAAATTATTATTACATAAAATTATATATCTAAAATAATGTATTTAATGGTATATATATATATTTTTTTTTTTTTATAATAATTGGAGCGGATTGGATATCCGAATATAAGTTTTAAGTATTTGTGATTTGCTTCGTTTTAACATATATTGATTTTAATATTTGCTTTGATCTAAATACTTACGGATATCTAGATTTTTTGGATCGAATTGAAACAAATCACGAATCAAATCAAAATTAACGATAAAATGTCCAGTCTACAGTAACATTTTGGTTAGGATAAAACAATATTTCATTTAAATGTTAGTGTTTTTTTTACAGTTTATACCAGAAAATGTAGCTTTTAAATGAGTTGTCCTATTACTCTAACCAAAAAGGATTTTATTCTATTTAAACATAATAATAATAATAATAATAATAATAATAATAGTAATAATAATAATAATAATAATAATAATAATAATAATAATAATAATAATAATAATATTAATATTATTATTATTATTATTATTATTATTTTCTATTGTTGGCAAGAGAAAAATATTATATTTTTTTTTACAGATTTACAAATATTTATAGAACCAAATTTTTTTTATTGGAGGTTGATTTTGCATTTTCGAATGTGGAGAGATTCTTATTGAAATAATTTTACCTTTGTTTCCAAACACTAAATGTTTAATATTTTCATAAAATATTGACCAGGATTTTTAATTGCATGAAACACGTGTTATGAAATAAGTAGATCCAACCATCGGGACTCCCGATCCCATGAATCTCCCATATACTTGGGGCCACCACTGATGTGATTTATTTGTTCCATCTATTTTTCATAAACAAATTGTAAATAACTTTTGAACTAAGAATATTCTATAATGTCTATTATAGAATATTTTAGTTTTATTATTTATTTGTTTATCAAGTTTTATTTAGTTTCTAAACTATTGTATATTTATATATGATTTATTGTTGGTAAAATAAAACACACAAATTTCTCTTTTTTATTTAATTATAACACATTATTAATACAAAACTAACTACTAAGCAAAATTCAAATCAAAGTTATTTTTGTTCTTCGACGTTTTTCTGTATATCTAACCTGTTCTGAAACCAGATATAGTAATTTGGTGTAAACCTTTTGTTAACTAAATGCTTCCATACGGTTTCAGTACGTGCAAATTTAATGTTTTTGCATTTCCGACAAGGACATAACATCTTACCGTTTTCTTGCGTGATCGGTGTACAACTCGCCTGGTACATGAATGTCTCTGCCCCGCTGAGAAATGCATTGGTCATTCTACCATCAGAATCTTTGTGTGTATACATCCAACTCCGTAACTTGGAGATTTCTCTCTCATCCGCCATTTTTTCTTGATTTTTTTTTTGTTTAGAATGAAACATGAGAGATGAAAGATGAGGGATGAGATATGAGAAATGAGAGATGCCAAATATATAGAAAATTTTCCAACATAGTTGGTAAAACTATTACAGCGAATTTACATGGAAGCATTTTACTTCGTCTTTACATGTCAATCACATGTGTTTTACATGGAATTTACAACGAAACCTGTTTGTTAAACATTATTTAAAATATGTTTTCACCTAGAAATAACGGTAATATGTTTGTCATAATCTCCATGTATAGTTACGTGGACTTTACGATGAAATTTGCTTTCTGACGTAAAGTTCACGTAATTTTACATGGACTTTACGACGAAACCTTTTACACGTAAAGTTACGACGAAGTTACTTCGTTTTGTAAAGTCCTCGTAACACCGTTGTTAACCACATATAAATTTATGAGAGATTATTTTTGTCGTAACTTTTCGTTGTTACATGCACGTTTTCTTTTAGTGTACTATATTATTAGTATAGTCTGATTAGCTTTAATAAAAAAAAAACTAACATAGTTTGATTAGATTCTCCGCTTATTAATATCATATGTATTTAACATTGCAATTTATTATGGAGTTAAATTTTAAATATTAAAAATAAAATAACTCATAAAATGATATATATGGGGTACATGAATCTCTCATATGATTTTTTAAAAAAAATTCTAAAACAAGTAAATATATTTATTCTTCCTTTTTGAAATAAAACTGTTCATAAATTGATATATGGTACATGAACCTCTCATTTTTTGTCAAAGTTTCTTACACAAAAAATATTCTTCACTTTTTACTCTTTCTCTTCATTATTTTTGTATTATTTTATAAATTAGAAACTCCATCCTATTTTTTCTTCTTCTTTTTTTTTTGTAACAGAAATCCATCCTTTTAGCACATGGCATAATAATTTAACGCAGCATCCTCAAGCGGGCCAACACCTTAGAAACTACGTTCAAATGTCCAGCACCAGCACTATCTTCAAACGCCAAAATTTTACATAAAATAACATAATATCACCAGCTTCGAATCAGCCTTCACTCCAGCAAATAACTAGAATTGTCCTATGTATTTACAAATCCAAGAAAAAACATTAATCAGTTGTCTCGCTTAGTATAGTATTTTTATTTTCTTTCGGATTTTTTTTTTTTAAATTCCAACATGATTTAATGATAAAAACAAAAAATATAATATGTCCTTATCGAAAATTAATGAAATAAAATATAACATAGAAGAGTATAAGAATATATATTTGGTTTCTATGAACGTGGTCAAAACAAAAGTCACATTTGAATGGAAACAAAAATAATTTAGTTTCATGAGAAGTAGAAGAAGCTAATCCTTCTCCAATGACACAGGCCTCAAAAGACTCGAAACTCTGTCATGTTTTATGAGTTTTAAATATAATTATCACCGCTTCTGTCAGAGTCAGAACTTTACAAGGAAGTAAATATTATAGGTATATATATATTTTGCTTATCTCGTACCTTTTCTCTCTTCTCAGGCTTATAGTTTTCTCTGCAGATTAACTGCAAAAAAAGAAGAAGAGAAACAAGATCCGAGCACTTGACTCATAGTTATCCATAAAAGTTTCAATACAGAAAAAAAAAAGTTTTATAAAAGATGGGGTTTTGGTCATTGTTGGAGGTGGCTTCTATGCCAGTGATTCAAGTTCTCTTCATAAGTGTTGTTGGAGCTTTCTTGGCCACTGATAGATGCAAGCTCTTCCCTGTCGAAGCTCGCAATTCCATGAACAAGGTAAAACCAATATTTGGATCTCTGCAAAAAAACATATCACAGAATTAAGATTCATGTGTTATCTTTTAATCAACTCCAAAAACTGTAGGTGGTGTTTGTACTATTTGCACCGGCTCTCATGTTTGCAAATCTGGCTCAGACGGTCACACTTGAGGACATGATCTCATGGTAAAAAAGAAAAACACCCTTTTCAACATCATGGTAACAAAATGTTAAACTGTTAATTTTTAATTTGGGTTCTTTTTGATGATTGAAAATTAAAAAAAAAAAAGGTGGTTTATGCCGGTGAATATGGGACTTACATTTTTATTCGGAGGAATTCTTGGTTGGATTGTTGTCAAGATTCTGAAACCACCTCCTTATCTTGAAGGTCTTATTGTTGCAACTTGTTCTACAGGTATGTGACAAAAATATTTATTTGGACTTTACCATGAACGTCATCATCAACGACATATGCGTACATTTTAGACATCTCTTTTATATTATTCTCATGACCAAAAAACAAAAATGCTGATATGTACTGAATTTGGCATGGCTCAGTTAACAGTGATTAGTCGATGATTTTGTGTTTTTATATCTAATATAATCTAAAATATATCCAACCTCTAATTAATATTTTTTTATCTGTTGATGTTGCCGATTTAGCGAACCACCACGTTAAATTAATGTGTCAGTTTATTGTTATTGTTTATCATCCGTTTTCAAATTATCTTCTTGCATAATTTATAACCAGTAGCGGCCCTAGATACAAGCGGGAGAAGTACGTGCTTCCTGCCTTATTTATAATACATAATATTTTGACTTTTATCTCACTAAATTCTTCACTAAATCAGTTAGTTTATGGTTTTAATTTGTTAGTTTGAAGTGAGCAGTTCGATTACAGAAGACCACTGTAATTTTTTCATATTTTTTTTTGTTTCCAGTCTGTAATTTTTCTGGACTGGCCTGTTTATAACAACTCAATTTTGGTAAATAGGAAATATGGGAAACCTACCAATCATACTTGTCCCAGCAATTTGCGACGAGGACAAGAGTCCATTTGGTAACCGAAGTGTATGCAGAACCGTTGGACTCTCTTACGCGTCTTTCTCCATGGCGGTATGTAATATTAACATTCCCCTGTTTCTAAATAGAGAGATGAGATGAAGAAAAAGATTAGTAGAAATGAATCTCAAATATGCAGCTGGGGGGTTTCTACATATGGACTTACACGTTCCGGCTTATAAAAGGGTCGGCAATGAAATTCAAAGACATGGAAGAGTCTGAGAAAACAGCAATTAAGTCATCTAATAGTGACTTAGAGGCTGATCACAAGACCCATCTCCTGGGTGCACCTGAAGGGAAGCCGGTTAAACAAGAGACAGGGTTCTGGAGAAAAGGAGTAGACTTCCTCCATGAGATATTAGAAGAGCTTCGTGCACCACCTTCAGTTGGTGCAGTAAGTTCGATTTACAAACTAAGATAAATATGCCAAGAATGAAGTATGATAATATACTTATGTGACATGTTATGATGCCTTTCAGATTATTGGTTTCATCTTCGGCGCGGTTACATGGCTCAGAAAACTTATCATAGGTGATGATGCTCCTCTAAGAATAGTCCAATCCACAGCAAAACTCCTTGGGTATGGTAACACAATCTTGCCATTAAAATACAACCTCCTGACAAACTTTCAATACACATACATGTCAGTTTACTAACTTAACCGATTGTGCAGAGATGGAACTATCCCTTGTATGACAATTATACTAGGGGGCAACCTCATTCAAGGTAAACTAATTCCTCTATCAACGGCTCACATCTCACTTTCAGACCAAATCTTGAATACTTACCGCTGTTCAAATCGACCAGGTTTACGTTCTTCTGCTGTCAAACCGGTGGTTGTTCTTGGAATAGTCTGTGTTCGGTACATACTTCTCCCAATCATCGGTATAGGCATCGTCAAATCAGCTGAGAGTTTCGGGTTTCTTCCAGCAGATCCTCTGTTTCAGTATGTTTTAATGCTTCAGTTCACTCTCCCACCTGCCATGAATATCGGTTAGTCAATAAACCATTAGCAGCTGAGTTCATGCAAATCTATAAGAAACAAAACAAATGAACAAATTGAAAATTTCTAAACAGGTACAATGACACAGCTGTATAATGTTGGACAAGACGAGTGCTCAGTGCTCATGCTTTGGACATACTTGGTCGCGATTCTGGCCCTCACTGTGTGGTCCACAATCTTCCTTCATTTGTTGGTCTAGACAAAACCTGGGAGCACAAGAATTTGTCTTATCTATCTATCGTCAAGGGACCCTTACCATTCTTTTTTTTTTTTTTTTTTGTCTATCAAATAAAAGCTTGATCATACTTGATAGATTCTTCTGGTTGCATTTCAACAAGTATTCATTTTTCCCCATTGCACACGCAGAAACTGTATCATGTATTACATCAGTTTAATGAAAAAGGTTGTTGTACTTCGTAGGTGTTTAGGTGAAGAAGAAAATAAAATATTGAATATTCATCAAGAAGAACACATTTTTCTCAGCAATATATATATATATATATATATCAATGTCAAGAAGATCATGAGTCTCAGTATAATCTGAAATTTTAAGTAATCGTTCTGCTAAATGAAGTTTTAAAGGAACTACTAAATTATCTTTTAAATATTTTATCGAATTAAATTATGTATTTTCAAGTCTTTTAAAACATCTTAGTGTTATTTTGTGTTTTTTTTTTGTCTTGACTTGTGTGCCCTCTTCACTTTTTACAATGTTTAGGTCGATTCCGGTGCAAAGAGAGCAATTAAAGATGCAAAATTATGTATATGCGTCAGGTTTTTAGTACTCATTCGGTTTTGCAAAGAGTGTCGTTTTAGAGAAAAATTTTCGTTATAAAATAAGTGCCGTTTTAGGATTTCAATGCATAATTTATCGATTTTATTTTCTAGTTTAATTTTCTATTGGTTGAAATATGATTAGGTGTATGGGTAATGATGTTTTTCTATAGAAAATATGCAAAATTAAATGTTTTTTTAATATGTGTGTAAAAAGTTAAAACGACACTTTTTAATAGATAGAAAGATTTATCAATGTGCGATTGAGCTCAAATTTTGATACAATATAAGAAACTGAATTTAATTTTCAATGATGTCAGTTTGAGGTCAATTCAATGGTTGGATCAAAAATTTTGTGTGTTTTACTAAAGACTGTTTTATGCCAGTTCAATACGAGATTTTTTTTTTTTTTTTCAAGTTTGTTTTTGTATAAAGCTCGACCAAGACGTGTTTTCAACCTTTATCTACTATTTTTGAGCCGTTGTTAAGACTAATCTTTACTATATATCACACTTTTAGGTTCTAGAGTTCTAGGGAGACAAAAGAATATCTTTGAACTCTTGTTTTATCTCTTTTATTTAATTATGCAAACTTTATCATTAATTTTGTGTTTTCTGGTTATGTCTGAGAAGCTTCATATTTAAACTTTACGGTTTCAAAGGAATTGGAGAGAAAGACTGTTTTGGATTGTTTGATTAGATAATTTTATTTAGAGTTTTTCATTGGATTGTTCTTAATGCTAATGCTTGAATTGGATCGACCACTTAGTTCATGATCTTATGTTAACTGAATGCAGTGAGAGTTGATTTGACTGCTTGAAAATAATGAGCAAAATGTCATTAGGCAACGGGAGTTGGTATTATTTTGCTTTGTGAACCTATCAAAATTTAAACTTAATGTTTGTTGAATCTCTTAGGATCAATGTTTGTTGTTAGACATAGTAATTGGAGCTACATGATTAAAAAGATTATATGATATTGTTTAGAGTTCTAGAATGGTGCTTTACTGATTCTCTGATAATTAAATTGTATATATTCACGACCCAATTTCCTTTGATTTCCTTGATGCAAGACACTTTTATTTCATTTTTTATATCTGCATATTTTCTGCTTAGCTTTAGGAAAACAAAACCTCCTTTTTCATCTTAGCTTGACTATATTCTCGCAGTCTTGTTGTGAACTTTGATCTCTTTGGATTTGCTCCTTCTATACTAATGTGATTTGTTGTCAACTTGCAGTGTGATTAAAGAGTTTAAACTTTGAGCTATCAAGATTTGGGTGACGTTATCGGAGACTAATTGTGTTATCTATGAGTTTAGGATTAAAGTTTAGTCTTACCATTAACTTATACTAGTTTTTTTATATTAGTTTTTCTTGCAAGAATTGACATGAGTTATAATTATTGGCCACAAGAATAGGAGAACACATTTGAATATCACATCCATGAGGAGCCATATTGGGAGCCATGAGAATATACTTACATTAGATGAGTTTTAGGAAGAGATTTAGCAGTAATGCTCAAGACCAACCTCGTATCATATCAGATAGAACTTGAAGGAAGATAGGCTATAATGTATGAGATAATGGTGACTCAAAAGCTTGAAGAGGTAAAATATTGGATTCCACCCTCCTAACTAAAAGGTATATGTGACTCAGACTTTTAAACTTCATAATTATGATAATAGTCACTTGCCTTATATTGAAGATATTATATCCGAATTTTTATCTTTTGATAATCAATGAATATCTTGATTTGAAATGTAAGACTTGAGGACTAGATGACTTGAAAGTAGATAATTTTTCTGAGTAATTCTTGGGTTCACCCCTAGGATGAACCTATAGATTCATTAACCAATAAAATTTTGTTATTTCATATGCAATATCTTTTAGAAAAGAAAACAAAATATTGTAAAGTTATATTATGTTTTAAAAATAAATAAAAAATAACAGTAACTACAAAAAAAAGAATTTTTTAAAAAATATTTTTAATACTGTCAGCAAAACAATAAACCCTAAGCATTAAATAATAAACCCTAAACCCTTGGATAAACCCTAAACTCTTAGATAAATCATAAATCCTTTATAAAAAAAATTAAAATATTTTTTAACACAGTCACCAAAACACTAAACCCTAAATCTGAAACCTTTGGGTAAATCCTAAACTCTAGGATAAGTCTTAAACCCAAGAATATCAGATTTAACCAAAGGTTTAGGATTTACCCAAGGGTTTAGGGTTTACCTAAGGGTTTAGGGTTCAGAATAGGGTTTAATGTTTTGTTGACGGCGTCAAATTTTTTTTTTAAGAATCTTTTTTTATTATTATTATTATTTTTTATTTGTTTTTATTTTTTTAAAAAAAACATAATATAACTTGTCAATATTTTGTTTCCTAATTTAAAACATAATTATCTTCGTGTTTCAACTGACCTCGAATCTGATTTTTTGAGGAATCTAGTCCTTTTTTGAACTAGGTGACTTAGAGCCCCCCAATGGGGGGGGGTTCTCTCCAAAAGTTTCTTAATACATGTATATATATATATATATATATATATATAAAGATTAATATTTAATTGCGAGTTTTTTAAAAAATACGGGAAAAACACACACATATATTAAGAAACCTTTGGAGAGAACCCCTTATTGGGGGTGCTCTTAGGGGGTTGAACTTGATATAGATAAGATCTTGAATGTGACAGAAATCCTTGAAGCTGAAAACAATCATGAGAATGTGAATATTGTATTTTACATGATTGATGGAGATAAAATTGACTACTTTTTGAAAACATTTTTTGAACCTGTAGTTGATTTTGTTTTACCACCGAATGCATTTGATTCTTATGAACATCTTACCATCAACGAGTATTTTTTGACATATCCTACAATGAAGTGAATTTCCTTAATGAGAAATCTTTCTGCTACCGAGGGACAGTAGTATGCTCATTTACATACTTTGTTTCTGTTTCTAATAGGACAATAACCAAATGTGCATTGGCTCAGCCTTTTGATTCTAATGATCAGCACACCAAAGTCAAGTTAATGATTTTAAACAAGCGTTTGATGGTATACAATACACTGCTAAGTCTATATACTTGTTTTTTCATTGACATACTTAATTTTATATTTAGTTTTAGCGTGTTTAAAGTTTTTCAAGAAAAAAGAAAAATCTCGCGGTCTATTGATCCACACCCATGATCAACCGGTCAGATGTCTGTGGTCGAAGCAATGGTATGTGATCGATCGATTTGTCCACTCGAACGATCGATTTGTCCACTCGAACGATCGATTTGGCCACTCAATCGATCAATCCACGGACATGTACGTCTTCGTAAGAAAAATTAAAACTAAAGATGACAACCCCTATGTTCATACTCCACAAGTATCCCTCGATCTGAGATAGCTTGAGTCTAATTTCTTGATTGATTCCAGCCCCTGAGATGTAGACATCTCACATTGACTAATTTGGGTGAATATATATAACGAGGATCAAATTTAGGTAAAGGTTGTTATGTTTTTAAATTTAGGCAAATGGTCATGCATTTTTGGATCAATGACACATTAGTTCTTTTTTTGACAACAATAGCTAAAACAAGAAAATTAATCTACCTTGGATAACCAAACCGAAGGTATATAATCGACATATAAATAGCAGAGAAAGAACTTGTAACACCACGTGCAAGCGACACATTAGTTCTTGAATAATAGGAGTAGTTATTTGTATATGTTATAAATTAATGACACCCATTCTTGGAAGACTCAACATAATAGAACAGCTGTTTAAGAACATTCATTATTTCTCTCTCTTTCCATGGTTTCCTCTAGTCCTCATATCAATCAAATTTTGGAGCTTGTCGGAATCTCAACCTCTTGAAAGATGTTTTTCTTATTGAAATTTGTACACATGCACATGTCTGTTTTGATATTATCAATGGAGTATTAGCCTAATTGAATAAGGAATATGCAGACTTGTAATCTATGTGAGATCCGTTAAGTTGTTCATTTATATATGGCTATTTAAACTTGATACTGATTTCTTAGATCATTATTCGGTTCGAGCCATTATCTCATATATCCTTATATGATAAAATTAAATCAATTATATCTCTCACTAATCTCAATACCCTTAATTATTTAATGAAAATATGGAAACCCGATTTTACCCTTTTTAATTTTCGAAATTCTTATTTTTAAATAAAAATTTGAAAATTGAAAATTTTCAAAATTTCAAGATTTGGATTATACTGATATAGTTTTACTTAGTTGTACTAAGTTATACTTTGTTGTACTGAGTTATACTTTGTTATACTGGGTATTACTAAAGTTAATTATATTGAGTTATACTGGATATACTGAGTACTACTGAGTTGTACTATGTAATACTGAGTACTACTGGAACTGAGTTACACTTAGTAATACTAACAGAGTTTTACTGAATTTTACTGAGTTGCACTTAGTAATACTGACAAAGTTTTATTGAGTTCTACCAAGCTATACAAGTTCTACCGAGTTATATTCATTTCTACCAAGCTATACAAGTTACACTGAGTTCAGATCTGATAATAAAAACAAAGAAAAACACAAAAAATCCATAATTATTGAAGAAAATGGAAGAACAAGATGAACTATAAACAAAAGAAACCCAGAAAATTTCATTGACGTTATTTCCAACACCTTTGACGATTGCTATTCTTCTTCTGTTGTAATCTTAGACAGAACTACCGATGTTTCTTTTCTGGTTACCGTCGTTACTTCCCAGATCTAATAAAAACCCTAAAATTAAGATTCGAATGAAGAATCTAGATCTAATAAAAACCCAAAATCTGAGATGCAACCTTTTTCTCTCTGAGCCGCCGCAGTTTCACCGTTGAAAATGGAATTGCAGTCTCAACTTCATTTCAGAATCGCCATGATTTAACCAAAACTGAAAAACAGTTCGCAGAGAGAAAGAGAGAGAAGTAGAGAGAGAGACGAAGAAAATTAAAAAAAAAAATTATGACTGACGGCTGGTTCCTTGTATCTCTTTTAGGGTTAATAAAAAGAAAGATAGATCTGTAATTAACTTAATTTTCGAATTAAAAATAAATCAAAATATAATTATATTTAAAAG
This sequence comes from Sinapis alba, assembly GCA_012274485.2. NCBI lineage: Eukaryota > Viridiplantae > Streptophyta > Magnoliopsida > Brassicales > Brassicaceae > Sinapis > Sinapis alba. Next base: position 122,027 of record MU105775.1, read on the forward strand.
AAGGGTATTTAAACTTTTCCATTGAGATAGAAAGACATGATTACTCAAAAATACCGGCACAAGTTTATTAAACCGTGTCAATATATTTGCTAAACACATATTCTTACAATCTAGGTTCTACTAATGCATTTACAGTTAACATTTAAACCTACTGATTAACAGGGATGTTTTCGGTTAATATTTTAGTAATGCAATATTCTTACACAATACCCATACGCCTTTCACTATCAATTAATCAAGAAACATCTTGGAAAGCTAACACTAGATAATTTTACCATATTAGGACTAATTTATTTCAAATCTAAAATCAAAACTATACTGTAGAACCAGATAATAATCTATGCATTCAGTCTTACTTAAAAATAAATAAATAAATAAAACCTAACACGTCTAATATATATATATAACCTAACATGTCTAAAAAACAAATTACCAGAAAACCTCTAAGAACATCTCCAACCACACTCTATTTTTCACTCTAAAATAGAGTTTAGAATAAAAGTGCTCCAATGGTACTCTATTTCTCACTCTATAATAGAGTAAAAAATAGGTTTACTCCAAATATAGAGTAAGTTGTTTTTTTTTTTGTTCATCACTCTATTTTCACAAATAGAGTACCATTTGAGCAAACTCCAACTCTATTAGAGAATCACTCTATTTTAGTGTAAAAAATAGAGTAAATCATTGGAGATGGTCTAAGAATATATGACTACTGCTAGGGTTCTGGGAGACTCAAATGGCGATTTCCAGATCTGCTAATCCTTGACAGCGATCCTTTCCTGCTACATCCTCGTCTGTTCTCGCTTCATCGCAAGGGAGACTGTCACACACTCCTTGTGGCTCCATCTCTTTTGTGCATCTTTGACGTACTTTTGATGGCGTACTCCTTAAGCAAATCACTTCTCATGGAGCTTTCCGGCTTGGTTTGAGTCTTTGCTGTCCGTGCTTGAGTATTTCCTTCGAAATATCAATCTCTCCTTGATCAATACGATCTTTTGTCGTAGTGTTCAACATTCAATCCATTTCCGTGTTGCGGAGCATTAGATCCATACGCGTTGTGTTACTCTGTTTTTTGAGATTCGATCTCAGTCACAGATCCGATCTTCTGGTGATACTCTGGTTCTCTTTTGGTAACGATCGAAATCCAATATGACATCTTGTTTAAACACTGTTCCATCTGTGGTGTACTTTATTATGAGAAAGGTTACTGCCCTTCCTTGGATTTAAACTCCCGGATTCAACAACAGACAGAGCGTCGTGGTCTCTTTACGTGGGTGCAGCTCCCTTTGGATCAGCCTTTACTGAGGGATCAAAGGACAAACTCGCAGCTCTCTTGTCAGGCCTCGTTACTGAAAAGAGACTTGCAGCGCCGACATTATACCAACTTAAGCTCAAGACACGGCCTTAGTGCTCGTCAGTATGAGCCAGAGAGGAACCATACACGCGCTTGGGGAAGTAGTAATTACCAAGGCTCACGATGATTACTCTAGGAGTAACCGACATGGTGGTTCACGGGTTGGTAAAGGCCCATATGACCGAGAAAAGAAGCTAAGTTGGATGGAGAAGCCAATGAAGACAGCGATGAAAGAAACAGGTTATTCTCGTGAGGTTACGTTGTCAAGTTCTCGTGAGATTACATTGTCAAGTTTTCGTGATGTTGTTTCTTATGAACAATCATCAAGCTTGGGGAATAATAATTCTCATGATCAAGAGGAACAAAGGAGTGGAGAGGTTCCAAGTATTAGACGACTGGCTGGTAAAAGTTTTACGCCATCTCGTGGTACCATTTCTATGGAGGACAGTGTTACTAAACGATCTAAAGTAGCTAGTTGATCACTTTCCTTTTCTAATCTAAGATATCAAGAACCATTGTCTGCGCTGGAGATGATCAGATCATTAGAGATTTAAATGATATGGAAATTCAGGATCAGAAGGATGGGGCCACGATGGAGTGTGAAGTTCAGGATGATGATTTGTTAGGCTTAGACCTGAAGGAGATGGAGGACAAGGCGAATCATACTTAATCTTTAAATGTAAGTGAAAAATCTGATACTAGTGTTGAAGTCTTCAAAATATGGCACCAAGTCGAGTGTCCCATTGGGCATGCAACACACAAAATTTGAGATCATCCGTAAGGGATCACCATGTAAGCGATCAACTATGTCTCATGGACTTACCATAGCTGACGAACAAGGAAAGTCACGACGTCAACATCATAGTTCAAAGAAGCAAATAGTTAATTCTTCCAACAATGATGGTTTGATGAGTTCCAAAAACTCATCCCACGATCATCTATGAGGACACTCAGTTGGAACTGTCGAAGGATTGTTGAGGATTGGGAACGACCTCACAATTCGACGCTTTATGGAGATATGTCAGAAGCATCACCTAAGACTTGTGTTTATTTCTGAGACGAAGAACATGAGTCTGTTGTTTCAAAATATTCAGGCCAACTTGGGATTTAATCGTTTGTTTATCGTTGAGCCACTTGGAATCAGTGGAGATTTAACTTTATTTTCTATGGATGAATTCAAAATAAATATTTTATTTCAAATAATAGAATGATTGACAATGAGACAGTCATTGATGAAATAAAAGTTTTTATGACATTTATTTATGGAGACCATGTATTAGAACAAAGAGATCAAGTTTGGGAATGTCTTATGCATTTCTGAACAACAAAAACCGGACCTAGGTTTATGATATGAGATTTTAATGAAATCACTGGTCATGATGAAAAGAAAGGAGGAAAACAACATTCTGACAGCTCGTTTCTACCTTTTAAGCAGATGCTAAGCGATTGTGGGATGTTATAGTTTCCGTTTACAGGGAACATGTTATCATGGGTAGGAAAGAGAGCAGGAAGAACAACTGTTACTGACAACTCGTTTCTACATTTTAAGAAGATGCTAAGCGATTGTGGGATGTTGTAGTTTTCATTTACTGGGAACATGTTATCATGGGTAGGAAAGAGAGCAGGAAGAACAACTGTTAGATGCCGTCTAGACAGAGCTGCTAGAAATGAAGAGTGGCATGAGAAGTTCCCTCATTTTGCTATAAAGTATATGAGGTTATGAGGATCAGATCATCGTCCAATCTTAGTAGACATTCACACAAAACCAAAAAGAAAATTAAAAAAAAAATATCAAATTTGACAAAAAGTGACTGGATAATAAGGAACTAAGGCAAGTCATTCTTGAAGGATGGAAATCTCCAAAACTTCCTTTGGACACAAATATTATGGAGCATATTTCGAATTGCCGTAAAGCCTTAAGTCAATGGAGGAGACAACATAATTTGAACTCAGAAAAGTTAGTGGAAGAACTTAAAGAGAATGTGGAGGATTTGTACTCGAATGATGATGCTACAACCGAGAAAATAGCAGAAGCTTAGAAGTAACTATCTGATGCTCTTAAGGCAGAAGAAATGTTCTGGAAACAAAAAAAAGTCGTCTTTTCTGGCTAAGAGAAGGCAATAGTAACACAAAATTCTTCTATGCATTAACAAAGCAAAGGAGAGCGAGGAATAAAATCACACAGATTTTAGATGCAAATGGAAGTGTTGTTGAGGATAAAGAAGGACTAGTAGCCATTGCTACTAGTTATTTTAGGAAAATCTTTGAGTCTTCTAACCCAAAATATATAGATGAAGAACTATCTAAGGTATCCAAAACGATTAATGAATCAATTAATGACGATCTACAACTCCGATCACTGAATGGGAGGTCAAATTAGCACTCTTTGCCATGCATCCAGAGTATTCTCAACGGCCAGATGTGATGAAAGCTATCTTTCATCAGAAATTATGAGATATTTTAAAGGAGGATTTGACTCATATGGTTAACCAATTCCTTTTCGATGGGACGATGGCGAGTGAACTAAATGATAAAAATATATGCGTCATCCCAAAGATAACTAAGCCTAATGAGATGTCTCAATTTTGGTCCATTAGCTTGTGCAATGTTAGCTACAAGATAGTCTCTAAGGTTTTATGTCAGAGATTAAAAAAAGTTTTACCAGACAGAATTTCAGAAACTCAACCAGTCTTTGTTGATAGAAGACATATTTCAGACAATATTATGATTGCCCAGAAAATGTTCCATGCTCTGAGAAATAAACCAAGCGGATGAATAAAAGGATGGCCATTAAGACGGATATGAGTAAAGCATATGATAGGATGGAGTGGTCGTTTATCAAAGCAGTTATGCGGAGGATGGGATTCTTAGAAACTTGGATTACCTGGATAATGTGATGTATCACTTGAGTTTACAAGATGTTTATAAATGGGCAACCAAGGCGAAATATTGTTCCAAAGATAGGTCTACGTCAAGGAGATCCTTTGCCTCTTTTCATTTTTCTTCTATACATAGAAGCGCTTGTTAGCCTTCTTAATCATGCAGAGAAACAAGGGGAAGATAACGGGGATGCACGTTAAACGCGCGTGTCCCTCGGTATCCTACCTTCTCTTTGTTGATGATAATCTTTTCTTGTGTAAGGCTGAGCCCTGTGAATGTGAAGAAGTGATGAAAGTAGTCAGGAAATATGGACAAACATCAAGCCAATGTATTAATTTTGAGAAATCCTCTTTACTCTTTGATAAGAGGATCGACACAAATGTTAGACATCAGATTAAAGATACACTTGGAATCCAAAATGAAGGAGGAATGAGAACATACTTGGAAATTTCAGAAGATATTAGCATATCCAAATGCAAACTATTTGCATTTCTCAAAGACAAATTAATGCATAGAGTGAATGGATGGACATGTAGATGACTTTCTAAAGGAGGAAATGAAGTTTTGATTAAATCTATCTTGCTAGCTCTTCCGATATATGTTGTGTCTAGTTTCTTGCTTCCGCTGGAGATATGTGAAAACCTTGCAAGTGCCACTGCACAGTTCTGGTGAAGCTCAAATCTCCCAAAGAGAAGAATTCACTAGGCAAGATGGGAAAAGCTATGTTTACTTTGCAAGTGCTATTGCAAAATTACTAGCAAAACAACTGTGGAGGCTAGTGCAATATCCTGAATCGTTAGTGGCTCGGGTTTTGAGGGGAAGATACTATAGAATGAGTTTTCCTTTATGGACAAACTCTGTAAGCAGCACATTCTATGTGTGGATCAGTTTCTCATCAGCAAGGAAATTACTGCTTTTGGGCATCAGACAAAAGATACATTATGCATATGAGGTCAAGGTGTGGGAGGATCCTTGGATCCCTACAACGCCAACTAGGCCGGCTCTCCCTTCTGCCCCTGTCTTGCACCCAACATGAGAGTTAGCAACCTTATTAATCAGGCATCAAAGGAATGGGATTTTGAATTATTTGAGGATTATGTTGTCCCTGCTGATATACCTCTCATAAGGAGTTTGACTATAAGCTCAACTCATTGTTGTGATACATTATGTTGGAACTATATTAGGAATAGCCAGTACATAGTTAAATCTGGATATTGGGTAGCTCAAAACTTATTGAAGACTAAGGAAGAGAAGGAGGTTCTGGAGCCCAATATAACCAAGCTCCAAACCTTTGTTTGGAAAGTAAAAGCACCTAAGAAGATATGCCATCTTATGTGGCAACTGATAATAGGACATGTGGCTGTAACGAGAAATTTGACACGCTGCAATATGAGATGCGGTAATTATTGTCCAGGATATGGGGAACCAAAAGAAACTGTTACTCATACCATCTTTGAATGTCCTCCAGCGTCGCAAGTATGGTCTCTATCAGCTACACCATCTAGCCCTAACATTTTTCCGTTACCAAGTAGTTATGCGAATATGGATTACCTCTTCTGAAGAAAGAATAGCATTGTGGAACCAGAATTGGACTGGGGTCCTTATCTCAGAATAATCTGGTATCTGGAAGGTTTAGAATGATAACTCTTTAGGGGAATTGACAGGGATCCTTTGGAGCTACTCGGATACTCATAAAGTGAATGCCAAGCCTGGTTCAATGCAAATGAGATGATCATTCCAGATCTACAAGAGCATAGTAGCGAGGAAGTCCAGGTCATAAGCCTGGATAATATATTCATGGTGGATGATTCATAGATTACTACATCACAGTTAAGTGGTTATGGTTGGGTATGGAAGGAAAGCTTTGGAAAGAATCAGCTCATGAGAACGAGAAACTTAAGGAAGCGAGAGACTGCTTTACATTCTGAACTAGAAGTACTGCAATGGGCAATGGAGAGTATGCTACAACATAAGCCATGTCAGCGCTTCGAGACAAATTGCAAAGATCTGATCGCATTGATAAAGGAGCCTCAAGCTTGACCAAGTTTTACAACAGAATTGGAGGCTATTAAGATGTTGCAGATGTGTTTTCCAGACTTCAAGATATCTCATATCCCAATGGCACTGGAGTGTTGAAGTATTTCTATTGATCAAATGTAATTTCAGTTTTCTTAGCTAAGTCTGCGAGATCGTTTCATATGAAGTTTTGTTACATTGGTTGTTTTATTCCGGTCTGGTTATCTAGATTATCTCAAGTTTGAGTAATAGAAAAACCGTTTGTTCCTAAAAAAAATAATAATAATAAAAAAAAATAATATATATATATATCTATATATATATATGACTAAATGAAGCTTAAATACGATGGCATGTTTCCTTTTTGCGGAAATTAGGTTTTAGCGTTTTGGTGTTTTTGCTTTTTTGTTTTAGGTCCTAAATAGTTTTTTTTAATATTTTTTTGTTCCATAAATATTTTTAAAAGATCAAAGTGACCAAATTAGGCTTTAGTAAAAGAGTAAATGATAATTATATCCTTATTTATAATATTAATTAAACATTTAATAAAATATTAAAGTCTAAATCATTCTCAAGTGCAAGAATCATCGTAACTCTTCAGTTTCAAGGTGATTAACTCAACCTTCAATATCTTCTCTCTCATATTGGCATCATCACTCTTGAAGGTGTGAAATATTCTTCTACTCACTAACCATGTGAAAGGAAAGTCAAGTTAAAGACTTTAAACAAGTTCAGTTATGAAAAAAATTCATGGTATTCTTTGTAAATACATATATCTATCTTTTTGTTGCTTTGATGTGTTTGAATAAGTTTAGTGACATTGGATTCATGAAAGAAGATAACCAACAAATTTGGGGAATTCTCAATCTTTCCAAGAGGTCATGTCAAAAAATTTAAGGTCAAAACAAGTTTTCTCTCCTCATTCCCTTCTCTCATCAAAGCAAACTTTAAGTAAGTTCATATCTACCTTTGTAAATTATATTTTTTCATCTTGATTAAAATGTTTTACTTAAGCATATTTGTTTTAAATAAAGTAAATAAATATTTTTTTAAGAAATGAATCCTATAATTCAAATAAATACAAAAAGGCATATCTTATATGTGTTCAACTTTTAGGAAGGTCTTCAAACATATATATTTAAAAAGACCTTCATGATTAAATTATATGTAAATATAAAAAGACTTATACAAAATACTTTTTGTTGTATTTGTTTTCTGTTGTATAAAAAATACTGTATATTTGTTCAATTTTACTTAAATTGTATATATTTTAAAATATTTTATTATAAATAGAATCATTACAAAGATCATTTCAAGAAAATCACAAGTATAACTAGAACAACTATTACTTTAATGTTTTTTTTTTAAATTTGCTTTGAGTTTAAGCATTTACTTATTTTTATGTTATATATGAAATTATTTTAAATTTCTGTTCTAAATTATGTTTTATGTTGAACATTTGTTTTAGTTTTTGATTCATTTTAAAAATATTATTACTTAATTTTATTTAAAAAATATATTTACGTAAGTCATTTTAGTTAAGATTAAAAGCTATAACTTTTATTTTAACTATTTTAACTAAACTATTTAATTTTCAACTTATAAATGTGACAAAAATCTCATATTTGGGTTGATCAAATCTATTCAGTCCCATAAAAAGTCAACCATTAGATATAATTAGTAGAACTAAACAATTATTTTTGACAGAACTTAAATTTTGATAAATTTGACCTTTTATAGAAGTCATCTCGGGAAGTCTTCTCAAAAAAGACTTTTCGGGAAGTCTTCTAAAAAAAAACTTCTTGGGAAGTCTTTTTTACTGTTAGATGAAGTCTTCTTACTGCCGTAAGAAGTATGCGTAGGTTAGTTTTGAATTGACAATTAATAGCAAAAAAATAATATTAATGAGAAGACATCTTGAAGTCTTCTGATGAAAGACTTCTTGAGAAATCTTCTTGAATTTTGTTTCAGATTTTTGGTCAAACTTTTGGTTACGAGAGAGAGAAATCTTCTCTGAAAAAGTCAAATATTGTCAATTGCAAAAATAACCTACATAGAAGAAGACTTCATGTGAACGTAAGAAGACTTCATATGAACGCAATAAGACTTCTATAAGTCTTCTAAAAAAGGTCAAATTTCTGCAGAACTTTGGTCAGTTGCAAACTAACATGTTTAGTAGATAATACTTCTAGAGAAGTCTTCTCTAGGATTTTCCAGGATTTTCAAATTTAAAACTAAACCAATTTTTACAAAAAGAAAACTTCTCAAGATATATGATGTAGAATAGACTTCTTAAGAAGCCTTCCTTTGTAAATTTGTAATTGTAAAAATGACATAAACAAAAGACTTCTAAACATGTTTCTTATGGAAGATTTCTACATAAGTCTTCTACTAATCGTTATGAAACTTCAATTTTCTCTTAAGCTAAAATGAATTTTTAATATTTTCTTGTTAATTCATGTGTATATTAGTCAATATTGGAACTCCTAAACGATTTATAACTTAATTGGTAATAGTTATGAATTTACAAACATTCATGTTTATTGATGTTTCTACCTAAGAAGTCTTTTATGTCAGTTTTTGTAAAACTTGTATTTTCAAGAGTGTAAAGTAACTTCAAGATATGTTTCTTAACTTTCAAAAGTGTTAATAACTTCAAAAATATCAAATCATGTAGTTTAATGTGTCTTCAATGATCATAAGCATACTAATAGTAAATCTGACTAATTTTTCTTGAGTAATATTCTCTTTTAGTTATAGTAAATTTGACTAAGTTTTTGTGTTAATGTATTTTGTTACTGAAGTTGTATCAATAATCTCAATAATATTAAATACTTTTGGCAATATAATATTGTAAACATGAACTTATTGACCAAATTATTTTCATTAACATCTCTTTAAGCTTACAAAAGAATCCACAAGTAAAAAATATTTACAAATCACAAAACAAACCATAAACAAAACTATTACACATGAAAATAAAAATCATTTCTCGTCATAGATAAGCTTGGACTTCACTAGACTTTAGAAGACTTTGGAAGACTTACTGGTAAGTTTTCCAAATTTTGACTTATATCGGAAGAAAACTACATATTCAAAAACGTTCAAATGACATCAAAACAGAAAAAAATCAAATTTTTTTGTATGCTTAAATATTAAATAAAACAGTCATATTATGTTGAATCTAACATATAAAACACACAAAAATACATATTCAAAGTTTATAAATATACCTTTAAAGTAGTGAAATACGAGAACCATGTAATGAAAAATCTACAAAATAAGATAAATTAATAAGAAAGACATAAGAAAATTGAAAAATTAATATAAAATTTAGTGTTTTCCTGATTTCAGAAGACTTCGGTAGACTTCTTGGGAAGCCTTCTGAGAAGTCTTCCAAACTCTGACTCCGATTTGAAGAAAACATGCATATTCAAAAACGTTCAAATGACATCAAAACATATAAAAATTTCAAAAATATTATTTATGCTTAAATAATAAATAAAATAGTCACATTATATTAAATATACAACTTTTTAGAATCTTACATATAAAACATACAAAAATACATATTCAAAATTTATATATTTACCCTTAAAGTAGTGAAAGATGAGAATCATGTAATCAAAAGTCTTCAAAACAAGATAAATTAGTGAGAAAGACATAAGAAAAATGAGAAATTGCTATAAGATTTAGTGTTTTCAAGTTCAAAGAGATTAAAGAGAGGCTAGAGAATTTTAGAGTGAGAAACATTACATTTTTGTTGCAGCCATTTGAGAGGAAGAGAGAGAATGTGTAATTTTTCTTTATATAGTGAAACAAAAAATTTCAATTAGGTGAAATATTTTCGATTCAAAAGATTTACAGGGAAATCTTCTTAAAAAAGGTTTAAAGGGAAGTCTTATAAACCTTAAAATTACTATTTACAGAGAAGATTTCTTGACCATTCATTCCAGAAGAGTTCTCAGGAGTCTTCTAAACCCTATAGTCAAATAACTAAGCAAAAATCACTTCTTTAAACTTAAAGAAACTTAGAAAATGTTTAAACATCAAGTTATTATATAGTCACTAAACACATATAGAACACATATAGGTCAAATTTAAAAAAAGATTAAAAAAAATTAAAATCTAACCTTTAAAATACCAAAAATACTATAACATAATTTATTAAACCCTAAACCAAACACTATCATGACTCAAATCTACGTTTACTCATCTATATTAAAAAAAATTCAATTTTAGTAAATATAAATTTTTATCGCTTAGAAATATAGTTACATGATTTCAAATTTTTTTCTATCAATTTTTTTTTTATAAAATTTATAAATTATTTTAAAGATATATTGTACGAGAAGACTTACAAAGAAGACTTCTAAGAGAAGGCTTCTGTAGAAGTCTTCTTAGAGAAGCTTTTGTAGAAGTCTTCTCATGCATAAGGTTATAATGGTAAAACTCAATACAAATTTTTTGTTTGACTATAAGGGATTGTTGTAATTTTACTAGTTTTTATGTTATTTTTGCATTTCATTGAATTTATGGTACATTTTTACATTTAAATTCAAGTTTAAAGTCATTTTTGACAACTTTCCCTTGTGTATTAAAAAATAGCTTAAATTTGAAAGTTGAAAATTATTTTGTCCAGTTTCCCTATTCGAAAAATATCATAAATCACGACAAAAATGTGGATTGAACGAATGGTGGTGGCAATTAATAAGAACTTTTTTATAATAAATATCAGTAAGTGTTATAAAATTACTTATAATTTTATTATATCAGAAAATTTTAATAGGAGCAAAATTTTATACCCGCAGAAAGACGATAATACTGATATATGTCTAATATTCGAGAGAGAATATATTATAAGAGGGAGAAGAGATGTTGTAAAGATGTATTTACAATCGAACGAATTTGTTCGTTTATATAGAGAGTAAAAAGATAGAGTTACTATGCGTGCATAGTGACAGTGGGCTCCACATGATTTTTATTCATATAAGTTTGGCAAATTCGGTGCGTATGATTTTGACTTCAATTTCTTCACGTTTATAACACTCCTCCTTGGAGACCAGTGTCACTATCGTACATTGTTTGACATCTTTGTTGCCTCGTTAAAAACCCTTTCTAGGAAAACCAATGGAAAAAAATATATTAAGGTAAAAAGAGTACAACCACGTAAGCTCCCCCTCGAATGAACATTCATTGATCCTTCTGATGACGCATTCCAATGTTATGGACATGTTTTCTGAATACCGAGGTAGGAAGTGATTTTGTGAAAAGATATGCGGCATTGTCACATGATCGAATATACTTTACTTTAATTTCTTTATTCTTCTCGAGCTCTCGAGTGTATGAGAAGAACTTCGGAGGTATATGTTTGTTTCTATCGCTTTTGATATATCCTTCCTTCGTTTGTGCGATGCAAGCTGCATTGTCTTCATATAAGATTGTTGGCTATGTATTTTCACCAATCCCGCTTCTTGAACAGATATGTCGGCTTATCGATCTTAGCCATACACACTCTCTACTTGCTTCGTGTAGTGCGATGATCTCAGCATGAATTGAAGAAGTGGCCACGAGAGTTTGTTTCTGAGAGCACCATGATATGGCAGTACCTCCGACAGTGAAAACGTATCATATTTGTGATCGGGCTTTGTGTGGATCTGAAAGATATCCTGCATCTGCAAAACCAACCATTTGACCTTTTAAATTTTTAGGGTAAAATAAACATAAATCAATGGTTCCTTGAAGGTAACGAAAGACATGTTTAATTCCTTTCCAATGTTTTGTATGGAAGACGAACTGAATCTTGCTAAAAGATTGATGGCAAAAATATATCAGGTCGGGTACAATTTGCAAGATACATAAGAGCTCCAATTGCACTTAAATATAGAACTTCATGACCAAGTATTTCTTCATTTTCCTCAGTTGGTTGAAACGGGTCACTTTCAACATTAAGTGATCTAACTACCATCGGTGCTGAGAGAAGTTGTTTTATCCATGTTAAAGCGTTTCAACACTCTTTTGGTATATGTAGACTGATGTACAAATATACCTTTTTGAGAATGCTCAATTTGCAATCCTAGACAATATTTTGTCTGCCCAAGATCTTTAGTCTCAAATTCTTCTTGCAGGTAGTCAGATGCCTTTTGAATCTCGTTTTGAGTTCCAATAATGTTAAGGTCATCAACGTACACCGCGATTATCACAAATCCGGATGTTTTTTTTTTATGAAAACACAAGGGCATATATGATCATATGTGTATCCTTCTTTTGTTAAATGCTCACTAAGACGATTATACCACATACGTCCAGATTGCTTTAAGCCATATAATGATCTTTGCAATTTTATTGTACATAACTCTTTTGGTTTGGAACTTAATGTTTCAGGTATTTTAAATCCATCTGGGATTCTCATGTACATATCAGTATCTAGTATCTAGTGATCCATATAAATATGTCGTAACGACATCCATGAGATGCATTTCTAAATTTTCATTGGCCGCTGGCCCGCTAGGCTTACCAGGAACCTAAATGTGATTGTGTCCATAACGGGAGAATATGTTTCCTCATAATCAATTTCAGGCCTTTGAGAGAAACCTTGGGCGACAAAGCGAGCTTTGTATCTTCTAATCTCGTTTTTCTCATTTCGTTTTCGGACGAACACTCATTTGTATCCAACAGGTTTCACATCTTTAGGTGTGACTACAATAGGTCCGAATACATTTCATGTGTTAAGCGAATCTAGTTCGATTGAAATTGCATCTTTCCTTTGAACCAATAGGTCTACCACCCTTCAAACGTGTTCCTGATTCACGTGTATTAATTGTTGTTCCACATTTTTGTGGTATTTCAATAAGAACATGAGTATTCGCAGCAGGTATATATGATTTAGTTACCATTTTGGTATCAGCAAATGCATCAGGTAGTTGATTTGCTATATTTTGTAAATGCATGATTCGTCGAACTTCTAGTTATGATTGTTTCGTAGGAGGATCAAGGTGTAATAGAGTTAGCACACTCCATTTGATTTATTTTCCTACTTGTTTATTGTCTCCCCCTAGAGATGGGAATTCTTTTTCGTTGAAATGACAATCGGCAAATCGTGCCGTAAACACATCACCAGTTTGTGGTTCTAGGTATCTTATTATTGATGGAGAATCATAACCAATATATATTCCCAACTGTCTTTGCGGTCCCACCTTTGTACATTGCGGTGGCGTTATTGAAACATAAACCGCACAACCAAATATTTTTAGATGAGAGATATTTGGTTCTCTACCAAATGCTAAATGTAATTGGGAATATCTATGATATGCACTTGGTCTTATCCGAATGAGAGCTTTTGCATGCAAAATGGCATGTCACCATACAGATGTTGGAAGTTTTGATCTCATGATCAATGGCCTTGCAATCAACTCCAACCGCTTAATTAATGATTCTGCCAATCCGTTTTGTGTATGAACATGAGAACCTGAATGCTCCACTTCAATCCCTGATACCATACAATAACTATTAAATGCTTGGGATGTGAATTCACCAGCATTATCTAATCTAACTTTTTAATTTGATAATCAGAGAATTGAGCCTTTAGTTTTATTATCTGAGTTAAAAATCTCGCAAATGCCATATTTCGAGATGATAATAAACAAATATGTGACCATCTACTGGATGCATCGATTAATACCATAAAGTAATAGAATGGTCCACATGGTTGATGTATTGGTCCACAAATATCACCTTGGATTCTTTCCAAAAATTTTGGTGATTCTTTATCAATTTTGGTTGGTGATGGTCTTATGATTAATTTTCCAAGAGCACATGCAGCACATGTCATTTTATTACTCTTATATATATCTTGAGTTTTTATTGATTAACCATGTGAATTCTCAATAATTTTTGCATCATTGTAGTGCCTGAGTGACCGAGACGGTCATGCCATAGTGTAACATCTTTTGGATTTCTTTTGATAACAAGATGTGATTCTATTGCATTAATATACGTATGGTGTAATCCAGAAGGAAGTTTTGGAAACTTTTCTAGTACGAGGCTTTTGCCTGATTTTTCAGAAGTTATATACATATACTTCTTTCCATTCTCAGTTGCAGACTGAGTGTCATATCTTTGAAGGTATATATCTTTGAATCTCAACAATTTTTTCTTAGAATTCGGAGAATATAAGGCATTATTTATGGAAACTTCATTCCATTAGGCAACATAAAGTTTGTTTTGCCAATTCCCTCGATCATGTCCGTAGAACCTGATATTGTATTGACAGTCATGCTTGTTGACTTTAAGTTAAAGAAATATCTCTTATCTTTCAGTATAGTGTGTGTAGTACCACTATATGGTATGCAAACTTCTCTACCAGTCTGATTAGTTGTTGTTCCATTTGTTTTCTTATCCATTTCTGTAACACACAACTAATATTAATGGAGAAAATAAAAATTCATAAGCAAACATATAATTATACATTGATTATAAGCACATAATAGTTATACTTTAAACTATAATTATACATTAGTTGTTTTCGAGAAACAATATAATTCTGGAATTAAAAATACATAATAGTAATAGTAATTTATGGCATTATTGAGCTTGATTACTACAAGCATTTTAATTATCTTGATGAGTGGTCTCGTTGAAATCTCCCATAAAGTCAGAGGACTCAAGGTATGTAGATGTTGTACCCTCAAAGTGTTCATTAAGATTCACTTCCTTTGCCTTGCCTTTGATGGTTTCTTGGTACAACTTCAATAGATGTTGAAGAGTTCGGCATATTTGAGATCAATGTCCCTTCGATCCACATCTGTAACAGACGTTCACATTTTTGCAAGTAGGAGTTTCCTGGGCTTATTTCCCTTTTATTTGATCATATTGATTCCATGTGTTGGATCATCTTCCTCTTGGGTTGTAACTCCTCTCATGACCACGATTAAATCGATGACCACAACTATGACCATGATAGGAATAATTTCCTTTGTCGGGATTTTTTACATTCGTTGCAATCACCTCAGGAAATGCTTTGGTTCCCGTGGGTCGGCTATTGTGGTTTTTGATAAGGAGCTCATTATTTTTCTCTGCTATCATGAGCGCCACAGCGAGTTCAGAGAACCTTGTATAACCACAGTTTATGTATTGTTCTTGTAGAACATAATGTGTAGAACGTTTGGTAAGTTTTCTCAAGCATTTATGCTTCTGTCACGGGCTTATCACAATACTCTAATTGCGCTGCTATCCTTAATATACTGGAATTCTACGTTTTCACCTTTTCAAAATCTTGAAACCGTAGGTTTACCCACTCATCGAGTGCATGGGAAAGAGTTATTTTCTTTTGGTTATCGAACCTCTCTTTTAGAGCTTTCCAAATATCTAGAGGATCTTTTATCGTTGCATAGTCGTGCGTAAGGTTTTCATCTAGGTGCTTTCTTAAAATATTACGGCCTTAGCCTTTTCATGAGAGGCTGATTTATTTTCTTCTTTTATCCTTCTTTTATCGTATCGAGTATTTTTTCCGAATCTAGATGAAGCTTCATATTTGTAATCCATGTCTTGTAATTTGCACCAATTATTTCCAGAGCCGGAAACTAAAGTTTCTCGATATTTACCATTTGAATTTCTAAAACACAAAATAATAAATTTTATTAGAGCTTCATAATTTTTTTAACAAACCGTTTACATTAATTATACATACAATTACAAGGAGAAACAAAGCATAGAAAAGTAAACCGATATTCATCATAAATTTTCTCATAGTAAATTCTCCAACAAATAGACCATACTAAGAAGCAAAATTAAAATTGCACAAAAAATCAAAAATATATGAATCATCTTTCTTGAAATGAAAAAGAAAACGGAGGAGAGCGATTTAAAAATATTTGAGGGAAGATGAAATGTTTTGATAAAGTGAATGAGTAAAAAATGAGTGTATTTATAGATGAAAAACACAGTTTATAACCGTTTGAAAAGGGTAAAAAAATTGGAAATTTTATTTGTGACTGTTGAGATTAAATCGTTATGAACCAAAAATTAATCCGAAAATATTGTAATAAGCAATCAACCAAATTACATAAATTTCATAATATTTTATATAGGTGAATAAAAAATTATATAATAACCATAATATAATAAACAAGTAAATATCAATTGTATTACAGTGATAAGATTAATTTTTCTTTTGACATTAGATTAATTTGCGGCGGCACAGCCAAGCCAAATAATTATGGTGTATTTAGCAATCAAAATCTATTAACGAGGCGACATACCGCCCGCATCAATATAGATAAATGATAACAAATAAATAGTTACTACAGAATAATAAATAGTAATATAGGCGGTATACCAGTCATTATAGTAGGGTATATATGATACATATAAATTTTACTGAATCGCAGAGTGATCGTGCTAATAACGTGTTATAAAATAACTTATAATTTTATTATATCAGGAAATTTTAATAGGAGCAAAATTGTATACCTGCAGGAAGACGATAATATTGATATATATCTAATATGCGAGAGAAAATATATTATAAGAGGGAGAAGAGATGTTGTAAAGATGTATTTACAATCGAACGGATTTTTCCGTTTATATAGAGAGTAAAAAGATAGAGTTACTGTGTGTGCATAGTGACGGTGGACTCTACATGATTTTCATTCACATAAGTTTGTCAAATTCGGTGTGTGTAATTTTGAATTCAGTTTCTTCGCGTTTATAACAATAAGAATATTATTTTCTTGACACATAATAAGAATATTGTTTCCGAAAAAAGCAATATAACACTCACCAAGCTTGGATTGTTGAACCCCATTCTTTCCCAGGCCACAACTTGTACAAACAATATTGTAACTAGATACACTGATAATTCTATAATAAAAGGTACATAAATAAAATCAATAATAAATTGATATCAAATAAGAATTAAAAAGGATTTTTAACATACATAATGGGAAAAAAACAATTAATTCTGTAAATTTCTTGTTATGTAACTATTGGTGTTTAAAATCAGAGGTAACTAAAATTATTTTGCGTTAAACAACTAAAAATAAAATATAACAAAAGCTTGTATATGTTGTATATAAAAACTAGCAAAAATACAGAAAATATAAATATTTTCTTTTTCATATAAAAGAAGAGATTTGTCTCTGAAATTATGGAAAGTGTTCTACTGAAGAAAATTAATTATGAAATCGTAATAATCTAATTGCAGATAAATCTCAATTATGTGAACACTGTTTTAACATTTACGTATTTAGATTTTTAAATCTCAATTATGTGAACACTGTTTTGATTATATTAGGTAAGGAACTCATGTGATATTGCATGAGAACTCATTTTAATAAATAAATAAATAAATTATTTTATAATTTATACTTTTATATGAAAAAATATTAATTTTATTTTGAAAAACAATTCTCATGTCAAAATGTAGAATATATGTGTTTATGTTCATTTATAGATAATATAAAAATATATATTTTATAGTTTTATATTACAACTAAAATACAAATATGTCAATATCAATTAAAATATAAATCTTATATTAGTTTAGGTAAGTTATTCTAAAATTTTAAAAGTTATTTAATATATTTTGAACTAACTAAAATAAGTAAACACATTTAAAATAATCATTTACTAATTTAATAAGGTAATTTATAATGATAAATACTACTTATGATTTTTGAAGCTTTTTAAAAATTTGTATTGTCAAAACATGATTATATGACAACTTTAAAAACCTTGTAGAATACATATTTTTATTGGTAAATCACACACATTTTTCTTTGTGCATTATTTGCATTTTATTTATTCAAAATTTTGATTTTGATGAACTTCAACTTGAACCTTAACAATGAAACTCTCGGTTTACTAATCTATTTGTGACCTTTTTATATATGTTGTTATTTTGGTTGTGATTTGTCATTATCCACTATTTCTTATATAAAAGATTAAGGTTGCAATAATTGACAACCAAACATTACAATGTTGATCTAGTGATTGCAATAATTAACACCAAAAGTTACAAGGGCTTATCACTCAATGCTACAATTACCAACAATTACAATAGTTCATGACCAATGATTATAATAACATATCATCAAAAATGCAATCACCGACAATTGCAATGTTTAATTTAATCAGTTGAAATTTATCACTTAAGTAAATATAATAGTTCACTTAAACGATTTTTAAAAAGTTTACTTAAATCTCCAATAATATTTTCTCATTTAATTATAATTAGAGAGTCTGTTAATAATCACTTATATCAAAATCAAGAATAAATTTAAATGTACATAAATTAATATAAAATTTTTTCTCTTTTTTCTATTTATCTATTAGTAAATAAAATTATTTAAATATGTTCTAACGTTTTATCAGAAATTCAAATAAAAAAACAAATCAGCCAAAAATGTACCAAAACATGTTATAAACCACAAAATAAAACTGAAAACCACAAATTAAATTTTTAAATATATAATACTATGCAATAATTAATTACCCGACAAATCAAATTATCCAAATATCTTAAAGATATTTAAGATTAATTTAAAATTTATATAATTATAAATGACAATAAAATTTAAACAAAACTCATTAAAAACTTATGTAGTTTTTAGAATAAATATATACATTTTTAGAAATTTTAATAAACTCTTAGATATCTATATAACTTTAAAATTTTTAAAAAAAACATCTTTAGGATGAAATATAATTCTTTAAAAATCAATGCATTTCTTATGATGAAAATATACATCATTATGAAAAATTCATCTTTAGATATTTTTCTCTTAAAACAAATAAAATTTTAAGATGAAAGTACCCACCATTTTACATTTTATGGGAAAAATACATCAATTAATGTGATAATGAAACTATACACTAATTTAAAGACAAATTCAACATGAAAACTCATATCTTTGCATTTTTACTTTTTCCATATCTATTTATTAACACTTCACATAAATATTTATAATTGTCTTATATCTAAAATTTAGTATTAATATGATAATTTGAATCTCATAAATTTTTTAAATGGAAAGTTACATCTCTTAATTTGTTTTACATGTAAAGTTGTATTTATTAGTTTTTGAGATGAAAAGTTGTATCTTTTTGTTTTTTTAATTTGCTCATATCAATTTATTTATACTTCACATTAATATTTGCAATTTGTTTATATATAAAATCAGTGTATTAATTTGAAATTTTAAATCTCTTAAGTTTTTACATAAAAAATTGCATCTCTTAAGTTTTATACATGAAAAATTGCATTTATTAGTTTTTGAGAAAAAATTGTATCTTTTCACTTTTATTTTGCTCATATCTATTTATTAATATTTCATAAAAATATTTACAATTATTTTAATCTAAAAGTCAATGTTTATAATATGAAAAATTAAATCTCTTAAGTTTTTTACATAAAAATTACATTTATTAATTTTGAGATGAAAAGTTAGATATATTGCTTATGTATATTCAAATCTATATATATTGTGTTTTATAATTTTTAATACAAATCATATTTTCAATGTCTCTCTAACTACTTTGATAATATCCATTTATTAATATTTCATATAAATATTTGCAATTGCTTATATCTAGGTTAGTCTCTTAATGTGAAAATTACATTTCTTAACTTGTTTACATTGTTTATGTTTTCAAATATATATTTATACTGTTTTTAACATTTTTAATACAAATCATTTTCTCTTGGAACTCTAACTTTTACCATTTGAGGTTTGTGTTTGTTTGGTTATAATATGAATTCCGATCAAAATGAACAAATATGTCTTTTTGTTTTTAATTTTCTTATATCCATTTATTGATAGTTTACATAAATATTTATAATTGTTTAGTCAGTGTTAATATAAAAAGTTGATATCTTAAGTTTTTTTTTATATGAATTTTTTTATTTATTAGTTTTAACTTATGTCTTTTTGTTTTTATTTTGCTCATATCTATTTATTAATACTTTGTAAATATTTTTCATTTTTTTATATCTAAAAGTCAGTGTATTAATTTGAAATTTTGAATCTCTTAAGTTTTAGACATTTGCATCTCTTAAGTTTTTTCCATGAAAATTGTATTTATTATTTTTTTATATGAAAAATTGTGTCTTTCACTTTTAATTTTTTATATCTTTTTATTAATAATTTAAATATTTTTTTACAATTTTTAATATATACAAATCAGTGTATTAATATAAAAATTAAATCTCTTAAGCTTTTTATATGAAAAGTTGCATTTATTAGTTTTTAAGATAAAAAATTATATTTGTTACTTATGAAAAGACAAAAGACACTACTCTTAAAACTAATACATTTGAAAAAAACAAAAAAAAAGAATATAAACACACAATTAAAAAAAAAAAATTAATGAAAATATACAAAATTATAGATAAATATATCATTTCATAATTTGATAACTTTACAAAACTAATTTCAATTTTTTATGAAAAGACATAACTTTCAAAACTCATTTTAGTTTTTTTATAAGAAGATATAATTTTTCACCATTAATTATATTTTCTATTATTAATAGATAAATACACAATATTATAGTATTTATTATATTTTAAGGTTTGTGATGAATAATCCACCGGACTCATTTTTTAGATGTCAATTTGGGCTGATTCGGTACAAATTCGATAAGCTCGTAAATATTTGACTGCGGCCCGCTCTGGTTCGAAAATATTTTGGGCTTAGATTTGAAAGTCCGGTCCGGTCCTTACATGGTTATAGGACTTTTTGTGCTTTTGGGTTTTCAAAAAATAATTTATCATTGTCACTTCTATCATTTTAATACATGTGAATTTTTATAAAAAATCGATTTTAATCTTATGTTTTTAAATATAAAGTAAATTTGTAGAAACACCGTAGCCTAGTGGTTAAGGTTTAAAAGCTTCTACACCCATGTCTGAGGTTTGAATCCCAGACTATGTAATTTCTTGCAGATTATAGGATGTGAAGCTTATCTGAGGTCCATAGTACTGCATGTAGACCCGTTCATTGTGGTCTTCTGCTGCGGAGAGCATGTCCATCAAGAGTGTCGTACATGCAGAACCGTCCATCAGTTTCGAAGAGAGCTTCATCATGGAGCATTATCCGTAGAATTGTTCATCAATATCACATATGTTGCAGGTAGTTGATCATCATATGTAATAGAATTAGAGAGTAGATGATAATGTAATTATTACCCAGCGTTAAAAAAATATAAAGTAAATTTAAACTTTTTTCTTTATCAAAAGTGTTTTACTTTTTGTATGTTTTAAAAGCATATTAATTTAAAACCATATTATAAAAGAAGTCAAATTTAATATATTAAAATAATCAAATATAAATTAAAACTAAATATATAAGAAAACAAAATTTATGATAAACAAGATTAGATGTTTCATACTTTGTATTTTTTTAAAAAAGTTGTACATAAAAGAAGGTACATCTCCAAAATAAAAAATATTACATTTATAATGATCAAACAAGATGCATTAACAACTTATATATTTACTTTATTCGAGTTTAGATTTAGAATATTGTAATAATATGTCAATTTTAATAGTGATTTTGATTGTAAGAATGATAATATTTAAACTAAAATATAAAGTTTCGAGTTTACGGGTCGATCCTAATGCAAACGGGCTTAAGCCCAAAAATATTTAAAGTTGTAATTGGTTTAGTCCAAAAAAAACAATTTGTTAGATGTATAAAACTACTGACTCCCTTTTTTGGGCTTTGACTCTCTCTCTTAATTAAAAGTATTAACTTTTGGATAAGAAGAGCTTTTGGCTAAAAAAACACGTTTTAGATCTCAGCTTGCAACCTCTTTACTTACTTTTCCACCTCTTTTTAATTAAATCTTATCCATCCAAAAAAGTTTCTCCTGCAACTCAAGCTTCGGTTCGTGTGCTGTGCAACTGAGATTTTAGAAGGTTTGATTGTGTGTTTTTCCAGAACTACTTTGGAGGTCAGTGGTCATGGCGTTCAACATCGATAAAGGGTTGTCAAAAATAACGATTGGTGAAGACGATGAGGAACCTTATGTGCTACCGGATTTGCCAGAGTTTTATTCTACAGCCAGGAACGTGAACAGTCTTGTGGGTAGGCTTCTCAACCCACAACATCAGAAGATGTCAGATCTAATTATGGATATGCCAATAAAATGGCAACTCTATGATAGAGTGAAAGAAATAGCCTTGTCAAAGGACAGATTTCATTTTATTTTCAAATATGAGCAAGACTTGGAAGATATTCTCAACAGAGGAGTCCATACTTACAACCAGCGGTCACTTGTACTAGAAAAATGGGTAGCAAAACCACCTGAAGACTACATGCAATTCATTGAAGTTTGGGTGCAAATGCGTAATATCCCAGTGACTCATTATACGTCGCAGGCGTTAACAGCTCTAGGTGAGTTTGCGGGCCAAGTGATCGTCGTGGCGTTCGATCCGGAGAAGCCACAGATTAGGGAGTATGTAAGAGTTAAAGTGAAGTTCGATGTTAACAAACCCCTAAGAAGAGCAAAGAAGGTGACTATCCCTGGAGGTGAAGTTGTCAACATTCTTTATGATTATGAAAGAATTCAAAAACATTGCTATGAGTGTCAACGACTAACTCATGAAAGGGAAAGATGTCCTTATCTGAAAAAGTCATCCAAAGGAGCCGAAAGTGGAGTGGGATCTTCTTCTCAGAAAATCCAGGTGATCAATCAGTTTAGCATAAAAGAGACGGATCCTCTGTTTGGTGTAGTTTTGGACAGTCAGATTGGGATAAATCCAGCTTCAGGTCGTCCAAAAATTGCAGAGGAAGTATTACAAGACATGGGACAATATCTCTTAATGGCAAATGGTCCGGAATTGTTAGCAAGAAAAGAGAGGGTCAAAAAGTCTTTGATGGAATTAGAGAATGATCCTCTTGGTCAGAAAACAATGCTACGTCTAGAGCCTCCTACAGTGATCACAACGGCGATTGATAGAGGCAAAGGGGTGGTGTTTGATTTTCAGGAACAAGAGAGTTTAAACAAGAGTATCGAATCTAAGCCATCTGAGAAGCTCATGAAGGGTGCTATCAAATCTGGGATTGCTATGTCTTTCCACCCAAGAAGCAAAAACTTTTATTCTGATTATGGAGGTCTCAGTGCTGATTCAGATTCTGCTAATCCTGAAATTAGTTCAACGGGTTATAGTATTGGGTTCTATGAATCTGGTACTTCCGGGACTAGGATGAGGAAATTAAAACAGAGAAGGAGACCAGGAACTTTTAAAAGAAAGTCAAATGGGAAGGGACTGATCCCTGAACGGGGAGACACGATCCAGAAGGATAAAAAGAAGGTTAGCCCGAACCAGAAGAGGAAGATAGCGTCAGATGTGGAGACATCTCAAAACTCTGCTCGGTTAAAAAAACCATTGGTGGTCCCAAATGAGGGACCGCCCAAGATTTAATGGCGCTGCTGAGTTGGAATTGCCAAGGATTGGGCCGTGCACAAGACTTGGTGATTCCTCGTTTAAGGGATTTGAAGAGAGATCATTTCCCTGATATCCTATTTTTGATAGAGACGAAGAACAAACGTGACCTTTTGGTGGATCTGCAGGTGTGTTTAGGCTATGACAGGATATATACAGTGAATCCTGTGGGGTACAGCGGAGGCCTTGCGCTCCTGTGGAAAAACTCTGTTAATATTTCGTTTAAGTACGCGGATAAGCATCTGTTGGATTTAGAAGTTAAGTTGGGGGCTGATAATTTTTTTGTTTCCTGCGTTTATGGTGAGCCGAGCAGGAAAGGAAGGCCTAAAGTGTTGGAAAGACTGTCAAGGATAGGTGCTCACCGTAAAAAGGTGTGGTGTATTTTGGGGGATTTTAATGATATTAGGAGTAATGCAGAAAAAGTGGAGGTCCAAGGTTAAGTGAGTCTTCATTCACTCATTTTAACAATATGTTGGATGGGTGTAAGATGGATGAACTACCAGGAGTAGGAAATAGTCTGACATGGGGAGGCAAGAGGGGCACTCATTGGGTTCAGTGCAAGTTAGATCGATGTTTTGGCAACAAGGAATGGTTCAAATTGTTCCCGGAATCTAAGCAATCTTTTCTTGATAAAAGAGGTTCAGACCACAGGCCGGTATTGGTTAATCTAACCAAGGCTCCAGTCACCTTTCGTGGCAGTTTTAGGTTTGACAGCAGATTCATCAATAAACCAGTGGTAACTGAAACCATTAAAAAGGCTTGGTTAACCAATCATCCTTTCTTTGAAGTCTCTGTTTATGACAAGTTGAAGTTATGCAGAAAAGGGCTGAGTAAGTGGAAGAGAAGTGAACTACTGAACTCAAGAGATAAGATTCAAAGCCTTCAGAACAGTCTGGAAGTGGAACATTCTGCGTCGTTCCCGTCTACTGTAAATTGGCATGGATGAAGAAAGAGTTAGTTCAAGCCTACAAAGAAGAGGAAATTATTGGAGTCAAAGGTCAAAACAAAAATGGGCCACAAAAGGATATTAGAATACGAAGTTTTACCATGAGTCTGTGAAAGTGAACAGAGCCAGAAAAAGAATTGTTAAACTGAAAGATACTCATGGAATTGATCAGTTTGACGAAAAGGCTAAAGGTCAAGTGGCCACTGAATACTTCAAGGATTTCTTCGAGACTTATCACCCTTCAAACCTAGAAGACTTATTTACTGGTTTTTTCCCTCGAGTTACTACTGAGATGAATGAAGCGTTATAAAAAGAGGTCTCTGAGGAAGAAGTAAAAGCGGCTGTATTTGCAATCGACAGTGGTAGTGCCCCTGGAGCTGATGGTATGACTGCTCTATTCTTTCAAAGATATTGGGATATAGTTGGGGTGCAGGTGACGCTTGAAGTACAAAGCTTTTTCAACAATGGAACTTTCCCGACTGATTGGAATTACACACTGTTGTGCCTTCTACCGAAAACAGTGGAACCAACTGTGATGTCTGATCTAAGACCTATCAGCTTATGTTCTGTCCTCTACAAAGCAGTCTCAAAAATCATTGTTGGACGCCTTAAACCGATGCTGCCATCTCTGATATCGCCAAGCCAATCGGCCTTTGTGGAAGAGAGGCTCATATCGGACAACATCCTCATTGCACATGAAATGATTCACGCCATCAGGACAAATGAAAAAATTTCAAGTTCCTTTATGGCAATCAAATCTGATATGTCCAAAGCCTATGATATGGTGGAATTGGATTATCTGAAGGCAGTCTTAAAGGCAATGGGATTTGAAAATCAATGGGTTGATAGAGTCATGTTTTGTGTCTCCAAGGTGACGTACTCGGCGCTCATCAATAACCAACCCTATGGAGACATTTTACCGGAGCGAGGCATAAGACAAGGAGACCCGTTGTCTCCTTTTCTGTTCGTCCTTTGTACTGAAGGCTTGATCCATTTATTGAAAAAAATCAGAATAGGAGGGGAGGTTACAAGGTATCCAGTTTTCTGATCAAGGCCCAATGATACACCATATGTTGTTTGCGGATGACAGCCTATTTGTGTGCAAGGCGGATGAAGGTCAGACGAAAGAGTTGATGAGTATTCTTGAAGTGTATGGGAAATCCACAGGCCAAATGGTAAATCTCCAAAAGTCTGCCATAATTTTTGGTTCAAAAGTTCATGAAGATATCAAGGAAAAGATAAAGACTCTCTCAGGCATTATTAAGGAAGGAGGAACAGACGCTTATTTGGGGCTGCCAGAGTGTTTCAGTGGGTCAAAAACGGAGATGCTAGCCTTTATCTATGATCAATTGAGGGACAGACTGACAGGGTGGTTTGCAAGACTTTTGTCTCAAGGTGGTAAAGGGATCTTACTCAAAGCTGTAGCAATGTCAATGCCCGTTTATGCCATGTCTTGCTTCAAATTGACTAAGAAGGCGTGTGAAAACCTTACCAAAGCAATGGCGGATTTTTAGTGGAATTCGTTAGAACATAAAAGGAAAATCCATTGGCTGAGTTGGACAAAGCTTTGTTTAGCAAAGGAACAAGGTGGCCTCGGGTTCAAAGATATCCAAATATTCAACCAATCCTTGTTAGCTAAACAAGCGTGGCGGCTGTTACATCAACCAGATTCCCTCTTTGCCAAAATTTTCAAGAGCAGATATTACAATGATTCAGAGTTTTTGTCAGCCACAATGGGACTGCATCCATCATAAGCATGGAGAAGTATCCAATTTGGAAAAGAACTCCTGGTTCATGGCTTGAAAAAACAGATTGGTGATGGTGCTTCTTGTTTGGTATGGATGGACAACTGGATTGAAGGAGACGTTATGAGGAGACCTCTCATGAAGAACATATTGGTAGACATAGAGCTGAGAGTATCTAACCTCATGGATCCGGTAACAAGAACTTGGGATCCTGGGATTTTGGAGGAGTTATTTTATCAAGTTGACATCGAAAGTATATTGAAAATGAAACATGTAAAAGGAGAGAAGGACTATTGGATATGGCTGCATAATAGGAATGAACGCTACTCTGTCAAGTCGGGTTACTGGTTAATGAACCGTTTGGCAAAAGAGGTTGAAATCAGAGAAGCTGAAATGGAACCATCACTCAACACTCTCAAGGCAGCAGTCTGAAAGTTGCAAACATCACCCAAGATAAATGTATTCCTATGGAAAACTCTCTCTAATGCTATTCCCGCTGGTGATTTGCTCACTAGAAGAGGAATCAAGATGGACCCGGTGTGTCAAACTTGTGGCTATCAAGGAGAATCGGTGAATCACTTGGTTTTCACATGTCCGGTTGCTAGGCAAGTATGGGCTCTTGCTAATATTCCTGTGCCATGTCAGGGATTTAATCATAATTCCTATTACTTTAATTTTGCCCACTTGCTGGAATTATGGGGAAAAAAGAAGGTACCCAAGAAAATAATTAGAACTTTTCCATGGATCATTTGGTTTCTATGGAAAAATAGAAATGGGGTATGCTTTGATGGGATAGCAAAACAACCGGATGAGTTGATTCAGAAAGTAATTGAAGAAGTCGATTTCTGGTTCCTAGCGCAGATTCAAGAAGAGGAGTTGAATAAGATAGAGCAGAATCAGAAGAAGCGGGTGGCTAAGAGGTGGTCTCCCCCTAATGCTGGGTGGTTAAAATGCTGGGTGGTTAAAATGCAATGTTGGTGTGTCTTGGAACAAAGACAATTCATTGGGAGGAGGTTCATGGGTACTAAGAGATGAGAAGGCATGGTCTTAATGCATAGTAGACGCGCCTTTGTCAACTGTCCCAACATGCATGAAGCTCGTTTTCAATGTTTGATATGGGCTACTGAAAGCATGGTGTACCATAGGTTGAACAAGGTTTTGTTTGCGATGGAGGATACCACTTTGATAGGTTTGATTACCAGACCTGCAGCATGGCCATCTTTTAGATATCAATCAAAGGAATTACTATGCAGGTTGGCAAAGATGGAATGGTGGAGAATAGTTTTGGAGGATAAGATAGCTAATATATGGGCGTTTCTCATCAGTCAAAGTGTTACAAAATATCGTAATATCCAATCATATGTTGCGTATGGCGCTCCGGAATGGCTTAGACAACTCTTTGAAAATGAGAAAAGTTTACCCTGTGTTTGAAGTGTCACTTCCTTGTTATATAGTTTTTTGTTGGGGTTGAAGGTTGGTCCTCTGTTGACTTGTTGCCATGTGATCTTTTGTAATTTAGGTAGGGGAATGGTTGGTTATACATTCTCTGCTATCTGTTATGGTGTATCTAATTTCTCAAGTAATATATATTTAAAAATGACAAAAAAAAAAGATGTATAAAACTAATTTCAAATCCGGGAATTTTTAGAGATGGACAAGTTCTGCATACGAGCTTTGATCCTAATCGACATATCTATCATTTTCTACTCATGTCAGATCTTCTTTAATAGATGACGAAAATATGGCTAAAAATCAACACGACTCTATTTGATGGGCCATGTTTGTGTTTTCAACGTGGCTACAGTTAGGGGTGGGCACAGTTACCTATTGCTTGGTTCGTACTCGTTACATAGTCGGTACTTGATGAGTAAAGTCGAGTATTTGGTTTGACTAAGTTAAATATCAAATAATATATTTAAATTACTTGTAAGTATAAAACAAATATTAAAATATTAAAATAAAAATATTTATCTATATTATTATTTGAGAAGTAATTTTTCGCAACGAAACTCTCACATTGAAAGTTAGAGTGTTTAATTTCGTTTATAACTTTTATGAATTTTTATAAAAAATACCTAAAAATATAAAACGAATTTCAAATTTAGTTAATTAGATAATCGATTAAAACTGAAAATAATAAAAATTATCCAAATCTAAAATATATTTTAAAATTAAATATAATTCTTATATATATTGTGTTATTATCTATTTGAAATATGTTAATTAAAATTTATAAATTCA
Source organism: Sinapis alba (assembly GCA_012274485.2). NCBI lineage: Eukaryota > Viridiplantae > Streptophyta > Magnoliopsida > Brassicales > Brassicaceae > Sinapis > Sinapis alba. The sequence continues at coordinate 150,658 of MU105775.1, forward strand.
AAATAAGAAAATACAAAACTAAATATTATTCAAGTAGAATTCTTAATTTTGCACAACTGAAAATAAAATACTGAATTATTTAAAAATTTTATTTATTAATAATGAATATAGTATACTACAAAAAATTTTAAAAAATTATATTATGTAAGAACTTTCAAATAAAAATATAAATAATAATTTATCATTATAATTTTTAATTAATAATATATGTATTAAAAATAATTATAAACGCTTAAGTCCGCATGTGCGGACAAAACACCTAATTTTATATTGTTTAGCTTGTTATTCAATTTTGTTAATGAATAAAAATATATTATCCTAAATTATAATAAAATAACTCATTTATATTTCCATTTCCATAGAATCAAACATAAGTGATATATTTATATAACTATCTTGAATTTTTTCGTTCTTATAGATTATGTTTCCCAAATTGACTCAACATAAAGAAACAATAAAATATTCTTTATAAAAATAAAGTATATATTTTTAAATTTCAACAAATTATCAAATGATTTATTAATAATTATTAAGTAACTTACAAGTAATTTACTAGTAACAAATAAGAAAATAATAAGAAATTTTGTTATTTTTAGCAAATATTAAAATTGCGAATATTCGTTTTAAACAAACCAAATAAAATTCCAAAATTTTACTAGTCATATAAATCAAAACAGTACTAGGTACCAGGTACATGGATTGTGTCCACCTCTAAATTTCACGTCTTTCATGCGACTGCTTACCTAAAGAAACCATTTCTTTGTCGGCCATATGATAACAATTTAACACGTGAGTAAAAAAGAGATTTAGTTAGGAATCTCCAATGGTTATCCTCTTTTATTCCTTCAACATCTATACTTACTATTATTTATTTGCGAAGTGATTTTTCGCAACGGAGCTCTCACGTTAAAAGTTAGAGAGGTCAAAATTGTTACTACCCTTAATGAATTTTATATATAATTAATTATATAATCAAAAACGAATTTTTATTAATAATATTATTTTTTTATAAAATAACTCTTATATATAGTGTTGTTACCTTAAAATATATCTTTCAATTATAAAATTTTAAAAAGACAATTTATAAGAATTAAGCGGTTAAAGTTAATATTACCTTTAATGAATTTTATATATAATTAAAAACAAATTTTAATTAATAATATTAGAATTTTATTAAATAAAATAATTCTTATATATATATATTATAAACTAATAGATATTTATAAAACGATTAAGCCCGCACGTGCGGACAAAACACCTAGTTACGTGCTAAAGATAAATACCCAATAATAGCATAAAAAAATTATCACAAAAATAGCACAAAAATGATCAAAATGTCTCATTAAAAAGTAAATATACATTTATATTCATAGGATTAACTTATACTTAGGTGAGATTTTGAGGTTAGAGTTTCAAATTTTTAAAAATAAAAATAAAATATTAAATTTTTCAAAATAAAAAAGGTAATTTAGTCATTTTTCTTCTTAAGAGCTATTTTGTGACAAAAACTTAAAACAATACTATTTCAGAAAATTGCCCTTATGTAAATTTAAAATGAATTTAAATTTTTCTTTAATGATTCCTCTCTTTTTCAATATTTTTGTTAGTACTTATTATTAAATTTTATTAGTTCTTTTTATTTTTAAACTTACAAATTTCACCAAAAAAATAATTTTGTTTAAACTATTTTTTTATAAACTACAGAATTTTTTTTAGTAGAATATATAAACATTTATATGAATTTAGTAATGAGATATACTCTAGAATAGCCTAAAAGGTTTTTCTCACAAAATAGCCTCTAAAAATGACTAAAATGTTTCATTAAAGAAGTAAATATATACTTATATCCCTAGGGTTAACTAATCTAGACTTAGAATTTAGAGTTAAGGGGTGAAGTTTAGGGTTTAGGTTTCAAATTTTAAAAAATAAAAATAAAATATTAAAATTTCCAAAATAAAAAGAAGTTATTTTGGTTATTTTTCTTTAAGAGTTATTTTGTGACAAAAACTTAAAAAGAGACTATTTGAGAGAATTGCTCATTTATAATTATATAAATGAATGTAATAATTATTTTGTTTAAGTACAAAACACATATCCCTTATATACTAAATTACAAGTCACTCAACCAATAAAATTTTTACACATGTCCTTTACTATTTTTTAAAAAATAATCTAAATGCAAAAAAATAATTTTTAAACGAAAACAGTTTTGTTTGTCACTAATTTTTATTTATTTTTTAATAAAAAACCATATTATCTTTCCCACTACTCCAATCATCTCAAGACATCTAAACAGTTAATCTTTTTCAATAGACATAAATTTATATTCATACGTACTTGAACATAAAAGAAAAAGAGAAAAAAGCAAAATAAACACAAATGCATATATGAAAGAAGAACTTTTGATAAACAATATTAAACGGCTCTCCATCGTTTCACTACGAAAAAATCAAATTACTGAATTTTTTTAATAGTACAATAGGTTTTTACAGCAAAATAGATGGATTGAAAATATCATTCAATATATTATTATGAGAAATTTGATATTTTTCTCTATAGTTTTAATGTTTCAGATATTTAGAAAAAAAATTCATGGTTATGGAGACTAGATGAACATGGAGCGTTAAAGAGGGCAAAATCAATGCTGTCATGGGATGATGTGAGACAAAAACAGAGGTATATATTAGCAGCTATATGTTTATATTACTATAGTCTTTATAATTCACAATGTTTTTCGTCAATGTTTGATATGCCAATAAACAATAATAAAGGATTTTTTTTCAATCTATTACATCTTCTTGACTGCTATAAATAATAAGTAATTAGACAATCGAATAATATTATAGAATTTTTAGAAGTTTTTTTCGATACATATAATTTTATAGAATGATTGAAAAAAAATGAAACTTCGAAAATCATTATATTTAAGGGAGAATTGGCGAGATAGCCATTTCTGAGAGTGTAATTAGGTAAGTAACAATGATGTTGACATAATTCATTCGATGACATTTTGGCTGCTTTCTATCCGGTTATACCCCTTTACGCAAAAGGTTACCGGTTCCTACCATATAAGACAATGACGTGGTCGTGTTGGATGACATACAAAGTAATTAATCAATTCAAGGTGTATATGGGTCATCGATAACATTACATATTCTATAAGTGTACACATCGACATGAGTCGATAAATGTGATAAGAGTGAGACCAAAAATAGCAACTTAACGTCGCCTTAATGATCTAATACGGAGGACTGATATTTATATTCTACATTGACTGTCTGAGTTTCTATGTAACTTACAACAAATAGAATAGTGTTAATGTATGTTGCATAATGCGCTACCCAATTCGAAACAAAGACTGTGATGGTCAGGAGGAATAAAAAAGCGACAAAGCTAAAACATGTGATAGGTAACTGTCCAATTTGAAGGAGAAATTTAAAGAAGTTTATATTCCATTAAGAGTAAGTAATATAGAATAGAACAAATGTATAGTATGTAACTAACTCACCCGAACAAAGATAGTGACGTGGGCAGACGGGCGTGGAGATGACATTTGAATATAAATGTCCAATTGTGGGTTACAGCTATTCCATATTAAAGACCTGGATGTAGCCACGTCAGTAGGTGGAGCTAGGGAAAATAGTTTTACTGTGCAGAGTTTAACGAGTGGTGTAAATTAATGCTTCAATAAATGGTGTATTCCATCTAATTACCACCGTAAGTCCATCTGAAGAAACACAAAGGCAAGAGGATGAAGAAGTTAAGGATTACCCGATTTGAGGAAACGAAGAGGTAATTTTCAATGAGATTAGTCTACTACAAAAGGATTATATAAAATTTTGTATTTGTTGATAGAATATAAACATTCATGTTATGTAATGGAATAGATTTTGATATGTAAATGAATCTACATTTACTTCTTACCGCAGATGAGTAGTGAAGATAAAGATAGAGTTTTACTCGTGCTTGGTGAGTGGGTCCGTGATTCAGATCAAAGATGGGTTTTTAAGCCAGACAATTCCTTGAACATAGACCAATACATTCATCTCTACACTAGTATAAAGATGTGTGACTTACTTACGGGAGTGAAAGAGCAGACGCAAGAAATGTCAGTAGGAGGGAAGTGCGGCTATCATATCAATACCCTGAGTGGATCTCAGCTGAAGGTGGAGCGATGGATATGCCACAATACATAACGGATGATACAGAAGTCAGGGTTTTCATCGAACTGCGGCGATCCATCGAGGAAGTAAACTTATTTGTATCTCTAATCAGTCCAAATGACGGCATAGAGTACAAGGAAACCGCTGGGCATTTGACTGATCACCAGTGTGGAGGTGACGGATGTGGTGAAGACGGTGGAATAGAAGATGAAGAATTGCATGAATTTGCAATGGCGAAGAACACACAGACCAGCACCGAGACAAAGAAGAATGCAAGCAGGATGGACAATAAAGTTTCTGAATATGCCATTCACCGCCATAGGAGTGCGTGTGAAATTATGCAGCGTCGCTCTATTCCATGTGCTGTAGGTGGAGTAGAAATCAGAGACCATGAGCAAAATATTCGTCCACGCATGCAATCGGATGCATCTGCTGGGAAGGGGAAAAAAAGCGCGTTCAAACTGACTCGGACACCACCTCTGACTCCGAAGATGATATGGTGGTCCCCGTCTTCAGATCACCAGCTGATGTATCAGGAAGAGTGAAGAGGCCAATGTGGAACAGACTGATATTTGGCATTCCCGGGATTCCCGACAAGCTTGTAGAATCTAATGCTAGCGCAACACCAACACTAGTCGGCCACGCAGACCCAGCTTCACACCCATCATCCGAAGGACTCGACTTTCCATTACATGCGAACACCTCTCCATCAACTACAACGATATGCAAGGTACAAATAATCATATTTTGTAGAACAATAGAAGTTGTATTCATATGGAAAACTAAAAAGATATTGGTGACGAAGAGGGGGACGGTATGATCAATTTAGGTCATACAACTATCTTTGCAGATGTTGGAAAAGACATCAGAAATTCTCCCGTGCAGACGTTGTGGTCGTGTTGGGCACAATAAAGGAGCTTGCCACGACACAATGTAAAAAGCAACTTAATGGAAATGGCATCAGTCGACATGTGTAATAGATATTTTGGGGAATTTGGTGATAAAACCGACAAAATGATAGGGTAAGGACTTGACATGGGCAAGAGCGTGAAGGGAGAATGATATATTTTTGTTGACAAATGCGGGTGTATATGAAAATATGACATATATGGCTGTATTTGTTATGTAGATAGTAAGCAATATATGTCCCATGTAATCACAAACAATGAGGTTGTTGTTCGGAACACCTAAAGATCTCCTATTTTGGATAAATGGAATGATGCCATTATTAACTTCATGCTAATATATGTCTGTTAGATGGGTACAAAACAATTACCAAGTTAATGGGACAATATATGCTATTCCACTTACACAAATATGCATCATTTTTTTTGAATAAGAAGGCTAATGGGAGGTAACAACATACCTCAACAGCCATATGAATTGTCCTTCTATACATGAGTGAGACTAGATGGAATGGTCTTCCAAACATGAATGGGGTAATAACATACCTTTGGAAATACATGGCAAAGGTAATAACATACACATGTATCCATATGGAATCGTCGTCTTCTCTCGTAAAATAGCATAGGAATGCGGGTTATGGACCTATTTAAGAGAATAGAAATTGACCACAAAACCAAACCGACCCGAGAAAAAAGTTACAGTTAACCAAATAACCCGAGACTTACACACTTATTCAGAAATCCCTAATTTCTCTGCAATCGAAAACAATAACCCTAAAATCCCTTTCACGACGCGTGGGCGAATCACAATGGCAGGTAGTTCAAGCAATACATCTGGAGAATCGAGTAGAGGAAGTGCTTCTATTCGACGAGGTGGAAGGATAACGGGGATTCCCAAAACATGTTGGTGTGGGACTGAAATTATTCCTCTGATGTTGGGTTCCGACCATAATCCGTACCGAAGATATTTCCGATGTGCACATGCTGCATCGAAGAAGGTCAGTTCGTATGACGTTATCTATAAGTGTTATTGTTTTGGCAAACTGATTTTGCGATGAATATGAGCTAAGTCGTTGCTTTTGTATGTTGGGATTGATGATGTAGCTTAAAAACGATAACCACATTTTCAAGTGGATTGATGAGGTTTTGTTAGACGAAGTTGAATCGATCCAATTGATGATGGGAAGACATGAAAAACAACTGATGGAGATGGCAAAAAGAGAGAGTTTGTTGGCCGAGAGAGTTCAAATTAAGGTGGAAAAAGAGATAATTGATCACGTGGAACAAGTATTGGAAGAAGGCAAAGCAAGCATGAAAAAAATGATCGTATTAGTACTTTGTGGATGCATAATGTTGGGAGTAGTAGTGGTAGCTCTTGTATGAAAAAATGGTTCAGCTTGGTGTGTTTAACTGTAATATGAAACGTTTTTATTTGCAAGGTGCATTTTGATGTATTTAATGTTATTGCAAATCACTTCTATGGTTGTTATTTACTAGTGCTATTGGGAGAACATAATATGACAAATAATGAATCATACATGGAATAAAAATCTAGGGCGGATGGGTATGAAAGCAGTTGAGTGTGAACACTAAACCCAAGCTCGGGGAGTGTAAACCCTAATCCATTGGCAACCCGTGGGGACTATGTTGGAACATGAAATCTGTAGATACTGACTTGAAATGGGCAACAAGTTTTTACACACCTCATGTTTCATATAGAATAGTCAACTAGGTTTGGGTGTAGCAAACATAACTACTACATACATGAAATAGTATTCTATGCAAACATAGTCGGCTGTACATAATACATGTACAATAAGCCACTTTCAAGCCCAAATAACTATACATTACATCACCCCTTACTGACATTCTAAATACATCAAGTTGGAGTACTTTGTACAATAATCAGTGACATGTTATATAGATCAAATAGAGTGGATATTCGAAATACATAGGCGTTGGAGTTGACGTGTGCGGTGGGGGAGGCGATGACGTATGCGATGTGATAAACATACACTAGTTGATGACAGCCAGACCATCTGATAGAGGAAGAATAAGCCACGTATTGCGTTGCACTTACCAATATATTTTCACTGTGTAAATTCAAATTAGTGGTGGAAGTTAAATCATCTATACATATATTGTGTATTCCATTTATTTACCACTGCAAGTCCATCTGAAGAATTCTCAAAAATAAAAAGGTGGATGAAGCAAAGTAGTTAATGCTGAGAACAAACGATCAAGGTAATATAGCATCAGATTATTGTATTTAATGGTGTTTCAGACAAGTTTGGTGTTTGGTTGTTAGAATAGCATGATACAGTTGTTGTAATGGAATAGATATTGGGATATCAGTATTGAACATTTATTTTTAACTGCAGATGACGAGTCAAGATAGAGTTTTACTTGTTGTTGGTTCGTGGGTACGTGACCAATACGAAAGATGGATTTTTGAACCGGACATATGTAACCAACTCGAGCACTATATTCGACTCTATACCGGGATGATAATGCGGGAGTTAGTTACGAGAGTAAGGGAGCGCCTACAAGTGACGTCAAAAGGAGTGACAATGAAACTCTCATATCAATACCCTGAGTGGGTCTCCTTCGACGATGCAGAGTTGGCTCTGCCTCAGTACATAACAAATGACACTGAAGTTGGGGTCTTCGTCGAGGTGAGAAGATCCGTAGAGGAGGTTAACCTGTTCGTGTCACTAGTGCGCCAGCCGAACAGAATGCAGCACGGGGGCGATGTAGCGGATCTGAACCCGTCAATGCCAGTACCGGTGAAAGATAGAGTTGCGGGTGGCATACTAGAGGAATCATGGCATGAATTTGCGCTATCGGAGACTCCACTGACCCTTCCGCAGACCATGCAAAAAGCAAACCCAAAGGATCCGGAAGTACCAGTGTCATCTGATTCTATTCCATGTATACGTCATGGAATAGAAGTTAGTGGATATCATAACATTCCATACCAGACTGGCGGCATTGACATCCGTGAGCCAAACAAAAGTATTCGTCTCCGCAGTCCATCAGCAGGAGAGAAGGGAAAGGGAAAGAACAAAATGCCTATTGATACAACCACGGACTATGATTCTGACTCTGATGATGATGTAGTGGTTCCAGTCTTACGAACATCGGTTGATGTAGGAGGCGAAGTGAATCTGCCAGTGCGCCAACGTTTAATATTTGGCATTCCTGGAATCACAAACACGGTGGGAGAACCTGATGCTAGCTCACCAAGTTCAGATGATGGTGAAGAGATACCACTTGATGATGGACTACATTGGGGAAGATTTGATCAGACACTCCACGATATGCTGAATGACCCATATAATCCTGCTTTGCTTGGACGCGATGCGCCTCCTGTTTTCAACGCACGCACAATATCATGTGCAGTAAAACGATGAAACTCCTATTACATTTAAGAAATATGCTATCTAAGAAAACTAAGTGGAACATGTGTAGTTGAGGTATAAAATTTCCAAACTATACCATATGATGTAGTTATATCTAAACGTCGCCATGTTCATATGTAGGTGTCGACTCGGCCTTAGTTGACGTCCACTACGAAGGAGACGAGATATTTGTTGGACGTGTATTCAAGACCAAAGCGGACTGCAAAATTAAACTTGCCATACATGCAATAAACAGGAAATTCCATTTCAAGACCACCCGATCTAGTTCGTCGCTGCTTGTGATTGAATGTGTTGGGCATTCATGTACATGGCGTGTTTATGCTATGCTGTTAGATGCCACTGGTAACTTTCAAATCCGACAAGCTAGTTTAGTTCACACATGCACTGTCGACGAGCGCCGGAATTTCCACAAACTGGCCACAACACAAGTTATCGGAGAGATTCTGTAATCCCGCTTTGTTGGAATTAAGAAGGGACCAACAGCTGCAGCAATACAGAAAATATTGATTGATGAGTTCCATGTCAATGTTTCATACTGGAAGGCTTGGCGAGCAAGAGAGCTGGCCATGGAACATGCAATGGGGACAATGGTCGGGAGCTATTCACTTATTCCAGCTTATTTGGGACTGCTGCAAGTCTCAAACGAGGGGACACTTTGCTATTTGGAGCAAACCGACGAGCCAGATGAGGGATCCCGCTTTAAATATTACTTTGTTGCATATGGAGCTTCGGTAGCAAGATATGCCTTCATGAGGAAAGTAGTTGTTGTTGATGGCACTTCCTTGAAAGGAAAGTATGGCGGATGCATCTTATCCGCAGCTGCCCATGACGGAAATTTCCAAATATTTTTGTTGGCTTTTGCAGTAGTTGATAGCGAGAATCATAACGCGTGGGAGTGGTTTTTCCAAAAACTGAGCACATTTGTCACTGATTACCCCGGACTAGTCTTTATCTCAGACCGACATGCTAGCATTTACTCCGGACTCCGGAAGGTAACAACTATAACACATAGAAAACTATATGTAACGTACATTTTATTCCATGTAGTAAGTTATATAGTATCGAATGGTGTAGGTGTACAAAGAAGCAAACCATGCAGCCTGTGTTGTCCACCTGTGGCGGAATGTTCAAGCCATCTATAAGACCAAGAGGCTTGCAAACTTAATGTCCGCTGCAGCCCGCGCATTCACTATCACATAATTTAATAGGCTATTCATCCAGATTCAGAAAATTAATCCATCATGTGCTGCATATCTGGTCGATATAGGTATGAATATCCTAATTACAAACACACATATTTACATGTCACATAGCCATGTATAGGTTAATATTCTACCTAACTGCATGTTTGCAAACTTGGCTTCTGCGTAGGGTTTGCGCACTGGACGAGAGCACATTTTAAAGGCCAAAGATACAACATTATGGACTCCAACATAGCTGAATCATGGAATGGTGCTATCAAGGAAGCAAGAGAGTACCCACTGATCACGATGTTCGAGTACATACGTACAATGGTGATGGGTTGGTTGGCATTTCGTAGAGCTAAAGCTAATAACGAGTTGGGAACATTGACACCAAACGTGCGTAAACTTATTGAAGAAAACTATGATCTGTCAACTGCGTTAGCTGTGCGTGACATAGGTGATCTAGAGTTCTAAGTCCAAGCCAACAGAGGAGAATGCTTCACTGTTAACTTAGCCGTTGGGAGCTGCTCTTGTAGAGAGTATGACAAAATTGGAATTCCATGTCCCCATGCTCTAGCTGCAGCGTCGAAGGTTGGTTTCCCATCTGATGCATTGGTTGCGCCAGCATATCATGTGCCAACATGGAGACAAGGATTTACTGGCAAAATTTATCCAGTTCCCTCTGTTGGAGGGATGGAAATAGGGTCATCTACTACAACGGCACTCCTCCCCCCTGCAGTCCGCAGGCCATCTGGCCGGCCAAGGAAGGTTCGCATACAGTCTCGTGGGGAGTTTAAGGTAACAAAATTCATATTGAAGCTAGCAACTTTATGTTACATTGACTGAAATGAAAAATTAAATACTCAATTGCTGCGTAAGGCAAGTCCGTGGGAAAAAAATTGTTAATATAAGTTGAAGGATAGAATAGAAATGAGTGTATGTTATGTCATATAGAAATTTATTGTATCTGCAATTATCTTCGCAGAAATCTGGCCAGGCATCATCAAACAGGAGATGCAAACGTTGTGGACGTAGTGGGCACAACAGGGTAGGTTGCCGCAATCCTATATAAAAAGGTATCATACTGAGATGGCATCAGAAGGCAGTTGTGAGAAATATTTTGGGAAGTGGGTAGAAAAAGCCAATGTCTTATAAGGACCTGGCCTTATATATATGAACTTCAATGGGGAGATGTTGCTTTTGTTAGCAAATAGACACTTATATGCATATATGACATATATGTGGATATTTGTGATTTATGTAGTATGTTATGTATAATCCCCTCTAAGCACAAATATGTGTTTGTTGTAAGGAACACAATTATGTGTTCCCTTTTGTGTAAATGAAATGATGCCAATCTTACATTTTGTTAAATGTGTCAGTTTTATGGTGAGAACATATGCACAACTCATAAAATACAAAATCTGGAGGATACTCTTAAATGTAGTGACCAATTATTCCATATGGATAAGTAGAACTATCGTTCCCGGTTTTGTGTGGTAATAAATCGAACAGCACACCCAGGTGGGTAAGAGAACATGACACATAGTATAACAATGACAAGAACAACCAGAGCATTTGATAGTAGTATTCGAGCTACCCTATCATAGAAGGTAGTTACTATACTTATGGAGGCATATATGTCAAAATCAATAATTAGATGGAGGGGTGTAGACGCTGAAAAGATTGCGGAAAATTTTCCAAATGGTATAGTATATGCGTAGATGGAACAAATGGTGTGATATATTAACTATCATTATATACATGGCATGTCCACATTCATAGGAAAATGTAGCGGTGTGTTCTACGAAATGATACCAACGGAGTTTGGGTAAGGGCTCCTAGTCTGGGTACGTATGATATAATCGAGAAGACAATATAGCACAAACATCATATATGGAATAGTAGTGGAGATAATGATAGTAACTAGTTACTTAGATATCGAAAACAGAGTTTGTGGGACAACAAACTACATAAGAACAGATGTAATCAAGGTGAGGTTGGGGAACCTAAAATGTAATACAAATTCAACATCAAACAACATACATAGTAAGCACAAGCAGGAGGTAATTTGTAGGTGAAAATCAGCAAGAGTTGCACTGCTCCAGTGTTTCGATTGCGTACTTCTCCGCAGCAGCACGCGCCTGTTCTTCAGTGAAAGAAACCGAAGTTAAATCCTTGCCCCCAGCGTGCAATTCAAACAACATAAGCATCACCATAGCAGAGCAACCTATGGAAGAAATATAAGTCAGTATGGTCCACCCGTCAAAGCTTATACCAAATAAAATGGAAACGGCGATACTAACCTGGATGATCTATTAGGAACGGAATATCCAAACGCGTCATAGTAAGCGGGACGTAGTTGAGTTCTTGCGCACGGGTTGTTGAACTGAAACGAGCAATGAGGTGCGGAAGAATAATGGATATCGGGGTTATGACGGAAGCGACCGCAGACGGAGTTGGACAACATTTGTTGGCGTCTACCACATACATAGCCCACATGTTCAAGTCCACAATCACACCAACCCAGTGTGACTTCCCTACAAGCACCGGAATGTAGACGACATCAACATGCGAGAACCATGGCCGGTGGGATCTAAAATGTTGGTGCAGTGACAAGGAGAACGAGAATCAAGACTTAGTCGGACATGCATTAAACTCGGGGAAGCTACGAAGCAGATCTGTAAAGAACGAAGTGTCGAAGAAGTCGAATCTAGAATCTGGCAGACCGAGACAGCGCTTGCGGATGAACTCAATAACCAGGTCGAGCCCCTGAAAAATGTAAAAGTCAGTTAATGGAAATATGAGACAAATAAGAAGAGTAGATGAGGGGACAAACCTCTGGAGGAGCAAGCTTGGTGCACTCGAAAACTGCAAGCAAACTACCAAGTTGGATTCCGACGCCATCCGCAGGAGTTTTTTTCCTGCAGCGAATATCCATGTTAGTACGAATGCATGCTTTGAATTTAGGATATAAACTTTATGAGAATAGAATATAAATGAAGTACAAGAGGAGTAGTATATAAATCTTACGCGGCAATGTCAATTGCTTGCATGAAAGCAGTGCGCTTAGTAGGCTCTGGTGGCATAAATGGTTCAAACCCACCCAGAAACCGAGTTGTTTCCGTTAAAGGAACTGTTGGTTTATCAGCGGCTTTAGGTACCTTCTCCTTCGACGACCGATGACTTCGTTTGTTCTGTTCTTGTTTACGGGGAACTTCAGTCGGGGTGTATCGGTCCGGATTGGTACGCGTTCTTTTACTGAAGCGTAAGAACCCATCGGGTGGCAAAGGGGCACTCCCTTGACCTCCACGTCCAACCTGTTTTAGGAACCAAACGATATAATCTATATGTATTATAAACCCATGAGAGGAAATAGTAGCAGGAAGATATACCCTTGATTGTTTGACCCCTGACTTCTTTACCACGACATCCTATAGTGTAGACACATTAGAACCGAACATTAGCAAGTAAGAAATATCATAATTTACCTCTGCTGACTTGGACATAGGGTCGATGGCAGTTTTCGATGGTAGGTGTGATGTAGGTACCTGCGCATCAAAACATATGACAACATATCTGAAGTCACTTACGATGATATTCTACATAGTAAGTATGTTGAAACAGTATTCTATATAGAATACATGTGGTGCAGTGGATAGAGAAACACACGGTTGGATGATATTAGTTGGATCCAAGGAAAGGGAACCGCTGACTTGGTCCGCCGGACCGGCCGCGACATCAGTTGACGAGACAGCCTGAAACATAAATATATTTACACATAAACATTTCAATGTCGACATTGAACCCAATGAACAAACTTTGCAGCCATTGCTCTTCTCTGTAATGTTGTATGAGATTGCTGGTTGTGGAATAGGTGCATGTCAAACGTATGAGTTGCAATGAATATATATATATAACTAATTTAAGAGCAAGTAAAATAAGACATATTGTACACCAGACAAAGAAGAGTGCACCCGATTCAGACCACTTCCAAGTGGGACTTGCTGAACAATGATGGTTGCATCACCCATTTGAGTATCTGATTGAGCAGTTGTTGTTGATATAGGAGATGGGACATGAGGTGGCATCTGTATTATAAAAATCCGTATGAACATGACTGCAATTAAGAAGTAGCTATAATACTTGTATAAATGGAAAAACAGAAAAGAAAAAAACCGCTTTAAACGGGATACCGTAATGGGGACAGATGCTTCCAAGGAATGACTAGCTGGTTCGGATGGAGATGCTGCCACCGAGTCGGAGATGGGAGTACGCCCTGAATTTTGGGCCTGCTAAAGAAAGAATTAGTCTGACTGATGGGAAACCATACAAGTGAAAGGAAAATGGGGAAGAACGAATTAACATGGAAAATGACCGATATACAAGGGAAGTTGGGTGGGTAAAACTACCTCTGCATCTGAACCAGAGACATGAAGGTGTGGAGAACTGTTGGGCTTATCACTCAGGAACGGCGACTGCAGGAGATCGGACAAAGATATCTGAAAGTGGTCAAAGTAAATTGGAACGACTCGAATATAAACCATACGGTACATGCTTCCAAATGTGGGTACTTATAAGATTACGGGAAAGAAAATATGGTTGCAATAACTTTACCTCATGCTCTTCTTCGGGACGTACACAACCTAGGTCTGTTGGGTACTCACTTGGGGCAGAATGCTGAAATATAAAACAAATATATGTTCTAACATGTAGGTATAATGGAACACACAAATAGTATAACACATCGAAACATATAGTATGGATTGTTTACGGCATCAATAGCATCAGGGATCAGACTGCATTGGTCCTCTCCTGGCGTATCAATCAGCGGCGGCTGCAACAGTAAGACAGAAATATATGTTGTCAGATGTTTGTACGATGGAACTAATATATGGTACATAACATAAATATTGGAAGATAGGTTAGTAAAATTACTTCAGCAATGATAGTAGGGGCAACAACGTATGGGGCATCGACGGGCTTATCACTCGGGACAGACCGCTGGAATAGATAAAAATATGGGATAATAAGTTGTTGCAATGCACGAGCTACATAGAATAGTACAAAAATCACCTGAATAGTATAGAAGTTAAGTTTTTCTTGTATCTGAAATTACCTCGTCAACATCGGCAAGGATGTCGCTTTGTGTACCATCGTTATGTGTAGTCATGGGGACTGATGCATCCTGACCAGGCTGTGTGTTTGAAAAGGATGCACCAGTAGGGAATGCGTGCCTGTGTGGGCTGTAAGTAGAAAACGGATCCACCGTATCCATGGGATGAGAATTGTTGAGTGAATTTCGGAGGCTTGCATACTCATTCCTAACAAAGAAATCCAACGTAGCAATAGATGCACATGCTGAAGCAACTTCAGTACAGAGGCTCCCAAATTCAGTAGTAATATGTTCTTTGATACGAACCATGTACCCCTCGAACATAGGCACCAAATCTGCAACACTGCCAGAGACATTTCCACCACTCGTTGGTGCCTCACTCGGACGCATACATGATGGGCCGCCTCGTTCTCGAGAGTTAGCGCCACTATGTGTACCACCTTCCAGCCCGGCAGCACCATCTTGCCCTTCAGAAGATGTGTCCGGTTCGAGCGAGTCAGCAGGAATTTCGGCCCCCTTACTGACCTTAATATCATCTGCTTTTACACCACCAGACCAGGTGTTCTGCTCGAATGGATAGTCCTCACTAAGTAGTGCGTGAAGCTGATCAACACCATCATCTTCTTTGTTTTGTAAACCACGATATAAACGCTCACCAGCCTCGTCAGAACTCAGACGAGAACGCACGAAAGCCTGAGCGAAATATGAAAGGTGACTTTATTAAATACTCGTCTATAATAGAAACTATAACCATGTGAATCAAGTGAAACACATAGAAGATAGTTACCTGGCCCTTTTGATCGACAGCTTTCGCGTTGACAAAGTTAACCGTCAGTCTCCTATCAAGCAATGACTGCACAATTTCTTCAGTGGTTTCATCTGAATCACACTCTAGGGCAACTGCACCTGGCTTAAGCAGTAGCGTAGGGAATGCAGCGACCGTGACCAAAACCATTGCGTGTGCAAAACCCTGAATTGCCATTGTGTCCTGTAACACATAATGACTGGGAGATCGAGATTTTGTACTTCGAACAGTTAGCATGAATGACTCTCGGCCCCATGGGTATGCGAGGAACTCATCCAGATTACCAAGCATAGACACAACCTCCGGTCTTATATTCGTTGTCCCACATGTGGGACACAAAATACCTTCAACTAGGACCAACAACGCTAAACGGAGACGGGTTAACGGATCCTTGTATTTCTTTCCCTTAACCAGGCAATCCATTATCCAACTAGTGGTGGGCTTTTCTTCCCCACAGAACAGAACATCCCATATGGACGGAGCGGAGGTCGATGATTTGCTTTTACCACTTCCCTTTCCTCGCGCACCACCTTTAGCCTGTTTGTGTCTGCGACTGTCTACTGTTTCACCACTGTTGAGTCCAGTGACAAGAGCAAAGTCTTGTATGGCATACCGGATTGGTTTTCCGACGAAGAGCCACCATAGCTCGAACTCCTTCTCAGTGACTAACTGGCGAGATAGCAGATAATGGAGGAACATGACAGAGAAAACGTGATCTCCCAACTGCAACAATTTAAAAAACTGAGACGCATTCAACATCGTCAAGTCGTCATCCTCTAATGCACCTTTGATAACTTCAATCCAACGTAGGTTGAAGTAGTTATTAACCCTTTTCTTCCTGGTGGGTTCAAAGCCGGTCAAGAACAATCTGCATGGAAGATCTAAATCGTCCATGCTAGAACTGCAACAAGGAGGTAGTAGAATAACACGGTTAATAAAGTGTCAACAATTTTATTTCATATCAAATATAAGAGGGGCATATAACATAATTAACACAACCAACAAATATATTCCACAATTAGTAAAATAATATTGTGGGTACGAAACAGAAAGAGCGAACCAACAACAATGATGCTAATGAGCAATCAGATAACTAAGATATGGTGAAAATATACAGAACAAATACGGAGGACAATTGTGATCAACGATATTATCTAAATGGAATAGGTATAGTACATTTACAACCATCCCAGATAGCAACAAATGGATACTATATGTAGGAACAATGGGCACACAAAAACGTGCAGTAAGAGATATGCCACATAGTACACACTCAGGCGGTATTCTACATCAGATGTATCAACGTATACACAAAAATTCAAATTTAGTAACACCGAGGAACCATAAGGCGAAGGAACAATACAATAATTAGGATTAAAATGGTAAGCACCATAACGAATGGACAAGTATGTTCAACTTCTCTATCTAAATGTAGTCGATATAGTACACACATAAATAAAATTGGGGGGACGAAATAGAAAGAGCAACCCAACAACCATGACGCAAATGAACAATCAGGTAAGTAAGATAGTTTGAAAATTCGACGCACTAATACGGAGGACAATTACGTTCAACTATTCTATATAAAATGGAATAGGTATAGTACATTTATAACTAGTACACATTGTAACAAGGGATACTACATAAACGAACACTGGGCATACATACAAAACGCGTAGTAAGAGATATTCCACATAGAACACATTCATGGCGTATTGTACATCATGTATGTGTACCTATACACACAAATTAAAATTCAGTAACACACATGAACCATAAGTCGAAGGAAAAATCAAATAACTAGGATTGAAATGGTAAATACCATAACGAGTGGACAAGTATGGTCTAACACTATATCTAAATGAAGTAGATCTAGTATGCATACAACTATTCCAGTTAGGAACAGTGGATAGTACATATCGATACAATGAACATACATAAGAGAGACATAGTAAGATATATTCCACATAGAAATGGTGAAGGTCTTATTCTACATCACATGCAGCAATTTATAAAAATTTCAAATTTCAGTGACACCCAAAACAACCGGGGAAATGAAAACCCTAAATCAAATTGACAAACTCGCAACACAAATTACGAAAGTAGAACAAAGAACGATGATTGGCAAGGGTAAAATGATAGAAAAGTGAAGATTTGAGTAGAATCATACCGCGATACTAAACAAACAAAAAACAAGGACACGAGAAAAGAAGGTAGACAGAAGGGGATGAAACAACGGGAAGTTACCGGATGTGAGAAGATCTGAATGGATTTGACTTGAAGGAGTTGGAGATGAAGCGGATTTCAGTCTAACGCCGCAGAACTCGGTGGATCCTCCAATGACCGATGCTGGGTAGGGATGAATGAATGGAGTGAATGGAATAGGAGAATGACGGATATGAAAAACCAGCGGAGTACAGGGTAGGACAGGCGGTGGAAGATATCGGGGACGGAGACTTCCGACTTGGAGATAGTTACCAGATGAAGTAAAAAGGG
Source organism: Sinapis alba (assembly GCA_012274485.2). Lineage (NCBI taxonomy): Eukaryota > Viridiplantae > Streptophyta > Magnoliopsida > Brassicales > Brassicaceae > Sinapis > Sinapis alba. The sequence continues at coordinate 168,749 of MU105775.1, forward strand.
GAAGATGTGAAGACGGTTAAGCCACGAGGTAAATTTGAGAGGTTAATAATATTATTGTTTTTATTTTTTCGTGCAGGTTGCGCCGGTTGGATTTGGGGGCATGACGGTATTATTATGTATGTTTAACGGCGTGTATATGTTCGTTAGGTAAAATGGTTAGATAGCAAATTATGGTGTTTGCCATGGTCATAGGCCCCAATTTCCCTATATTTAATGTGCAACTATCAATTTATATTTATAACTATCCATCTATATTATGTTTGTAAGAAAAAGATATTTCCATGCGAAAGCATGAGATCAATACTAGTATTTAATATTTTAGATATAAAAGTTAAAGAAATATCCTAGGATAACTTATATTTTGTTATAAATATAGTTTCTAAAGATCAAAATGACCAAAATATTTTATTAAAAAGGAAAATATACACTTATACACTTAGGGTTAATTAATATAGATTTAAGATTTACAGTTAAAGAGTGAGTTTTAGGAGTGGAGTTTAAAATTTAAAAAATAAAAAAACATTAAAATTTGGAAAATAAAAAGATTTAAAAATAGTTTCGAAAGCATTTTTGAATTTTAAAAAGAAGCATTTGGAAATCTTATTTTTCATAAATATTTTCTTTATAAAAAATTGAATTTAAAACATATAATTTGAAACTATAAAAAATATATTTTTTTGTATTTATATATCTAGGGTATAAGGATCTTTTGGTTCTATTATGAAATATATTTTGGTCATTTTCTCTTTGGGAGTTCTTTTTGTGACAAAACCTTAAAAGAATGTCTATTTGAGAGAATTGTCCTAAAATTTTTTATAAGAAAAAATAGATTATAAATGCAAATGCTTTACCAAAAACTTCATACGAAAGCATTAAACAAAAACAATCTCGAGAGATTTTTATTTTTAAAAAGTTTTTTTTATAATTATTGATTGGATAATAAAGAGCATAATATTTTTCTAAATATTTTCTCAAACAAAACATATTAGATGGAATAAACAGAGTGACGGGGAATATTAAAAATTAAAAATTAAAGATTAAAAATGTTGAATAAATTCATCAATGTAGATTGTTTGAGTAGTTTCAGATTTCTGGAAAGTTATAATCGTCACTGTAATTTATGTTTCTTATTTGGTCAAAGTTATATATATCTTTTTGAGTTACTTTTTCAGTTGATTAAATAAAGGTTTATTTTGTTTTAAAAATAAATTTATAACATTTTTGGCAATTGTCCAAAAATTTGTAATTTGTTACAACTCTTGTCTATATAAACGTTTGTGAAAATGCATTCTCAAGCACTCACATAGTCACATTCTTCTAGTTCAATGTCTACTTTATTTTTGGGTTCAGCTCTTATTTACCAAAATGAAATTACCGGGAAAAAAAATTGTTGCCGTCCTAAGCGTTTCGTATGCAGATTCATGACTAAAACAACGTCAGATAATGCTTCCGTTGATGTCCTTAGGCGACGCTCCGGCAACTATCAGCCTTCTCCTTGGGACCATAGTTATCTCCTCTCCATCAACAATGAATATGTGGTAAATAAGTACTCATCTCCTCTTCAAATTTCTTCATTCCATCTTACAAACTCCAGTATTCTTTGTATACTCTTTCTCTTCTCCTTGTAGAATAAGAATTGCAAATTGTCCAAGGATAGAGATGGATCTTGATACTTGAACATAGTATAATTAATTTAGTGAAAACTCTTGATAATTCCCGAGTAAAGATAATCGTTTATAAGTAGCATTAGCATAACAATTTAAAGCATCTTAATTTTCTGTTTCTCAAAACTATCTGAGAAAACGCATATTTATAATGATTAGTTACATACCTCCATTGATCTGAAGTTCACCATGTCTTCATGTTTTTTTAACTATCAATGATTATTATAAATAGAAAAATCATGTCAAATAACACAAAAAAAATAAATATATGAGAAAACGAAAACATTAACATGCAGAAGATTAAATAAAAAAGGATAAAAAATGATCAAGCGTCATATTTGAAAACATATTAAAACTGCTGAGACTTGAGAGAGGACAAATAATTGTAAGTGTAGAAGAAGAAGACTTTGAGAGTTCTAAAAGATGTGGGTTTGTGGGTGAGATAAAATAGGAGATAAATTAGGAGATATCAATATATTTTCTCATAAAAATATTGTATTTAATAGCATAAAATACTTTTACAGAAAAAAAATAAAGTAATAAATTTGAAATTAGCACTAGCATTATTTACTGCGAGAATTTGGCAGTCATTAGTCATTGCAAATTTCGTTTTCTTTTAATTAGCTTATCTATTTTAATTAATTAGATATTTTAAATGAGTGTGCATATATTTAAAATGAGCTTTTTGCCGTTTCATTATTAAATCAGTACTTACTGTCAGTTATAATTTTAGTAATGAAAACGGCAATTTATCAACATTACAAGAAAAATATATATTAGATATATTAAATATTAAATATGTTCAAAACTCATATGAATCAATTATGAAAGTAATACAGTTTTAGAGAAAATAAGTAAATACACTTATTTATTTCTATAATTTATATTGAATATCTTAAATTTAGAAAATATAAGATCAAGCGTCATCAAAAATTTTAACCAAAACAAATGAACTACATATATTGATAAATTAATTAAAATTATTATAGTGTCATTTAATTACCGATTCCAAAAATACATCTTTTTAATGAAATGATACTACTTTTGTATTGTTTTACAAGTAATGTTAGTACAGATTAATACGTGTGTCAATTATTTAATTGATGTAAACTTGTATTTTGTATCACTTTTCGAAATGATGTAAATTAATATAGGTTTGTGTCAATTTCATTGAAATGATTTTAAATAAGTTAATAACAACATCATTTACGATAACTGATTCTGAAATATATCATTTATCAATAAATGATTTAAATTAATATCATTTAGTTTTCGGATACTAGTTAAGTGATGTAATACAATCATTTTTTTGTAGTGATGCTACTAGTAACTAGATCATAAATCGTTTTTGTTTTCTAATAACATGTCTTCCTATAGTATTTAAGATTTATCAATAATACGATGCATACAGAAAGAGGAGAAAGTGATAGCTAGAGATTTGTTGAAGGAAAAAATTAGGAAGATGCTTGATGTTGAGACAAAGAGTCGTCTCGAGCAATTAGAGCTCATCGACGATTTGCAAAAACTTGGGGTTTCATATCATTTTGAGGTAGAAATAAATAACATCTTAATGGATTTACATCATCAAAATGGAAGAAGCGTCTGGAAATTTGACAAGGAAGAAGATTTACATGCAACCTCCCTCGAATTTCGACTTCTTAGACAACATGGTTTTCAAGTATCCGAAGGTTAGTACTTTCATATTCAATAAAAATGATAACATCACATTAGCTAAAACTAGCAATGTTCAAAAATATCGTTAGGCGGTAACTAAGCGTTTTATAGGGGATTAGCGACTAGGCGGATTATTCGGGGCCTAGGCGTTAACGAATTATTGACTTATTTTATATATATTTTATATTTATATGAAATATTTTAGTTTTTGAGTTTAATTATAAAATTATTATGATAAATTATCAAAATTATATATACAAAACTAAAGAAACTAAACAATATACTAATATTATTGCTTAATTTACATATTTAGACTAATTTATATGATTTAAGCCAATTTTAACAGATTTAAAACAGTTTAAATCTATTTAAATTATATAAATTGGTATAAATAGTATTTTAAGAAAATCGTTTCGGATAGAACCGAGTTGCCGTCTAGGCGCCGCGTAGACCAATTTTTAGAACCTTGGCTAAAAGTACTGTTTAACCCGCTTATTTCAGATATATTTGAGGTGATAGTCAACATGGTAGAAAGTGAAACGTTCAAGAGTGGCGATATAAATAGTATCATATCTCTGTATGAAGCGTCATATCTCTCCACGGAATCAGATACTAAATTGCGTGAAGTCATCAGACCTTTTGTCACAGAACAAATAAGGAAATTTGTTGATAGTGGTCATGACGATGAAACATGCAACCTTGAGGTACGTGAGAAGGCGATTCATGCGCTAGAAATGCCGTATCACTGGAGAATGAGAAGGCTAGAAACGAGATGGTACATAGATGTGTACGAGAAGAAACATGACATGAATCTTGTCTTGATCGAATTTGCAAAAATTGATTTCAATATCGTACAAATTGCTCATCAAGAAGATCTCAAATATGTTTCCAGGTATTACTATAGACTAATGAAAGCAATATATTTTACTGCTTTTGCATATCTCGCATGGTATTTATTATAAATTTTATATCTAATCGTCTCCCTTTCAATGACATGAAGATGGTGGAAGGAAACATGTTTGGTTAACCAGCTTCCTTTTGTAAGAGACAGAATAGTCGAGAATTACTTTTGGACCGTTGGATTAATATATGAACCTCAATTTGGAAATATACGACGAATCATGACTATAGTCAATGCACTTGTTACAACCATTGATGACATTTACGATATTTATGGCACTCTTGAAGAACTTGAACTCTTCACTGCCATGGTTGATAAGTAAGGACTCTACTACTCAAATTCCGTCATAGTTTTATTGGTACACTATAACAAAAAGGAGCATTATAAATGAATGGTATTTTAAAAACAAATTAGTTCGATTTTTGTTTACAAAACTATTTATAAAGTAAGGACTACTACTCAAATTTTGTCATAATTTTATTGGTAAATTGTAAGACCATAACACAATTTTTGTTTTTCTTCTTTTTTCTGAACGTGATTAGTTTCTAGGATTGCTTCATGCCTTTTGAATTGGTTAAAATGCTCAGATTTTCTTACTTTCGTGGTGAATTAGATCCAATGACCAGAGTCTATGGTTAACCGATACCGCACATCATTATTTAGCTATCGCAATTATTAATTATTTTGAAATATTATTGTCATTTTTTGTTTGAAAGGACTATTTATAAAACTAAGGCAGTTCACACACAGATTTTCATGAATACCATGTATCTGAACTCTGCTTTGTATTAAGAATAACGATATATAGATGATTAAAGGATTTGTTCATTAATTTTTATGATTTTTTGTTCAAAAGTGTATTTAGAAAAAAAAATCGTATTCGTATATATGTTGCAGGTGGGATGTAAATCGTCTTGGTGAGCTCCCCGAGTATATGAGGTCGTGTTTCCTTATTTTGTTCAATGAAACAAACAGCATTGGATGTGATATTCTCAAATATAAAAATATCAATGTTATCCCTTTTCTAAAAAAATCGGTAAGTTTAAATAATCATTTATTACTGAAAATATTAATAGAGTTTCATTTAAATTTCTTTTTGTGAAATCAGTGGGCAGATTTATGTAAAACATATCTAGTTGAAGCAAAATGGTATAAAAAGGGATACAAACCAAGCGTGGAAGAATACATGCAAAATGCTAGGATTTCAATCTCTGCCCCAACAATATTGATCCATTTTTACTGTGTTTTCTCTGATCAAATCTCGGTTCAAATCTTGGAGACTTTGTCTGAACACCGACAAGACATTGTCCGATGCTCTGCCACCATCCTCCGTCTAGCTAATGACCTTGGAACTTCGCCGGTAAATAATATATATCTTCTAAAACTTAGTCGTTATACATTTAAATTATATTCTGCTATTAACAGAAACATTGTAGGATAGTTTCCTAACGATTCTGATTTTGAGCAAATCAGGAAAAATGTTGGTCAAGACAAAAAAATAACATATCGCTTTTTTTTTTAAGCCAAGGAGCAGCTGGATACGTTCATCATTCTGATATTCTCTAAATGACATACTAAAGTCTGTCTATATATTGAAATTGAAAAATAATTAAAATATAGATATGTTTATGTGGTGTTCCTAGGCAGGCACATATTTATGCTAGCTATGGTTTATATAAGTGTATGTGAGTGTGTTGGTTTGTTATGTAAGGATGAGTTGGCAAGAGGGGACGTTCTCAAATCCATCCAATGTTATATGCATGAGACTGGAGCGTCGGGGAAAGAGGCACGTGCACACGTGCAGCAGATGATCTGTGAAACATGGGATGAAATGAACGACGAAACAAAAACGGCACGCGCTTCTTCTTCGTCACAGTTTGGAGGTTTTGTGGAAGCCGCAGTGAACTTGGCACGCATGTCGCAGTGCATGTATCAATACGGCGATGGTCATGGATGTCCCGAAAAAGCAAAGACCATTGAACGTGTCATGTCCTTGCTTGTTAATCCAGTCCCATTAGATGGACTTAACTAAAAATAATTATCATTTTTAAAACAATCATCACTATGGCAAGTGGTGGATCATCCAGAAACAATTTTTATCGGGGAAAAAACTAAAAATATACTATTAATGCATTTACAAAATTAAATTTTTCAACAGGGGCATTATTAAAAATTAGTACAAAATTACAATAGCTAAAAATCCATGGTGGGCAAGTGCCCACCCACTGACCACGTAGACTCCCCCTAAGATACTTTTAACACGTACGAGACGATGATTAAGTATAATTTATATTATACTTCAGTCAATACACTGAGTTAACTATCTATACTATTATTTGAATAATCATAACAAATTATGATTGTTAATAAATATAAATTAAAGGATAAAATTAATTTATATATTTTTATTTATAACATTCCAATTTTAAAATTTAAATTTAAAATTTTAAAACATTTTTAGAAAATACTTTTATATCTATTTATTCATCTGTAACCGTCTCCAATTACAAACGTTAGCAAGAACCAATTTTGATTTTCAAAAGTGTAGAACAGTTATGAAGGTTTTATAACGTTTTTGTGATTATTGTAAAATATATTGATAGGGTGAATACTCAGTCTACTTAATGCTAGGTAGAATGAGTATAAGGAACTGGGTACTTTACAAGAAAGAATTACTTCTACCACTAATAACATTTACCAACCACAAAAACTGTGTTTGTAGATGGTAACAAGTAAACCAGTCAGATCCTAAAATATAATGCTCTACAAAACAAAAATGTTAATGAAACATTAGTTATGAGATGTAGGGTGGACAATCCGGTTTAATTACATGTTCGGTTTATTTGGATCTAAGAGCATCTCCAACCCCACTGCAAAATTAACTGCAAAATGGAGTAGAAAATGCAGTCATGAACAAACAAAAAATGCATTATTCCAAATATGGAGTAATGCATTTTTTGTTTGTTCATGACTGCATTTTCCACTCCATTTTGCAGTTAATTTTGCAGTGGGGTTGGAGATACTCTAAGAAACCTTTAACCAAAGTCAGCCCAGATTAATTTGATTTGTTTTCAGTTTGGTTTGGTTTTTGTTTTGTTTAGTTTGTGTTCGGTTCGATTTAATTTAGTCCAGTTTGTGTTTGTTCAGTATAATCGAGTTGATTTTTAGTTTTGTTTTAGTTTAGTTACATAAATATGGTTTATAAAAACATAAAACAAATTACCATTTGACATGAAAACATCATTTTTCTCATGTTTAAACATAAAGCAAAACACCATAATAAAAATATAGAATATTTAATCCATAATTTTACCTTATTATCTTCAAACCTAATATAAATATCATAGATAATTTTTTGATTTTAATATTAATGTATGAGATTCATATTTTTGTTTTAATTTTAGTTGTGTTTATTATACCTAGTTATAAGTAAAATGCATAAATTATATTTAGTTCTTTAGATTAGATGGTTAAATATGTTAATTCTTAATATTCTTAATATATTTAATTAATTTAATTAAAAACACTTTGGTTTTTCTGTTCGGTTTAGTTTAAAACCAAACCAAACTAAACCATCTGGATTGATAAAATCTTGAATCAAATGGTTTAGACATATATTTTGGTTTGATTTGGGTCGGTTTAGGTTCATATGGGTCGATTAGGTTTGGTTGGATTATTTTGTCCACCCCTAATTTAAATTATTGAGATGCATGAATTATGGAAGTCGAAATTAATTGAGTGGTATATAAAAAAACTCAGTTACATCTAAAATATTTTATCCAAATTTTAATTATCATATAGTTTATTCACTTTATTTTTTTTTTAAATAAAAAAAGAATTATAATATAATTGAATTATTGTCTAATAGTACTCAACTTTAGAGGAAAAATAGAGTGATGAACAACAAATAAATGAACTACTCTTTTGTAGAATAAACTTATTTATTTTATTTTATTATAGAGTAAAAAATAGAACAATATTAGAGTATTTTACTTTAAACTCTTTTACCTTCGGAAATACTATAATACCTTTTTTTGTTAGTTGTTCACTACAAAAGTTGTTACAATATTTCTTTACAGTCCCTTTAAATTCATTTTCTTCATAGTTCCTGTTATTACTAAAGTGGTCACTGTCAGACTAGAAAAAACAAAGAAAAACTATTAACTTATACAAAAAACCAAAATAATTTTTAACTTTCGTTTAAGCTATTTTAATTTCTAATTTTTTAAAATTATTCATTTTAAATTTTAAAATTTGTTGACCAAGCCGTTTTAAAGATCAACGTTAAATTGATTTAGTAGTTGATTTTTTGTATATCTAAAAATGGTTTGTCAACAAAAATTGAAATCTAAAATAGACAATTTTTTTTTACAAAAAAAAAATACCTTAAAGGAAAGTTCATGTTTTTGTTTCGTTTTAAAAGATCTGATTTTTAATGGATTTCTCTCTTTAGACCCCTAAAATTTAATTATTTTGTACTCTTAATTAGTTTTTAAAAATAATAAGTTAAGTTAATTGCATTTTTGCTCTTTGAATTCACGTTTTAGCTTTGTTTTATAATGGATTAATAAAATATTTATAATAACGACGAGTATGATTTTCGTTGGATGAACAATCTTGATATATTAGCTTTGTCTCGTCTATGTAACACACTGGTCGCTAATAAGATGCCAATATATTTGACTATCCTAAAGGAGTTATGTCTTTCAACTTTGTTAATGTTCAATTACATGAGATACATCCATATATTTTAAAATTGTGTCGTCTGGTTAATATTTTTGTATAATAATAGATCCAATATCTCATTTTGAACGAATAACTAAATAAAAAATAGTTAGATTTTTCAATTTAAAAAGAGAAAAGCCACTAAAAATCAGATTTTTCAAAATAGAACAGAAAATATGAGTTTCTGTTTACACCATTTAATTTCAAATTTTTAAAAATTATCTTTTAAATATCAATTATTAATGACTAAATTTTTTTAAATACACAAAAAATCAACGTTAAATTGATTTAATGTTGAGTTTTTAAGTATCTAAATTGGTTTGGTCTCAACAAGAATTGAAATTCAAAATGGACGATTTTCAACTCAAAAGTTGAAAATTAAAATGACTTAAATAAAAGTTGAAAGTTATTTGGCATTTTTGTATAAGTTGGGTGTTTTTTAATCTGTTTTCTCCTAGTCAGACCCATGGACTCGATCCTTCTTTTTTCTTTCCAATTTTCCCTGAAAGACGATTAGAAACATAGTAGTCGTTTACCCTTTTTAGGTTTCTTAATCTATTCGTTTCGAATCACCACACTTTCAGAATCCTGTTTAACCACAAAACCTCAATAAAAAAAAGGTAAATGGGTTATCAAGAAAACCACAGGATCACAAGCGATCGTAGCCCACCAAAACTCGCATCCATTAATAGATAAGTGAATCACTGATGACACAATTTCTTTTTGACTTTGACAGTGAACACAAAGGGAAATAAAATAGGCAGAAAGTAAACAAAACAAATGTAAATACCACATATAAGTAGTTAAAGTGAGACTTAAAAGGATGAAAAGTTTTACAAGAGGGTGAGTTCGAGTTTAGGTCGGTTAGGCTGAGGCTCCACTACCTCCATGTGAATCCTCACTGTTTGCAAGACACTGTATGATAAACTTCCATCCATCTTAACAATCTTCTGCTTCTCCTCATCTACGTACCAGTCACCACCTCCTTTCTCACCTTTTGCTGTTACATAAACTGGGCCTTCTATTCCATACCTGCATTATAAATCCATAACGATGTAGTGTCAGAAAAGAAAGGTGGCTAGGGAAGTGGAGAAAAATATAAAAAAGAATAGGCTACAAGTGGTAATGAATTTTGTAATGGTAGTGAAGTAAGAATAAGAATGGAGAACATACTTTGGGACGAATACTATAAAACCATTGGATCTTATCTTCACAACTCTTGCCTCTGCATCTGTGGGTCTACAACATCAAAATACACATTTTTTCTCTTAGTCTTTACCAGTCCATGCCTCTAGAATCTAGTAAGATTCAGGAAACATAGACGATCTTTACCTGTTTCTGAAGTAGATGAGAGTGTGCAACTCTACTGAAGCTCGACTTGCCATCTGTGCATTCCTATGCCGATAATTCAAGTCTGAAACAAGTCAATGAGTTTAGAATGCTGCAACTCTGGTGCATAAGTAAAAGAAAGATCATCATCCGTGATCTTTTAAGGAAAAAAAAGGATGAACAGCTGAATTTTAGACATTTTGTCCTTATCACAAAGCTGGATATGACAGGACAAGAACTTAAGTTCTAAACCAAATCAGGAAGTGAGAGAAGATTCATAAATTTTACAAATTTTACTTGAACACTCAAAAAGTTGGGAAAGACTAAATCCTTGAATCCAAGGAGAATAAAGCGAAAACTTACTATCAGCAACACTAGTAAGTTGAGGTCTGTCTTGGAACACCGTTGGAAGCTTGTATATTCCTAACGACGCGGCAAGTAACCTATGCACAAAGACATCTAGAACCAGAGAAAGAAGCAAAGTTATATAGCATCTAACAGTTGAAAACACATAAAGAAAGATCAACACTCACTTACCAGCATATCTCCGGATAGGGGATGTAAAATGAGTATATAACGGTGCCGCAAGCCCATAATGAAGATATTCTGGAGGACTGAGATCCCCACTACAGAAGTATACAGCCTGAGTAGCAATAAATTTGAAATATTAAATGGCGATGTCCTCCGGAAATCACCAGCAATAACTATTCAGTCATCAAGGAAGACTTACCTGCGTCATGCACCTAGTTGCCAATATCCTGATCAGCTTATTGAAATATGGATCCTCACCCTGAAGAATAAACGATTTTTGTTAGGAGTGAGCGGAGAGAAAGCTAGCTAATTGGAACAAGGAAACAAGTTGCTTACTAAAAGACATGTAGCATTCAAAGTCCACTTAAAATTTACAATTAAATTTAATTATGAGTAGAATTTACAGCCCTAGTTGTAGAAATGGAACAGAGGTACTCAAAATGGCTGAACGGCGGCTGTGCAAATAAGACAGTGCAAACAAAAAAAACTCACCACAGCTTGGTCCAGTGAATCCGCCAAAGCTTTAGATGAAGAGACATCTAAGCTAAGCCCAATAGCTGCAGCAGTACGTAACAGCGGTTCAAGCATTTCTCTTGTGGGAGTAGGATGACGCCTGCAATAGAGAACCAAACCAGATATATGATGAACTGCTATTGATGTTAAAACTGAACAGAACATGTAGCAAAATGCCCATAAAAGATAACAAGTCATCAACAGCTACTAGCGATCCAATAATATGCATTATACTAAGTAAGCATAGCATCATCTAATCTAATCACTTATGGCCAAACTTTACATGAACACAATTGTAAACAATTCATGTAACAACTGAAAGCTAATTTGGTCACATCTTGGGAAAAGATGTAATCAATTTTACGCAGAGAAACACTTCAATATATACAGAATGATTGGCATCTTTGAGAAACAGACCTTAATAGTGAACAAGAAGGGAACTGTTTAAGGATTTGTTCAGCAACTGAAACATTTGCAGCAAGCATGAATTCCTCAACCATTTGGTTTGCTTCTCTAATCTGATACATGCCTGTGCAAAACAATAACAGCTTTCAAAAGGCTAGAGGTTGTTGTACTTCATGGGTTCTTGGGTGTCAAAGACCAAGAAACTATCGTTCATATTCATCAAGAAGAGCATTTTTTTCAGCACACATACCAATGTCAAGAGGATCATGAGTCTCAGTATCAATCTGAAATTTAACTTCAGCAGAAGCAAGAGTTAACGCTCCCCTATCGATACGCCTTTGTCTCATTATCTATAGGATTCAAAAGCGCATAGCAGTTAAATTGTCTTCTTCTTTCTATCATTTCTAAAACATATGACAACAAGTGAGAGAAGGTGTCTTCAACCTTTGCCAGAGTATTCATGTTCCTAAGATCTGTAGTCACAGGGTCCGTCAATCGGCTGCAAAAAGTAATAACACTTATTAATCGGGTGCTTAAAGTAAAAAAGGGAGTCTGAAAACACTCTATAAATCAAAATAAAAAAGACAATACAATCTAGCGATACATTAGTAGAAAGGTTCACTTTCTGAAACAAAAATGCAACAATTTGTTAACACATCATTGCTAAAATTAACGCTACTGACAAATCACTAGAGAACATGAAATGAAAAAGTTTTTACTGTAAGAGCAACGATAAGCAAACAAACCACTGACTCTCTAACACTATGGTTAAGGAGAATTTACCTATCATCCATCCGAGCCTGAGCTTCAACATAGGACAACGCTGCAGAAGACTTGATTATACTCTTTGTGAATCTCGTTGAGATAATCTCAGCTTCAGGACTCATTTCCTATATATATGAATTTTGCTTAGGCTAACCTTTTACCAATTTGATAATATGTGTAACATAAACTTTAGGCCTCCAACTGAAAATAGATATAGCATACCCAAATAACCGAGAATGCAAGCCTTTCCACATCAGCTCTAAGCGAGCAAATATCTGCAAACAGAACCATGTTTCTTGAGTGCACTGAAATTCCAACATGAAGGGAACGTAGCTTGTAAGATGTTACCTTCAGTTAAAGGCTTGGGAAGCATGTCAATACGGCGCTCAACAAGGTAGACAGATGTGCCTCTTTTCGATGCCTCATCATCCAAAGGAGTACCAGGGTGAACAAAATTTGTTACATCCGCAATGTCTAATTAAAAATATGATCAAGGATAAAGCATCATAAAATCATTTCCTAGATATGAACAGAATACAACAAAAAATCCTGCAAGAGACATGTATACTGAAAGACAGAATCGAACTATGAGGCAGAACACTAAGAGGAGCCATTTTCCAAAGCTATATTTATATGTGAACCACAAAGTTATTTGTAACCCATTGACTCCTGACATGCCCTAAGTTGAAAGCTCAGTTATATATAAATGAGATTTTGTGGACTCTAGGATACGGACTCCAAGTTCAAAGTTCCCGTTTGGAAGTGATGTACAATGCAATGCATCATCAATATCCTTGCAGCCTGTTAGCACCACAAACAAGTTATTCTGCTAGTACACTCCGACAGACGTTTTTTTATCGGCTAAACTCAAATGAGTAACGCTTTAGGTACATACCCGGAGGGTCCACACTAAAGACAAGCAAATGTCGTAAGTCTTGCCTAACAGGATTGGATACGTCCTCGGCAGATACAGACCAGGGTAAGGGTGGCAAGCATGACAGAACTTGAGACGAGAATGGCGAGTAGTCAACATCGTTCTCTATCAATACAACCTGCAGCATCCACAAGAAAGAGTATGGATGTTATTACCCTCCCACTGCCTACCAGACCAGAACCAAGTAATTTAGTATAATGCACTCACCTCCGTTTCGGTTTCCCTGTCGCCTATTTTGCCGATTGGTCTTACATAATGGCCAGAAGGATACCGAGACTGACGGTCCCAAGAATCAACTGCCACTACTATTCTCATATCCAAAAGGTTCTGAAGCTGTCTAGTGTTAATTCGAATCTTAGGAATTCTGCGATCTTTAGAGACAAATAAAGCATGCGCCGTTCCACCACTACCAGCAGGTAATGACATTGGTTCAAGAGATCCACAATAACTGCATGATGTAATGCAAATTAAGAACATTCATACAGAAAGTACGCTTGAAATAGACTCTCAAAGTAAGACAAAATTATGGAAAAGCAAAGCATAATTGCATAGATAAAGACACTGAAACCAAAAGAACTAAAGATAACCCGTCCATTCATATAAGTAGTCACAAGATTAAGGCACCTCTAAGAAGAGTATACCAATCAAGTCCTTTAACATATTCTCATATGATGCATCAATGAGTTATTAACAAAAAAAACTAGGCACTACACTATTAGTAATCAAGTAGAAACAAAATGAAGAAATGAACTTACGAGTGCCAATTTCTACGGATAATACCAATTACACGGCCTGATGGACGAGCAGGGTTAGAAATTTTATCACCAGAAGTTTCTTGGGCCAAGTTTGAAACTCTAGGAGCATCATCAGCACTATTGGGAGCCAAATGGACAGTATCGTCCTCTTCCTCATCTGCGTTTGAAAGAAATATAAGTTTGACACAACTTCATGCAAGCAGACAACAAGTTTAAAGTATATGTAGATATTAATAGAAACCTTCTTCGGCTATAGATAATGCCTTCTCCTGTTGCCATTGATCGCGAGGCAAGAGCTCTACGGCAACAATATCACCATCGAAAGCCCTGTTCATGTTGCTGCGCCCATATATAATAATCTCTTCGCCAATGCTCTCGCTTCCAACATAAGCTTCAAAAGGATTGAAACGATTGACACGGAGTTTTCCTTGATGATATATCCCCCGATGTAAGCCAGCAGTAATTTCAGACATGGGCTTATGCTGCATGCAGGAAACAAGAACATAATTATAGGAGAGGCAGTATCTCTAGTCAACTCAACCTCAGACTGAAAAACAAGTATGTTCATCTCCATTACCTCTAGGTATACAAGTTTCCTCTTCGAAGGTCTGGAATCATCTGCATCTTCGATGGTCACGTCTTCAGCGGATGGTTGGGCAAGCAGGTCCAACAATTCAGGTTGTCCAATTGATTTTACATATGCCTCAACTGATACAGAAACATTCATTGATAAGCTTCAACTTGTAATGCTGGAAAGTAAGACAAGGAGAAGATGATTTACATACTTGTCTCTGCAGATATGCCCTCTTCAGTGGCTTTCCTTTTATTCTCTTTGTCATTAGTAACAAGCAACACCTGAGATGCATCCCCTAGATGCTTCTGGTACCATAGCGTAGCAACACGAATAGCTGAATTCCAGACAAAATTTATAAAAAGTTATGCATAACCAAGAGAAGAAAATTGAAAGCTGTAATATACATCACCAAGGAAGTAACAATATGTAATAGCAAAAGAAGAAAGTGTTTATATAGTAAATAAAACCTCTATCGTTGTGGTCATTGGCAGTCTCTCTCTCCATGACCTGCACATAAGTGTCCCTGTGGAGAAGGAGTTACACAACTAAGTAACTTCCAGTGATCATAATGAGATCATCCAGTAAATATCACCAGACAGGCAGACAGTATATTTCTAATCATTCAGTTTCACATTCTTCTATCTAAAACCTGAGGAGGAATCGACATAGCTCAGAAGCTTGAAAAAGGTGTCTTACTTGTGGACATGATTGGAGAAAACATAGAATTGCTTGGCTGGATTGCTGCAGAGAGCTCTGATTCTGTTGTAAACAGACCTGTTCCTGTTCTTAACCTCGTCAAGCACCACAGACAGAACAACAACATTGTCTATGGCCTGATTCTCCAACAAATCAATCTACCAAACAAAAAAAGATATATACTTTAATATCCACAAAATTAAAACTTTAGATTTATTTATGATGAAAGCAAAGTTACTTGGTGAAGAACGACGTTGGTATCGACAACAATAATCTTAGGGGAAGACAAACGAGCAGCGGAAGTATCGCAAGACTTGCATGAAAAGGCTCCACAGTATATGTCATCTCTTAGATAAACCTCTCTCACTTGCTGCACCCACAAATAAACTAAAAAATCTGAAAGGAAGAAAGAAGCTGAAAGCATCTAGAGAGAGAGAGAGAACAGACCTTTTGAATTCGACCTCCTCTGGTTTTCTTATTAAAAACTTTGCTCTGCAACATCTTTCTTCAACCCTCTTTCTTGCTCAGAACTCTTTTTCGCCGGTGAAAGATTTTAGACGGAGTGAAGCTTTCTTAAACCTAAGACCTAAGCAAAGAGCAAAGAGAGACCGTGCCTCCTCCCCTCCTTTTCGTTCTTTGGAGACGAGACGCCGTCGTCTTTCCCAGCGGTTTGGTTACGTTTATCTCAACCGGCTCAGTTTGATTAAACCGAAATAAACACGACATATCTCAATTTTTTTATATAGGTCCGGACATTTTATCAGGACCAGAAAAACTAAATCGGAATGGACTTAAAAATATTCTATCTGAAACCAAACAGAAAATCTATACTATTATTTGCGAAGTGATTTTTCGCAACGGAGCTCTCACGTTGAAAGTTGGAGCGGTTAATATCGTTTATACCCTTAAGGAATTTTTATAAAAAATACCTAAAAATAAAAAAAAGAATTTCAAATTTAATCTATCTATACTATTATTTGCGAAGTGATTTTTCGCAACGGAGCTCTCACGTTGAAAGTTGGAGCGGTTAATATCGTTTATACCCTTAATGAATTTTTATAAAAAAAAATACTTAAAAATAAAAAATGAATTTCAAATTTAATTGATTAAATAATTAATTAAAATTGACACTAACAAGAATTATCCAAAATCTAAAAATATATTTTAAAATTAAACAATAATTCCTATGTATATTGTGTTATTATCTGAAAATATGTTAATTAAAATTTACAAATTCAAAATCAGAAAATACAAAACTAAATATTATTCAAGTAAAATTCTTAATTTTACATAACTAAAAATAAAATATTGAGTGATTTAAAAAATTTATTAATTAATAATGAATATAGTATACAGTAAAAAAATTTTAAAAATTATATTATGTAAGAACTTTCAAATGAAAACATAAATAATACTTTATCTTTATAATTTTTAATTAATAATATATGTATTAATAAATAATTATAAACGCTTAAGCCCGCATGTGCGGGCAAAACACCTAGTTTATAATACTTAGTTAAATTTAATTAGTTGAAACCTATGATCTAACCTATAAACCCGACACGATAGAACCGATTCAAAGCTAACCTAAAAACATGAATATCTAAAACTTTAATTTTATATGTTTTGTTTATATATTTTAGTTTATAATGTAGTTAAAATATGTATTTTTATTAGCAATCTTTATTATTATTTTGTAACATTTTTAAGTAATATAAAACTTTACAAATCAAATTTAATTAAAAATATTTAATTTTCAATTATTATTTGTTTATTTCTATTATTTTATAAAAAGGAGAGAGATGAAATTCTCTCGACCCTCTTACCACATATCCATCTTTCAGAGGGTCTAGAGATGGTTCCGTTTTTTGTTTTTTGATGTTTATAATACTTTCGATCATTAGATCGAACTGTATCTTTCGCTTGGCGATACTCTCTTCGCATAAGGCGATTTTGTTGTGTTTTATCTAAATCCGATTTCTCCATCCTTTACAAATTAATATCCCGATTGGTCTCTGCAAGATTTTAATCTTCTTGTTAGTTATCCTTGGTTTCTTTCCCATACAAGGAATCAATCTTTGCCTACAGAGTATTATGGTGGAGTATCCTTTGCGGGTTTGAGATTAAGATGTTTTATTAAGCATAGGGAGAAGATGTAGGCTTAGATTAGCTGGAGTTTTCATTACTGGAAACGTTCTAGCAAGGCCCCAACTCTATCTCTCTGAAGCTGTTCACGGAAATTCACCTCTAACGAGTGGATTAAGAATTGAACATGATCGACGGCGAACAGGGATGGGAGGAACGGTCAAGTAGATCAATTAGTCGAAGAAAGAAGCTGAAGGTTCCCGTTCCGATAGATCTCCGATGAAACCGACGGCGCTATTCTTTGACTCCAGAAACGTCGAGAGCCACCCATGTACACATGTGTCATTCGTGCTTTAAATTTTATTTATTAGTGAACACGTGTTTTCTCAATCTTATCTTTTGTGCGGTTGGGCTTCGAATTGGACTGAATGTATTATGGGATGGGTTGTATCTACTTGTAAACTTCATGGCCCAAATGGCCTAATAAATATGTTGACAAAAAGAAAAAATTCTATTATTTTATAAAAGATAAATATAACAGATTTTGGAAAAAAAGTTGATGAAATTAAAGTATTTTGGGTATTTTGGATGAAATTAAAGTATAAATGTCAAACGCGGTGGCGACTCATGGGAGTAGATATGCTTTTTCTGGATGATAAGGTGTTTTTAAAAAAAAAACATGTTCATCATTTTTTTTGAACACACTCATGCCAGCCACCATCAATGTTCACCATCTTCCCACTTACCGGCACTCCTCTGTTGATACGGTTCAGTGATTCAACCCGGTTTGATGAAATAACCGAACCGACTACCCCAATCCATGAAGAGCACTTCCGGTTCGTAACCACAGTGAACTGCTTGGCCTAGCCAACACAAATACTCAGCTTCCAGGTAATACACTTATTATATGTTTCTCACATACACACTATTGTAACCTTTCAGGTTTTAATATGTTAATTCTTTGCTTACATTAGCGGTGAACTCACAGCAAATGTATTTCTTTCTCCTGTCATTTATTCTATGTTTTTGTTTTCCACTCACAAACTTGTTTTAAATCTAGGAGTCATGTGACAGAAAAATATAATTAGTTCAAACTAGAGCGAAGAAACCATTCAAACCAATGAGCAGAGCTACTGCTTAAGAACACCCTAGCATTGTGGCAATTGAAGAGATAATGATAAGTCTCCAGAACCAAGAACGATTTTTTTGATGTTAAATAATTTGATGCAAAGATGCCGCATATACTGGTAAATTTTAAACACACAAAATCACATTTGCTTCATTTAAAAAAAAATATATATATTTGCTTAGTTGATCTTCTTTCTTGAGAAAAATAAAGTTATTGTGTTTCCATATTGATTTTTCATGCTTCGTAAATAGGCATAGGGAGAGAGAATTTTATACAACGATTATCATTAAATTGCTACAACTGAGTTTCACATGTGAAGCCATAGCCAATGGGCATTGGTTGTTTCATAACTAACAAACAAGTGTTCTACTTCTTGCTGGAACAATTTCGTGTATAGTGAGGAATATATCATTATTGAGCAAGTTATGTATTTATGTTTTTTTCTATATCTTGATTTTAGTACTCTTACAAAATGTGCTTTACTTGTACCTTTCACCACGAAAAATAAGACAATTAAATCCATATATAAGCAAAATATTTGTGATAGAAATATGTACTGAAGGAATCTGGAGTGTTTGACCTGTTTCCATGCGTTTGTTAGGGTATATGGCTGGGGAAGTTACTTGATGAGACATTCCTTCTGCTAAGAAATAGAGCAACAAGGCGAGTAATTTTTTGCGGTTTAGGATTCAAATTCACGGCGGCCGAGTCATTTCGTGGAATATGGAGCCTTTTGATTCAAAAGGCAATGTTGTTCACGAGTTAGAAATTGGAAATTTCTCGAATTTCCATTTTCGTTGACGTTTACACTCTTCTGCTTTACATGCTTATATCTCAGTATTTGATAGTTGAAGTATGACTGCTTATTAGGTTTGATTTAACTGAGCACCAGTGTCACAATAGCGAAGTATTATTTGCAGCATGTCTTGAGGACATGTTTTGATGCTGAGCAAGATTAACAGAACAAGGTCAGAAACTGAAGATTCTTTTAGCATCTTTTACCTCCATCTTTGTTACATATGTTTTGGTTATTTGATTGGTGTGTGAGTTCTGGCTATAGATTCTGAATCTTTTTTTACCTTTTGGTTGGATTTGCGGTGCATGATCCAGAAGAATTTACACTTCACATGTTTTCAAATCGGTGTTTAGACCTTAGGCAAACTGAGAATGTTGAAAGACTTATCTTGGCCAAGTCGTCTACTGCTGTGGATGTTGTTATGGCCAAGTCTCCAAGCAATCCTTTTGTCCACCTTTTTAATTGATAAATCAATACTGCTCAAGATTCATCCATATCTCCATCTTGGTATCAATAACTTCATAAACTCCAGTCTGAGCCAATGTTGTCCACTTTGGAACATCCTAAAAAGAATCAACCGAGAAGTTTCAACACTCCAAGGCAATATAATATTTCAACTGAAAGACTTCCATTCTTTTGGAAGGTTGTATCTACATTTAACTATAAGCATAATCCTAAGTGTGGAAGTGTGGATCGTCAACTCAACTTTTCTGTCTCTTTCGGTTTTCCACAAGTTTTTGTTGCAAAATGATATCTAGGGTTTGATGTTATCTACAGACTGAGAGCTAAACACATTAACATGACCAGTGGAATCTATGGTTAAGCTTAAAGGACTTGACATTGACACAATTTTTCAGCAACATTACACAGTCTAAGATTGTGAAACCAAACTAATTTACTTTGGTTACTTAGTTTAAAAACAAAAGCTAAGTTGTATCGACCTTATACCAATGCTTTTTAGGATTATTGGTTGTTGTACTATTGAGTGTGTATAAAAATTTTCAAATATGTAATTTTTCACATCAAGCATTGTACATGAATCACTATCAACTTACGATAGAAAATTATTAGTTTTTAGGTTAGCTTATGAAATGGAAGCTAACTTAAAATACTAGAAACTTGAATGACTTATACAATATTATAAGTCATTTAATCTCACTCACACCAGATCTAATTCCTCCTCTAGTTGACCTCCAACAATCATATCCTCGCCCAAATCATTTTTGAAAAACAAATAACATTACCACACACATTACTTCCAAATAAAAACCTACACACTACTCAAATAAATAAAACATTAAACTTATACAGCGATCCAAATGGGCATTTAAAATAGAAACATACCATAAACTCCAGTAATCATTCAAAACACTATTCCGAACCAAATAATAACACAACTCAATACAATTATAAACAAACATCAAAAAAATTCCTCAAAGTATCAAGGGAGGATTTGCTCAATATACAAAACACTAATGAAAATGAAGAATATAGCTATGATTTTAACATAATTGAGTGAGTAACAATTTTTTCAAGTTCCATCCGGTTTTATCCTTTTCTATAACAAGTTGAAGCTTAAAGAAGAAATAAGTGATGATGTCGATGGTGAAAAACATGTGGACCTAAAAAATCAAGATTGTAGTTCGTAAAAAATTAATGGTGCTCAACGATAGAGGATTGACAATAGTGATTACTGCAACAACAATGGACAGAAGATACGGTGGTGGTGGTGGTTACAACATTGGTGGTGGAAACTATGGTAGTAGTGGTTATGGAGAAAAAAACGGTCGTGGATACATAAAAATGATATTTTTTTATGATAGACATTATTACAGTTGTTGTGGTGCTCGTGGTGATCACCGACATAATTAATGTGGGTTGAAGAAAGAAACATTATAAATAGAATGGAACATATCAAATAGTCTAGTACATATTGTTCAAATTTTGAAATGTCTATGATTGTAGGGGTTGAGGTAATGCTTACATCAACGTTAACCCAAACTTTCCATAAACTAAATCCAAAACACTAATCACTAACCCCTGCAATGAAATACAAACCATAAACCAAATATCAAAATATGCACATAGTACATAATATGAAGCATTATCAAAATAGAATAGTAAAAAACGCAATAGCATAGTAGATAATGTTCAAATTTTGAAATGTCTATGATTCTAGGGAAGGATGTAATGTTTACCAAAACCTTCCATAAACTAAACCCAAAATACTAATCATTAAACCCTAAAAAGAAATATAAACCCTAACCCAAATATTAAAATATGTACATAGTACATAATATAAAGTATGATTAAAATAAAATAGTAACAAATAAAAAATCATAATACATATTGTTCAAATAGCATAGTACAACCGATAACTTACAGTACATATCAAATAGTCTAGTATATATTATTCAAATTTTGAAATGTCTATGATTGCATTGATTGAGGTAATGCTTACTTCAACGTCAATCTAAACCTTTCATAAACTAAAATCAAAACACTAATCACTAAACTCTAAAAAGAAATATAAACCCTTACCAAAATATCAAAATATACACATAGTACATAATATGAAGCATTATTAAAATAGACTAGTAACAAACGAAATATCATAGTACATATTATCCAAATAACATAGTACAACCAAGAACTTACAGGATAAATGAGTGGTGGTGGTTAGGACGGAAGAAGTGGTGATTGATATCAAAGAGATGGTGGTTATTTTGAAGGATGTGATGAAAAAAATATGAAAATAAGGATTACAGCTTTGGTTACAAAGAAAAATCTACGACGGTGGTAGTTACATAGTGTTGGCAGTTACCGGAACGGTAACCGTTAGATGAACAACGATGATAATTACGAAGTAATTAGTGGTCGTGATTTTGGATGAAACTGTAATGGTGGATAGATAAAAAGATTATGATAATGGTCATGATGATGATACAATGGTAATAAATAATGTGATATATGTGGCGTTTTAAACTTTTTTTTGAATCAAAATACTTGACGTTTCCCTGAAATCTATGCACAATATAATGATATAAGACTTTATCTACCCTTATATATTCTACATATTTTTAATCAACAAATTTAAGTTTCAGTGGGATTGACTCATACTCTATACGTTTTACAAGAAGTGTATATTTTCAGTCAACTGAGTCAACACACAAATTAAGTATAAAAATTCATACCACTATATAACTCATCTGCTATTTTCATTCTCTAAAAAGCTTATATGTATAATAAAAAGATAACAAAAAAATTAAGAAATAATAAAACTACAAGAAATTTGAATAAATAAAAAGACTCCAACGATAGTTCAACAATTTTAAATAACAAAATCATGAAGATGAAGTTAGTGTATCTATTACACTTTGGACTAGTGAAACATCACAACTTATTTGAAGAGGAAAACGACCTTCTCTATCGAGCGTAGCTTTTTTCATATGTGGGATTTTATATTTGTTTGCTCCTCCAACTTTCATGATCTCTTTCATGCATGATTGAAGGGTCAAAAAAATATAATTTACTTTTCTGTAGGGTATTCATCAAATGATTCTTCCACAGCGTGAACAAGCTCTTCTACGGTATTCGAACATGTCTGGTGTTGTATGATTGGATGGCACTAAAAATCCAAGATCTAAAATATTTAGATTAGGTGAATTTGGCGGTTGACACATTAAACGTATATCAAAACCGTTTTGGGACGCAGCTTCTTGAAATTCTTTATCACCGCATTCAACATGTGTCCTTGCATTGTCTTGTTGAATGAAAATAGTCTTTCCTCGATCTTCAGTTGGTCATCTTTCATGAATTATCGGAATAACCTTTTCAATCAAATATGCTTTTATATCTTCTCTTTTGACGGAGGCTAATGCTTTTAGCTCTAAATTTCCAGCATCTCTGTATTTACTTCGCTTTTTAGTTGGTTGGAGGGTGACAAATGGAAATACTCCTATTTTTCCAGAAAATATCTCATTTCCTTCATCGTCAAATCTCGGTCGAGCCATCGCCGCTAAAAATATAACTTTTGTAATGTAGTTCTTACTTTGACATGTACGATGAGGCACCTCTTCATCGGCAAGTAAATAATACTTCTCTGTTTTCTTTGTCATGTAAAACTATTTTTCGTCAATATGTACAATATTGTACATATCAATGAATTTTGGTTCATGAACCAAAGAGTCCTTTTCCAACATAGACAAACAGAACTTCAATCTAGCTCTCATATTCTCATCTTTTAAACTTGGTTTGATAGCATTAGTATGGCGTCCAATCGTACCTTCCTTGACACATTTATGCAATGTCGAAGTAGCAATACCCAAACCCATTGAAAGTGACCGAAGTGACGTTCTCTTGTGAAATGGAATTTCCATAACTTGATTTAAATCAAGTGGAATTTTCTTAGGACCACAGTGTCAGGATTTGTTGTGTGATACATTGACTTCTTCACCATTTGAAGTGTCTTTTGCTTGCTTCCATACCCTTTGCACCGTTCGGATAGGTACCAAAAACAAATCAGAAACTTCATGTGTAGTATTTTTCATTAGTTCTCAATTTTGACTTCTCTCCAACAAAGAATTATATATTGCCCATCTTTCTGTGTTTGAGATATTTAACCTTTTGCCGTTTGAAAGCTCTATTTGATCATTAATCTCTGCATATTAATATAAAAATAGAAAAGTTAGGAAAACAATATCTGCAAGACTGAAACATAAGAATGACACATGTATATTTGTATATAGAAACATATACAATTTTTATTCATATTGCAAGTAAACTATAGAAACAAGTAGAAGTAACAGTCTGCAGTCATTTTTAATTAAGTTGCACGTACACAACATAAACAAACAAAAATAGCAGCCTTTGTTGACTAATCTATGCAAACTTATTGACACTATTGATCGTAAACTTATTAGAACAGCAAAATATAAGGAAATCAATTATTATTAAAAAAAAATAAGAAAGAAAATTTACCTGGATCTATTTCGCCAAAACAATCGTTGGAGGCAAGTTGATCGATAGCATTAGCATCATCTTCATTATTGAATACAACTATTTCTTCATCAGTAGGAGTTTGATTTAGATCAAACAAAAACTCACTTTCATTACTTATAAATGGAAGATCTAGATCAAAATTAGAATTTATGAGAGAAATTGTGATTTGTATGATTGTGTTCTGTCAATATATAAGCATGATTTATTTTAAGTTTGGCTCCAATTTTATTTTTAAAATTTTGTTTTGGTTCCATGATAAAAAAAATTTAGAAGGATTTGAACACCAAAATTTTCTTTTTACGTATTTCTCAAATGAAGAACACATAAACTAGACTTAAAATTAATGGAGCATTTATATATTTTCGTATGATAGTTTGTCATTATATTGAATAGTTAAGACTAATAGAAATTGGGATCAATAAAGTTTGACTGTATAATAATGATAATAAGTAACAAAAATAATAAATAGGTATCACAATAGTTATCTTAATTTGTGTAAAAGTGATATAACGTCATGTATAAACGAACAAAAAGAGTATTAATTAAAAGAGAATCACTTGTTACCGGAAGAAAATAAAATAGAAAAATAAATAAAGAAATAATAAGGGCAATATAGTAAGAATATTAGAAACATTTTATTTTTTAGTTAAATTATTAATTATAATTTGTTCGAAGGCTATTAGACCAGGATTAACCCTAGTTCTTAAGGAGGGTTTTAAAGTATAATTGCAATTAAGAAAAATAAAAATGACAATTACACTAAGAGTTGGTTCTTAATTAAGCAAGGGAAGAAGCGGGTCTTGGGGACACGTGTTAATAACACAGGGGTTTGGGTTTGTCTTTTCTCTCTCCCGTAACCAAAGAAATCGTCGTTTCATTTGCTCATCTTCCTCGTTGATCTCTCGACGATTTGAAAGCCGACCGCGGTTGATCTCGTCGACGATCCTAGACTCGGCCTCTCTCTTTTCCCGTCGGTGTGATTGACGAAGAAGCACAACGCCTCTTCGTCGGTGGCTCTCTCGACGGAGGAAAAACTCCGCATCTCTCTCTCTCGGGAACAATCGGCGATGATTCTATCGGTGGCTCTTCTCCACTTACTGGAAACGGCGACGTCTCTCTCCTAGGCTCTCCCCGTCGAAGAAGCACTTCGTCTCTCTCTCGGCGGTTCTGTCACGAAGATGAATCACTCTGCCTATAAAGCTAAGTTCTTTTGTTTCTATGTTTGAATCCTTCATTTCATGCATGTATTAGATGTGATTGTTGTGTTGCATGTTGTTTTGTGTTCGTTTCTGTCTCAAATAAACGATAAAACCTTCAAGTTCGGGTTATAAGTTTTCTCAATTTGTATATATTTGTTGTGTTGGTCTATGTTTTTTGACTCTGTCTGGTGAATAATCCATTCACGCCTTTTGATTTGTTTCAAGGTCTGTGTGTTAAGATGGCTTGATCAAGAGCGTGAAGGAAGAGACATCAGGAAGGTTCTTTAATCAAGATGAGTTCAATTGCAATATAGGTACAACCTGTCTCTCTCTTTGAATGTGTTTACGTTTAATCAATGAATGGTAGTGGTTGTGTTAGATTATGGTTGAGACAGTAAATGGATGTGATCTTTAGGTTCAAATCGATGTTAGATAATGCTTTTGTTTGGTAATAAATATGGTTAGATAGAAATGGATGTTAAGTGTGTTTAATGTGGTAGTTAGATGTCTACTCTAAATCAATGTTAAGTGTGGTTAATGTGTTAGATAGATGTCTACTCTAAAGCGTTGGTTGGTTTTCTTTCTCTCTTTTCTTCTCTTCCATTCATCTATATAACACGTCATTGCTTCTCTCCCATCTAGTAAACAGATTGAGGTTATCTTTCTCTGTTCGTAATCCATATTCCGATATGGATTCTAATTCTTTTAGCCAAACCCCTAAGTTTGTCGAACTTCTAAATAGTCAACAAGAAACTATCTATGGTTTTGCACAAGCTAGTGTCGAAGTTCCTTCATCACAAGTCCCTGTTTTTGGCACTCCCTCTTCTTACTTCGTTGAAGAGAGTCCTGGAGAGCGTAGAGAAAGGAGGAAATGGACGCCAGTAGATGATGTTATACTCATCAGTTCCTGGTTGAACACAAGTAAATACCATGTTGTTGGCAATGAGCAAAGATGTGGCACTTTCTGGAAGCGGATTGCAGCCTACTTTGCCGCATCTCCTAAGGTTGTAGGCTGTGAACAGAGGGAGCCAAGCAACTGCAAAAGATCAACGACCTTGTCAACAAGTTTTGTGGGGCGTATGAAGCTGCAAGTAGAGAGAAAAGTTCTAGTCATAATGAAAATGACGTTTTGAAGCTTGCTCATGAAATATTCTACAACAACCACAAAAAAAAATTCACCCTTGAACATGCTTGGAGAGAGCTGCGTAACGACCAGAAATGGTGTGAGCTTTCTAGTTCTAAAACACAGGGAAGTGCTAAAAGGAGAAGGGGTGATGAGGGTACACAATCATCAAGCTCTCACGCAACAGAAAACACCAATGCCGAAGATGATCAAGGAACTCCGCGTCCACCGGGTGTTAAGGCAGCAAAAGGACACGGTAAGAAGAAGGATTTGGCAGAGGGGAAGGCACTGACTGAATTTCAGAGTATGTGGAGCATCAAGAAGGAGGATCTTGCCATGAAAGAAAGGCTCTCAAAGATGAAATTACTTGAGAGTCTTCTTGCAAAACAAGAACCTATTGCTGAGTATGAAGAAGCTCTGAAGAAGAAGCTTATCACTGACATGTTCTCTTAAACTTTGATGATCTGAAAGAGTTATGTTGTCTAATTTGTTTAATTTCAAGTTTATGTCTTAGTTGTACTCGTTGTCTTAAGCTTTGATAAGTTTAACTCTCTATTTAATGTTTAATTTCAAATTTCTATTGTATTTTAACTCCCTGTTTAATGTTTAATCTCTGTTTCTATTGTTGTTGTTGGTGATATAAAACTCATGTCTTACTTATCTTCATTGTTCCTGTTGGTGTTATAAAGACCCATGTTCTTGTCATTATTTTGCAGGTCAAAAGGAGTTGGAAACTGTAGCAGTGGGAAGCACAGTGTCACGTTCCTTCCAGTGTCACGTAGTATGCATGTCATGTACTCTGTTTACATCTCAGTGTCACGTAGCATCCAGTGTCACGTAGTATGCATGTCATGTTGTATCCAGTGTCACGGGAAAGTTCTGTGTAAATAAAGTTCACGGACTTTGTCTTGTATTATAGTGTAAAGAAAGTTCACGGACTTTGTATTGACTTTGTCTTGAGATTGTCTAAAAATTATGTTCTCAAAGTCTATATAAAGATTGTTACATTATTACCTTATCATCATCGCCTTTCCTTCTCACAATTGTGTTCTATCTTCCCATCTCCTTCTCATAATATTCTGACCTTAAAACAATTTTGTATAATCTTGTAAACAAGTCTCTAGTCATGGCTTCTTCTTCTCAAAACACATGTGAAGAGTCAATAATGATATTTTTGATCAAAAGTTTGATCAATATTTTGATCAAGCTTTCGAGAACGTTTCCATTGCTTATGGAAATCAAGAAGAAAGAAGGAAAGAAAAAAGAGTTTATATCGAAAGAAATCGTGAAGAAGGAGATCTACGTTTATGGAATGATTATTTCAGTGAAACTCCAACATACCCTCATAATCTATTCCGACGACGATTTAGAATGAACAAGCCATTGTTCATGAAAATTGTTGAGCGACTATTCAATGAAGTTAAATTCTTTCGTCAAAAGAAAGATTGTCTCGGAAGACTTAGTCTCTCTCCTCTTCAAAAGTGTACGGCAGCCATTCGTTGCTTGACCTACGATACTGCGGCTGATGCGGTTGACGAATACCTCAGACTCGGTGCAACAACTACTCGGTCATGTTTAGAAAATTTTATGGAAGGAATAATCAATTTATTCGGTAATGAGTACCTAAGAAGACCAACACCATCTGATCTTCAACGTCTACTTGATATTGGTGAGCATCGTGGATTTCCCGGGATGATAGGAAGCATCGATTGTATGCATTGGGAGTGGAAAAATTGTCCCACCGCTTGGAAAGGTCAATATTCACGTGGTTCGGGAAAACCCACAATCGTTTTAGAGGCGGTTGCTTCGTATGATCTATGGATATGGCATGCGTTTTTTGGCCCTCCAGGTACCTTAAATGATATCAATGTTCTTGATCGCTCACCTGTTTTTGATGACATAATAAAAGGTCAAGCTCCCCAAGTCACTTTCTCGGTCAATGGAAGAGACTATAATTTGGCTTACTATCTCACCGACGGTATTTATCCAAAATGGTCAACTTTTATTCAATCAATTCCAATACCACAAGGCCCGAAAGCGGTTTTATTTGCTCAAGTTCAAGAAGCTGTCTGAAAAGATGTCGAGCGTGCTTTTGGAGTCTTGCAAGCTCGGTTTGCGATTGTTAAAAATCTAACCCTTTTTGGGGATAAAATCAAAATTGGCAAGATTATGAGAGCATGTATCATACTTCATAATATGATCGTAGAAGACGAACGAGATGGATATACTCAATTTGATGTTTCCGAGTTCCAAGAAGGAGAAGACAACGGAAGTTCACATGTGGATCTCATGTATTCTACTGATATTCCTATAAATATCGCCAATATGATGGGTGTACGAACTAGAATTCGTGATAAACAAATGCATCAACAACAAAAAGCGGATTTGGTTGAACATATATGGCGTAAATTTGGACGTAATGAAGACAACAACTAAACTCGAATTTTTTTTCTATTATTGTCGTTTATTTTATCAATCTTTGTTTTTATGTTTAAAAAAATATTTATATTTAAATGTTATCTTTAATTATGTTCTATTTAATAAATAAATTTTCTTTAAAATAAATTTATATTTATTAATTTTTTAATTTTTAAGAACTTTTAAATAAGAATCTCCCATTAAAGCATAAAAAATTACATGGTTCTTAACAATGGTCCTTAATTGCCATTTATTATTTAAAAACTCCTAAGAACCAAAAAAAAGTTCCTAGGGTTGAACTTGCTCTTAAGTGCAATTTCCCAAATATCAAATCCCGTTGGACCCTTATCCCTTATATACTAAAGCACAAGTCACTCAACAAATAAAATTTTGACATGTGGAAAATGTTTAAAGTTAATTAAAATAAATTTTTTATTGATTCCTAATATTCAGCACTTCATCCTGGCTTTTCTCAAAGTTAAATGACCACGATTTCAAACTGTTTCTTTTTCTTATATAATTTTTTATCTACTAATTTAATTTTTGTATTCTTTTCTCATTTTTCTATCATCTCCATTATAAACTTTTGATCTCTGCGTATGGTTCTTCATTATTATTTATCGCAAAGATTTATAGTTAAAAATCCATTGTCGACAGTGTTTTTGGTCGATATAGTAGAACTATGAGAAGAGACTGATATTGGTAGTCTGGTACTCACGCGCAATAAATTTTCAATCGAGCCAAAAGAGACAAAAGGGACAAGCATCAGATTTTGACATAATAAAAAAGGTTTTGCATGTTTTCCATTCTTTAGTACGTTTCTTTGATTTGTTTATTAATATTTCCTTTGCTGAATCAATTATTTTTCAGTATTCACCACTGCAATTAACTTCGTGACATAAATTATTGATGGGCATGTCATAGAACTTACATTTCTGAATCAAAGGTGAATTGACTTTGATTAATTAGTTTGTAACTGGAATTTAATTAATTATTGCTGGACAATTCATAATAGCTGAATAAAAATCAAATAGGAGTTGTAAATTTTAATTTTATGAATTCAACAAACTATCAAACTAAAAGTTTGGGGTTAATTTTTTTTAAATGTGTGCTTCTCAAAAAGACTTTAGGTAAATTACATAAAATGTCATGAATTATAAAAACTGTAAAATTAAAAAGTAAAATTTTTAGATATATTGTGTCTAAATTTACATTAAATTAAATTAAAGTATTTATTATTAAGTAAAAATCATTGAATAAATTAATGTCTCAAATAAAGTATTTTAACTATATTTTATATTTTGTCTATATTTTACTTAATTTTGAAATTACTACAAACATATATCCATATAATAATATGTTTTTGTTTTACCACTTCAACTTCTTTGTTTCAATATAGACACTTCTAAAATTATGTGCCAATGTTCATAAAATATTTTAAATAATATCTATTCTAATTGAAAAGTATGACAGCGATCAAATAATTTTAAAAATGAAAATTAACCCATGCATAGCATGGGTGGTACTACAGTACTACTAGTTGTTTTTATAAAACAAGGAGCTCGCGCGTGGGTTCCTAACTACAAGAGAAAGAGAATCTCCAAACGTAGGTAGTAAGTTGTGGCTGTCTCGTGTCCCTCCTGATGCTGAGAATCTCAAATCTTTCGACATCTTCTCGATACGTGGCACTGACAGCAAGATTACGTCTTCAACTACGTTGTCTCTGCACATCGTCACTCTCTGTGCCTAGCGATGACCACATCGTCCGTCTCATCCTAGACCAAAAATCACCTTCAGGAGCTCTACAAACTTTCCAATGGGCCTCCTCCACTTTCCCTGGGTTTACCCATTCTCGCTCCACATACCGCGCTCTAATCAACAAGCTCTGTTCTTTCCGCCGTTTCGAAACTGTCTACCAACTGCTCGACGAAATGCCTAAATCGATCGGTTCCCCTCCGGACGATGCTATCTTCATAACTATCGTCCGTGGATTAGGCCGCGCTAAACAAACCAAACGTGTGATCAATGTCGTTGATCTTGTTTCAAGATTTGGGATCAAACCATCTGTTAAAGTTTTCAACTCGATTCTTGATGTATTGGTGAAAGAAGATATTGATATAGCTAGAGAGTTCTTCAGAAGGAAGATGATGGCTAGTGGGATCCAAGGTGATGAGTACACATACGGGATTTTGATGAAAGGTCTTTGCTTGACGAATAGGATTGCTGATGGTTTCAAGCTTCTTCAGTTCATGAAGACTAAGCGCGGTGTGGCTCCAAACGCTGTGGTGTATAACACTTTACTACACGCTCTTTGCAAGAACGGGAAAGTTGGGAGAGCCAGGAGTTTGATGAGTGAGATGAAGGAACCGAATGATGTGACTTTCAACATCTTGGTATCTGCTTACTGTAACGAGCAGAAGTTGGTTCAGTCGATGGTGTTGCTGGAGAAATGCTTTAGTTTGGGGTTTGTTCCTGATGTTGTGACGGTGACTAAGGTGATGGAAGTTTTGTGCAGTGAAGGCCGTGTGTCTGAGGCGCTCGAGGTTTTAGAGAGAGTGGAAGGTAAAGGAAGTAAAGTCGATGTTGTAGCTTGTAACACTTTGGTTAAGGGTTACTGTGCGGTAGGGAAAGTTAGAGTTGCTCAACGCTTCTTTCAAGAGATGGAGAGGAAGGGTTACTTGCCTAATGTGGAAACGTACAATCTGTTGATTGGTGGGTTTTGTGAAGTTGGAATGTTGGATTCAGCTCTTGACGTTTTCAACGATATGAAAACGGATGCGGTTACAAGGAACTTTGCTACATTTAACACGTTGGTAAAAGGACTATCTGTAGGAGGGAGGGTTGACGATGGCTTAAAGATATTGGACCTGATGGAGGAAAGCGAAAACGTTCGTGGAGCCAGAGTTGATCCGTACAATAGTGTTATCTATGGCTTTTACAAGGAAAACCGTTGGGAGGAAGCTCTGGAGTTCTTGTTAAAGATGGAGAAACTGTTCCCAAGGGCTGTTGACAGAAGCTTCAAGTTGATAAATCTATGCGAGAAAGGCAGTGTAAATGATGTGAAGACGGCGTATGATCAAATGATCGGAGAAGGAGTAGTTCCTAGTGTTGTAGTTTCCCATTGCTTGGTTCATAGATACAGCCAAGAAGGCTACATGGAAGAAACACTTGAGCTTATAAACGACATGGTGACCAGAGGCTATTTGCCTCAGTCGTCAACATTCAATGCTGTCATTCTCGGGTTGTGTAAGCAAGATAGAGTCATGAACGGCATCAAGTTTGTGGAAGACATGGCCGAAAGAGGTTGCGTGCCTGATGGAGAAAGCTACAATCCGTTGCTAGGAGAATTGTGCGTGAAGGGTGATTTTCAGAAGGCTTGGTTGACTTTCTCACGAATGGTGGAGAAGAGTATTGTCCCGGATTCTTCTATGTGGAGTTCACTGATGTATTGTCTCAGCCAGGAAACCGCGTTCCACATAGACTTAATCACCTTATTGCAGGACATAATCAAAACTTAAAGCTAGAGGCAGGCAGTGACAACCTTATATGCTTGTTGGGCTCGAAGTTGAGGTCTTGATAGTGCATCTACAGAGTAAATACAAAGAAGGGTCTAACTCAAGCAGAGAGAGATGGTTCTGTTTGGTTTGAAAATCTGTAAAAAGCAAAGCCAAAACATTACATCAGCATATGAAAAGGGCAAAATGGGGAATAGGACAACGTTAAAACGGGAAAATGTCTGAAGCACCTATCCAATAAAAAAGGACAGGATGAGCAAAAGGTGGAGCGAGTCTTACGTTTCGAAGCCACAAGGCAATCTAAGTGCTATTCCTCTCTCTCTCTCTTTTTTATTCAAAGATCCAAACTTTGACAATCAAAAGTCCACAAACTTCGGATCACGAGGTAATATTCAGACAGGGAAAGAGAAGATTATGTCGTGTTCATCCTCGTCTGGATCAGATGAAGACGATGAGGGCTTCGATGCTTACCGTAAAGGTGGATATCACGCCGTTAGAATCGGAGACCAGTTTTCCGGTGGCCGTTACATTGCTCAGAGAAAGCTTGGTTGGGGCCAATTCTCAACCGTTTGGCTTGCCTATGATACTCACACTTCTGTAAACATCTCTCTCTTCATATGTATCTTCATCTTCTTACACTGTCTCGTTTTGCTATGCCAACATGATCTTAAATGCAGAATTGGATTTTGTAGATTTGTAATCATTAGTCTAACTAGAATTCCTTTCATCTGGGTTCTGATCTGTTTTGGTGCAAGATCTTGGCTTGTTCAAACATCTTCTTGTGAATTCATCTTTCCGAAAAGCACATTTTTGAATTTGTGGGTCATGGTTATAGATTCTAACATTGTACTCTGTAGTTAACCAACCGTAGTAGTTTGTTTAAGGAAGAAACTACCTAGAACTGCATACTGGATATAATGCGTTTTAAAATGGCGTCGTTTATTTAAATGCCATAGCGACTTTATGAATGTTTCATCAACTATAGGTTTACTTTCTTCTCTTCTGAGGCTCTATCTTGAGAGTTCCTTACCTTCTCTGAAACAGGGGACTCTCTTATATTCTTTAACTGTGAGAAAAATAGTTCTGATGTTTTGCTTGGAATGTAGGAATACATGTTCATGGTTTTCATAAAAATTGAAATAAAATTCTATAAGCTCCTTGAAATTTGACTTGGCTCTTCTTTCCATTAGTTATTCTCTTTTTCTTCTTCTTTTTTACTCACATTTGACTTGTGTGTCTATTCAGAGTTACGTTGCTTTGAAGATTCAGAAGAGCGCCCAACATTTTTCTCAAGCTGCACTTCACGAGATCGAACTTCTTCAAGCTGCTGCTGATGGGGATCCTGCCAACACCAAATGCGTTGTTCGTCTCATCGATGATTTCAAGCACGCAGGTCCCAACGGGCAGCATTTATGCATGGTGCTTGAGTTTCTTGGCGATAGCTTGCTCCGTTTGATTAGATACAACCGTTATAAAAGGATAGAGTTGACTAAAGTGCGGGAGATATGCAAATGCATACTGACCGGTCTAGACTATCTGCATCGTGAGCTCGGTATGATTCACTCCGACTTAAAACCCGAAAACATTCTGCTTTGTTCCACCATTGACGCTGCAAAGGATCCAGTCAGATCTGGACTAACACCGATACTAGAAAAACCCGAGGGAAACCAAAATGGTGCAGCAACCATGAATCTGATTGAGAAGAAGTTGAAGAGGAGGGCGAGAAGAGCGGTTGCTAAAATATCAGGAAGAAGAGTTTCCATAATGGGTTTAAGTGAAACACCAACAAAGACCGTGAGAAGTTTGGAGGGGATTGATATGAGATGCAAAGTTGTGGACTTTGGGAACGCTTGTTGGGCTGATAACAAGTTTGCGGAAGAAATACAGACAAGACAGTACAGAGCTCCTGAAGTAATACTTCAGTCAGGCTACTCTTTCTCTGTTGATATGTGGTCTTTCGCTTGTACCGCTTTCGAGCTTGCCACAGGAGATATGCTTTTCGCTCCAAAAGATGGAAATGGGTATGGAGAAGACGAGGTAAAGATGGTTTTATCAAGATATCTTAAATCAAGAGTATTCTTTTCGTTTTAATGCATTCTTCTTCTCTGGTTTGGCATTAGGACCACCTTGCTCTTATGATGGAACTCTTAGGAAAAATACCTCGGAAGGTACCTGAAAAAAAACGCCTTAGTTTAGTCTCTTTATGGCTCAGGTTATAGTCTTTTTTATACTTGTGATTTGATTAGATTGCCATTGGAGGTGCGAAATCAAAGGATTACTTTGACAGACATGGTGACCTAAAGAGGATTAGGCGGTTGAAATATTGGCCACTAGATCGTTTACTGACAGATAAGTACAAACTTCCTGAAGCAGAAGCACAGGAATTTGCAGATTTTCTTTGTCCGATTCTTGCTTTTGAGCCAGAGAAACGTCCTACTGCTCAACAATGCCTGCAGCATCCTTGGCTGAATCTCAGGGCACAGAACAATGAAGATCATGTTGAAGGTCAGATGAGTAACTTGCAGATCGAAGGTTGAAGAACTCTTAACTTTTCAATTATGATTTTTTCTTTTGCTTACAAATGATACAGAGCTTCTCTCTTTATTTTTTGTTTCTTTTTCATTCTTTGGTTCGCTTCAATTTGAATACTTTGATTCTTTATTTTTATTTTTTTTGTAACATGATTCTTTATTTGTTTGTTCTTCATTTTTCTTTACTAAATTTTGAGGAGATATGAGACATAGTTAAATGAAACCTAGGCTTTGGGCCCATATTTTTAAAGGCCCCATTTTTTAAAACTTATGTAGTTAACTTTTTTTATTATTTCATGTAAAAAAATTATGTGCTAACCAAGAATGGAAAAAATCATAACAAAAACAAAACTAAAGTGGAACCAACGATTAACCTAAAAAGAATAAAATGATTCTTTAAACTTTTTACATAGACCTTTTAATTTTGTCTCTTTCTCGACATTTTTAAGTTTTTTTTTTCTGGTCTATGGGTAGGTCTTCATCTTTTGTTTTGTTTATGGCCTCAATTATTGCAGGAAACGCCCCTGGTGACTGAGCATTGGTATTATATATAAAACATTGGAATGTAATGAGCTAAGGTGCATGAAAACTTTCTAAAATGGGTTTCTCATTTCGAAATACTTTAGAATTTGAAATTCTTCGAAAATGCCAGGGAAATATAATTTTTATAATTTTCAATTTGAAAACACGCGGAACGTATGCTATTTTTTTCTATTAAACAATGACAAATACCTAATTAGAGAATATTTTGAATTACACTATTAAATTATAAAGATATTAAATTATAAATTTATATTATATAAGTATTATATGAGATATAATATACTAAATTATAAAAATAAATATTATAAATTTAAGATGAAGAATCGAATACAACATTATAACAAAATTAATCCAATTTTAGTTAGATAGACCTACAACTTGTGATTCAATTTGGAAGAATAAATTTAACTTAGTATACCTAAATTGAGTAATCAAACTGATTTGGATTATTATATCCATAGTAATTGGTCATATAAAATTTAAAGAAATATATTTACAAATCTAACTAAATAAATTAAACTAGCTACAACTAAAATTTATTTGATTTTACATGTTAAAAACCATAATAGTTGTAGTTTAACTTGGAGGAATAAATATATAAACCTTTCAAATTTTATATAAAGTTGTGTATAACTAAGATAACATCATATTCTTGTTTAAAATAATGCATATATATGTGTGTATATATATATATATATAAAGTAGAAAATTAATTATTAGATGAATGTAAAATATTAGCTAATTATCATAATTTAATTATTAGTAATTATTTATAATCGTGTATGACAGATTTTAGTTTAATAAAAGCTCTTTCTTAAAAAACAATATTTAGGATCTAATTAGTGACCCAAAGAATCAAAAGAAACATCACATTTCTATTTCTTTTTACAATTTATGAGGAGTACTTCTTCTTTTATATTGATTCTCATGTTTTTATGGTAAAGTAGTATAAAACAAATTTGTTCTGTTAAATTTGATAAGAAATAATTATTTTTTATCATTCATATAATTATTCTTAAATGTTCCTTTTTTATTGGTTTAAGGTGTTCATGTGATAGTTATCAAACCTTTAAAGTATGTATCTATAAAAACAACTTTATTGCAAAATTTGATCAAAATTAAAATTTAAAGTTTGAAGTCATTTTTCTCAAAAAAATATATTAAATGTTAAAAATATTATAATTTACACTTTAATTTTTATTATTTATTTAAAATAGTTAAAATCATACAACTTTTATGAATAAATAAAAAATCTATGATTAAATACCATTTATAATAATTCATTTTATGAATTTATTCAATATGAACAGAAAAGGATAATATAATGAATTCATTGATAGTGATTTTCAATTAAGCAAACATTACTATTTTGTAATTTTTAATGAAATTATACTATTTTAGTAAGATTTTAATAATTTAACATAGATGGTAGTTAAGTTATAGAAAATAGGTAAAAAAATTATGAGCTATAAAATTATAAGGATTAAAATGATAAAAAAAAAAGTTGATAAGATTATTTGAAAGAAACATAATAAAGACTTAAAATTAAGAAACCTCAAAAATATGATTTTAAAAATATAAGATTTTAAAAGGTGAAATTTTATAAATAAGATTTTACTGTTTAAAATTTTAAAATTAAGAGATTTAAGATTGATTTTAGAATATAAAAAATTCTATATTTGAAGTTTTAAGATTTTTTTGCAGATAAGTCTAGTAAAAAAATAATTTACTAAACATGTACATTGCATGACGGGTTTGCACTAGGGTTGAACATTTTATTTGTTAAGTTTGATTCGACTTATTATTTGTTTCGATTAGATCTAAAAAATACAGATATTCGTAAATCATTGAAGCAAAGCAAATATTAAAAATCAATATCCGTAAAAATGAAACAAATCACAAATACTAAAAAAATTTAGAAACGAATATCTAATATGTTACAACTTTTATACTTATAAATGTATATCTATAGTTAAATATAGAGTTTTAAATGTATAATCTTATATCGTTATTATTTTAACATATAGTTTTATTTATAAAATTACTTATAAAAATAATAAATTAAGAAAAGAATATAAAATGTTTATAGAAAACTATAATTTTTCTAACCTTTTTTATAAGAAGATAATTTTAATTTTTTTATAAAACAAATAGTTTCATTGTTTTTTATTCTATCTTTTTTTATGTAAAAATATTTTTTGAAAACAAATTTGTATAATATTTCTAGATTTACTTGTATTAAAGAAAGTCAATAGGATATTTGTAAATATCTGTGAATATTCATAAAATTATCTTCATATCTAAAAAAATTGAATAATCGTATTTTTCAAAACAAAATAAATAAAAAATCAGATATTCTCAAAACAAATTACAAATATTAAAGATATGTTAATATCCGATCTACCCTATTTTGCAGTTCACATTCACGCCACACTATCACATGTGAACGCTATCTTTGTGCCTTTGGTCATTTTACACTCAAGTTACACGTGGGTCTTCACGCGACCAAGACCATTCTTTAGAATCCAAAAAAATGAGAAGTTCTTTTCGTTATTCACGTGTATGAGAAAAAGTGCCAAACAAATAGTTTTTACCACAGAAAAAGTTTTTTTCTCTAAATAAATTAATTCTTTACTCTATGACTATTTTTATATTTACCTTGGGAAAATGTATATATTTTTATTAAAAGTAAAATTAGCGGAAAATACAACACAACACAACACAAAACAAAACAAAAGACTTGTTTCTTTCTTGGACAAAAACAGTTGTTTTCTAGTGTGATGTATTGTGGATAAGAACTAATGATACACAATTTATTTTAAATCCAAAAAATCAACCAAACTGGATCAGATTAGAATATGCAAATATCCAAATGATTCTTATTTTTCTATACCTATAAAGGTGAAATTAATCCAGAAATAAAAATATTGAACTAAAATATAATTAAATATCTAAAATATGTCTTTTATTTAATTTTAAATAACCATATATAATATTAAAATTTATAAAATAGATTATGATCATATATATTTAATACTATAAAAAGAATTAAACTGCTAATAACTAAATTACTCAAATATATTTACCTAAATTAAATTAAATTATTTTAATTATTCTATATAATAATACATACAATTTAGTTTATCCAATTTTTTCATTTAAATTATCTGAAATAACATAAAACAGAATAAAAATAAACTAAAAAGTTTCTAAATTTAAAAAAAAAATCTATTTTTTAGGAGAGTGAACTAGGAAAAACAAACCAAAATTAGAAAAAAACAATGTTTTAAAAATTGGAGTAGTGAACATGATTCGGTATTATAGCTGAATCAATAGTCAGGTCGGTCTAACCAGTTTAACCGGGTTTAAAATTTTAATTTAATTTTAAATTAGGTAATTATGTATTATTATAAAATATATTTACACAAATTTATATCATTGTTAGAAACTAATAATAATATGAAATAAAATAAAAACTTCAAAAATAATTTAAAATATGATAAAAACTTATTTGTTTAGACAAATATTTTTTAAGAAATATGATTTTATGAAATTGGTTTAAATTTTGCAAATTTTTATTTTCTTAACTTGAATTTGAGAAAATTGGTTTTAATATCGAACTGGATCACCGATTTTAACGAGTTTAACCGTTTTTACTGCGGTTGCCGTTGTAATTCAAATACGAATTTTACCATAACCCGAAACTGGTTAGAAGAGCAAATCACAGTCTAAGAGCATCTCCAACAGGAGTCCTTAAGGGGGAGTCCTTAGCGAAAAAATAATTAAATAATCAGTGGATCCCACCAAAACCTAAGGATTCGATTCTTAAAACTTCTAAATAAGGATCGATCCTTACACTATTTGCGACACGTGTCGACCCGTGGTTGGTTGATATTTTAAAAAAAAAAAAAAAATCTGAAAAAAAAAAATTAAGGACTACCCCAAGGAGTCCACGGTTGCGGATGCTCTAATTGGTCCAACCGGCCGGATCCGGTTTTCAAAACACCAAAATGAATTTTATAAAAACCTGAATTGTTCTTATATCCTTAGGCTCGAAAACAACAAAACAAAAAAAGAAATGGAACAAAGAAAAAGAAACGAGCCTAATAAGAACATTTGTTTTTCTGCAAGGTAAATTGTCAAAACAAAACATAACAAACCAACAGAAAGTCATCACTTTATTAAATTGAAGTTACAGCTACATATCCCAATAACTAGTCCTTGGTTCAACAAACACTTATAATGATTCAACAACCAACATTTAACAGTTCAAAAAAACAACATATATATAAAATCTACTCCCTCCGTTTCATATTACTTGTCGTTGTAGGGAAAAATTTTCGTTTCAAAATAAGTGTCGTTTAGAGTTTCAATGCAAAATTCATTAATAAGATTCATAGGTAATTGTGTTTTTATTTTTCTATTGGTTGAAATGTCGTTAGGTGTATAGGTAATTGTGTTTTTATTTTGGAAATATACAAAATCATATGTTTTCTTAATATGTGTGAATAAATCTAGAACGACAAATAATATGAAACGGAGAGAGTATGTATCTAGAATATTATTCCCAAATATACAAATAAATTCTCACACATTACCCAAAAAAGCAGAACAATAAAAAAGTAACAACACAAGGATTCTACTGGAAATGGCAATGCTGCTGGATCTGCACTCTCTTACCCCTATTAGGTAAAAGAGTTGATATGAACGTAGAAATTCGTTTCCTGCTTCACATGATAGTCCTGCTATGATCTCACCTGACCCACACCACCACTAGAACCTTCCTGCTGAGCCAGCGGGTTAACGGATCCGGCTAATGGAGACTTGGTGATGATTCCTTTTTGTTGATCCTTAGAGGCACACATGCTCAAAGCTATCTTCTTTAGCTTCACTCTTCCTCTTCTTTTCCCCAATGAGCTACTACTACTCCCTTCCCCTGTTTTCTCCTTCAGGGCATTATCATCGCATAAGAGAACCTTCTTGTTCACTCGTGTTCTGTCTATTTCATCGTCAGTAGATGTGTCTGAATCCACAACACCAGCAACATCATGCCCATCGTACATAGTACTAGCTACGCTCTTCTGCTTCTTGTTTCTACTACCAGTCAAGACTCTAGGAGAATTGTCTATAGCTCGATTCAACCTCCGCGCTAAATCCTCATCTTTCGAATACAGAACATGAACGGGAACATGTTTCTTCTGCTTGTTCTTCCTCGGAGACCTCTCCTTCGCCGTCTCAGCCGGAAAAGAAGCGAAAAGCTCCAACGCACTCTTGGCCGCAGCTACTGCCTTTGAAGCAATAAATGCTTTCTCATTAGCCGCGGCTCTCGCCGCCTTAGCGATCTTAACCGCTAAAGCAGCGGTGGCTTGCGACGCCTGAGCTAGCTCCTCGGGAGACCGACCGTGGTTGTCATCGTTGAGCTGGGAAGTCAAAAGATTGTCGAGATGGGTCTGCACGTCTGTTGAAGCGGCGGAGGAGGAGGAGGAGCCGTCTGAATACGAAGTGGAAGAGGAACCGTTGGAGTTCTGTTTCTTGAATCCGGCGAGTAACCGCTTCCGTGGAGGCAGAAGCGTGTCGGCATCGCAAGCATTTGTCGTCGTCATTACACAAAATCTCTGTCCGATCAGCTAAAACCCGAAATCAAACTTTTAACAATATTGTCCGAATCAATACAAACACAGATCATTAAAATCAAGATCCAAACCAAACCATTGATCTGTAACAATAGAAACAGTTGATCAATTGAATTCTAATAAGAACAATTTAAAAAAACAAAAAACAAAAACAGAACTCAGATTATAAGGTAGTGAATCAAAGATCATTGCCAAACATTTAGAGTATAAGAATCAAAGATGAAGAAGCTGTGTGTGTGTTTTAAGTACCTGAAACCTTTTTTTCCTGATGGTACAAGGTGAGAATTGAAGTTACCTTATCATCGATGAAACAGAGAAGAGGTTAGAGATGAGAGGAAGAAAACTAGGGTTTTCAGGAAAGGAGGAGATGAATGGGGAAGAGATGATAGCGAAGGAAGGAAGGAAGGAGATGTTTGTTTCCAATCTCTCATCCATTTATATGTAAACCCTACGAATCAGTTTTTATTATCTCTTTAATTGTTTTTCTTTTACGTTTGTTTTTTCACATTTACCTCATTGAGTTAACCGGAAGTTTTTCCTTCAGTCCGTCCAACCATAATAACGGCCGTCATAACTCCTATTTTCTTTTTAACGGAGCTACTAGATACTTGGGACTTGTGACGTTAAAAATTTATTAAGTACAAATTTTATTATTTGCAAATACAGATTAAGTATCAAATAGTATCTTTATATTTTTTTGATTTTTGTTATTTGACCGATTATATACTACTCGTTCTAAAAATTA
This sequence comes from Sinapis alba, assembly GCA_012274485.2. Lineage (NCBI taxonomy): Eukaryota > Viridiplantae > Streptophyta > Magnoliopsida > Brassicales > Brassicaceae > Sinapis > Sinapis alba. Next base: position 210,933 of record MU105775.1, read on the forward strand.
TTAGTTACCTTTTAAAAATATATATTATCTGCTAAAAATACTTGTTAACAGTTAAAGAGTGTTTGTTCTACATTAAAGTATGCTTGTTACATGTATTTTGAATTCAACTTGTTGAATATTTATTCAACATGCATAACAATTTGAACTGTGAAGCATCAAATCGAATGAAGATAATGAAAAAAAAAGAAAAACAACTATAAAAAGTATACCAAGTATTCAAAGCTTCAAATGGTAAAAGAAGGTTTTTATAGAAAACAGCTACGAAAGTTATACCAAGTATTGAAAGCTTTGGGTGGCAAAATAAAATTTATAGCTTCATTAATCATATGTCTATCATGTGAGTTCTTATCTTCACTAAAAGGAAGTTTCTCGTTTGGCATAAGTAATGTCATTGTTTGCTTCAAGGTTCTTGTGAGTAACTGTAGAGAAAAAAATAATGCATTAAGATTGAACAAGAGAGAGAGAGTTGTAATCTAGGGTTTATGGGTGATATTCATCTTGATTCTTCTCTAATTGGTAAAATATTCTCTAACTTTTTCTTTCTTGCAAAGTGATCAGTTTGTCTCAACTGTGATCGATCTTAATATATGAATTCGTCGGAGGTGATTTCTGAAGTTTTTTTATCGAACTTGGGGGACTGAGAGGTCCTAAACAGAAGTAATAGTTAGTTAATACCATTAACTGAGTGATTTTAAAGTGTATTCAATTATTGAGTCTTGAAGTCAAAGTTCTGGAAAGAATCAGAGGTGACGATTCTCAAGTGGTATCAAATCCCAGACTCTTCTATTCAAGACTTCAATAGTGATAATATGATCGCAAGAAATAAGAAGATGACATATGATTATTGTTGAAGACGCTGGAATTGGAGAATGAAGAATTTACGAAGTTATATCATGTCGGATCGTGTGACTTATGGTTTGCAAAGTCAGAAGCTTGTGAGTTAAGTTCTCAAGTTTGTGAGTTAAGTTCGTAAGGTCCAAGTTGATATGATTTCTGGTTACAAAGATTCACATAAGAAGGTATTAATCACATAAGAAGGTATTAATCACATAAGAATGGAGTGTTCAAGAGACTAAAGAAACAACAATCAACAAGGCATTTCTTCTTGAGTTGTATTGAATAAATCAATTCAAGGTTGGTCTGACGTGAATCTATTCAACAACGTCATACTGTTTATGATTATAAGGGGTTCATTTTTGGTTGTTGGGTTAAGGATGCGTTTCAGAACAGTGTTATCAACTTCAAAGACTCAAACGGTTATCAAACATGGTTTGTTTCCACTACAGCCACAAAACTAATGTGTGGTGCTTGTATGATTTGTTTTCTGGACATTGATGTATGCTATTTGAAAGATTGCAATCTGGTTAGATCACACTGATTTCATTGTCTTTGCATAAGAATTCTCAAGGTTCATATTTGGCATGAGGTTGTGTGTTGGGTATATATGCTTGTTTGAGTTAGATGCAATGTGATTCTAGAATGTTTGAAAGAATGGTCATGTTGCGGCTTGGAATTCAAGTCTGACCAAAGGCGCAAAAGTATTCTTGTTGTAACAATAGATGACATGGCAAAAGAGTTTCTGTAAAAGAAGATATACTCAAAGTGAGAGGATGATGTGGCGAGATTTAGATTTATCCAAATGGTTCGTTAGGATCTGCTAGCTCGTGATAAAAAAGAGCAGTGCAGATTTTGTAGGTTACAATTTTTGAGAGATCAAAGAGCTTGTAAGAGAATTATTTATCAAGCATAATCAAGTGTGCAACATGTGTTGTATTGATTAGGTTGATAGATTAGAAAGTGGTCGGTGTTGATTCACAAGCTGTGAAGTCAAGTTATTTTGATTAAACAAATTTGTTGTAATTTGTTTAAAAGTTTTCTAATAAAGTGTTGAAATTGTGTTATTCGTGGAGTTCATATCGAAGTATTTTTGCTCTAAGTATTACAATTGGTATCAGAGCAGGAAATATATCTAAATTAAAAGATCTATAACAGGTTGAGATTATGTGGCGAGCATGGATTCTTCAAACGAACTAATGGCGGTTCAGAGAACACTTATGTTAGATGAGAATAATTTTGGACATTGGAAGGTCCGAATGAAACATATGCTTAAAGGTATTGAAGAGGATGTATGGATATATGTTGAAAGAGGTTGAACAAAACCATATGTCAAAACAAAAGATGGAGAAAGTGTTCCTAAACCGAAAGAGAGATGGACTAAAAGCGATAAGCTGGCTTCAAAATATAACTCCAAAGCCACCTCTGAGATTTTTAATGCAATTGATCCAGAACAGTTAAAGATTTTTCAAGGGTGTTTAGCAAAGGATGTTTGGGATACACTAGTTGGTTATTATGAAGGCACATCAATTGTCAAAAGAACGAGACTTTATCACCTAGAAACTCAATTTGAGAATCTCAGGACGTCTGAGGAGAAATCAATAACAGTCTTTAGCTCAAAGATGAGTGCAATTGCACATGAAGCAATGATTCTTGGAAAAGAATACAAGGACATAAAGCTTGTCAAGAAATTGATCCGTTGTCTACCATAGAAATTTGCTAACTACAAACGTTCTAAAACATGCAAATTTTTGATGAATGCGACCAAAATACTTGATTGAATGCCATAGAAAAAGTCATATTGATAAGAAAACAGTTTATAGTTGCCAAATAGATAAGAATTAGAGAGTTATAAACATTTCAGTAAAAACTTGGAATTTTATAAGAAACAATGCTTGAAAGTACTTCAAACTGACTATGCCAAACGTCCAAAATATGAGGAAGCAATGTCAGATTTTTTAAATATATACCAAAAGTTTTCATATAGTTCTAAAAAGCATGCATATTATTAGAAATTTTAGTATTTCCCTCAATATGACGTTTTGAACAATATTTTTCTTTGTTTCGAAATCTCTGAATCCTGCAGAGTATTATAATTTGTAGGTATGTTGACCAAAATTATCGTTGCAAAATCTACATATGTGACCATCTGAGAACCATTGAGGGAAAAAAGGACCTGAGAACCATTATCGGTATTTGACCAATAGACCCGAAGTAATCGACGGTGACTACAACTAAACACAAAATTATTTTATTTATTTAGTGATGAAAAATCTTCATAGAACCATGTGTTGGGAGAAAAGAGTAGTCTTGAAACATAATGATAATGGTCAAACTAGATGATCAAGGATGATTTATCATCAGTTGTCGTCTAATTCATGAATGTAAGATTGTAAGTCTCAGTTAGCTCATATTTGTCTCCATTTTGTCTAATCTTGTTTAGATTTGTGATGAATATGCACTATTACAATTTATAAACTCAATTTAGTATTAGTAAAATAGTAGTTATGTAGCAATGAGAAGAGAGTTTCCCTGAACTGCAAGGAAACATTTACAGATACCACGGAAACTCCCTTTTTCAAGAAAAAACACTCCATTAAAAAATAACCTATTTACAAAAAAAAAAACACAAAAAAAACCATTCACATAACCAAACCAAATCAATCAGTTCTGCTTCAGCATCTCAACTGTTATTATCTTTAAACCTTTTGTGCTTTTAGATCTTTAACAACTTCTTCAACAAGATCAGACATGATCATACCTTCAACTTCTCTCCCCAACACAGTAGCTTCTTCACCAATCAAACCACTCCATGGACACCTCTCCAAGTCCCAACCAATGATCCCATCCAATGAACAAAAGGGTTTCTCTGGCTGAGAATATAAATACTCCGACATGATCCTCCAAACTGATTCCAACAGATATTTACCTCGTATAGCCGTTGATTCAGATACGCATGAGTTCATAAGTTTCTTCTTGAAACCTGACTTCGTCACTGCTCCAAGCACCACCGTAAGTACCTCGTTCAGAAGATCAAACAGAATGTTGTGATTGTCTTCAGTATCCTCTTCGTTTTCTTGGTTCTGATTGCTTCTCTTCTTGAGATTCTCTTTGGTGTCTTCAAGGACAGACTTGTCTATAGACTTTGCAAATGGATCCCATCTAGACAATGATCTATCTGTTGTCCCTTCATACAAACCAGAAGCCACAAGAAGATCTCTAACAAATGTCTTATCTGGATTTCCTAAATCAACGGTGGTCTCAATCTCTCGAGCCGCTTCTTCTTCCACAGGCGTCGGTACTTGTATATCTGAGTCAAGCTCATTTATCTGCCTTCTTAGTTCTGTCAATCAGCAGAAACAGAGAATGAGAAAAACTTCAAAGAGTGTGTGAGGAGGGTCGGGTCCGGTAAAGCCAAATGAAACATTGGTCTATAAACCCCAAATTTTTAAAGAAAATTACATAAATATAAACCTCAAAATTTGGTTAATTTTTTTTTTATTGAAAACTTTACTAAATCGTCTAATGAAGAAAAAAAAGAAGAGAGCAGTCTTACCAGTTAGATTGGAACTGATGTCTCTGAAGACTTGAGGCATACCATTCTCATCAGATACAGTCACATCGGGCGTCGAGACCTGGCTGAGATAATCAACATTTCTCCAGAACTCTTCTGGTGTACTGCTGCAGACTGATGCAGGGCTTGGAGGCACTTCTGTTGAATTCTCCTGAAAAAATAAAAACAGAACACAAAACCTTGTCTTAGTTTAGATCATAAGGACACCTCAAACTTGAGGTATTTGAAAAATTCTTACATTTCGATCGTAGAAGTTGTTAAACCTTGAACCCGTCACAAAGTCTTTGATTGATTCATCTTCAAAGCTGTTAGATTCGATCATTGAACGTATCTTCTTACCAAAGATTCTTCCTCTAAGAGTTGATCTGAAGCTGGAAACTTTCTTCCTGAGATTAAATCTTTCTTTCCTCCTGATCGGATCCACAACAACTGGTTCTGTTTCTGTTTCAGTTTCTTCTCCCTCTGTTATTACAGCCTCGTGCTTCCTCATGATCTGCGCGCCAGTCAAAACATGCCTATCCTCCAACAAAAGCTTACCAAACGATGTCCCTGAGACGGGAGCAGAGAGTGATCTTTTGAGGTTTCTTGGTGATGAAGGCTCCTTCTTAGTAACACTTCTGTTTCTTCTCGACTCTTCTTCGATTTCATCGGTATGTTTCTGCAAGCTCTCTGCGTCCGATACAGTAGGTCTCAAACGGCTACTGCTACTCGTCTCTTTACTCAAAACATTGCGAACTCTCTCTGACAAGAGCCTTCTCGTGTCTCTACTAATAAACTCTTGAGGAGAGTCTGGTGCATTGCACTGAACCTCACTCGCGGCGTAAGACCTCATCGATTCAGACCTTGGAAAGGGTCTTTCGCTAAAAGGAGTCTCGATGCCGCTTCCTCTCACTGATGAGCTTCTCTTTAGAGCAGCTCTTCCTTGAAGCTCACCTTTTAACCTCTCTTTCACTTCTTCAAGAAACTCTTCTATGCTGCTTCCTCTGCTTCCTTCCATGGTCGTCCCTGAAGAAGTAGTTAACGAGTCTTCGTAATCGTACACTCTCTGAAGACCAGGTCTTAAAACCACGATCCTTGTCGGACCGGTTCTGTCTGATTTCAAGTTGAAATCTCGACCGAAGCTTCTAGTTCTTGTGAAAAGCCTCTCTTTCTCGTCCCGACCAGAGTCGATGATTCTTGAACAGTCTTTAGACCTTTTATCAGCTTGCCATGCTTCGAACTCTCTTCTGAATCTTTGAAGCTCTTCTTCTTGAGGATGTTCTCTACGCACTGGCGGATTAGTAATCTCCTCTGTTGATGAAGCTAACCTCCTCTCCTTCTTGTTTCGTTTCCCTCCTCCTTTCTCATGAGATTGATCCACTTTAGTAGGATTGATCCAAGCCGTTGAATCCAAAGGAAGTGATTCCATTCCCATCAGCTTAGCTACGAGACTTGGGGAGTTGTGTTTATCGTTGGAACGTTTTGAGAGCTCTTCGATGATCTTCTTCTTCATTGATTCCTCAATAGGGTAACAGCTTCTCTCGTACCATTCATCTTCCTCAAATCCATAACTCTTCTGTTAAATTAATAATTTTTTAATTAAAAAAAAAAACTCATTTACTAATTATTATATTCGATTTTCAAAACCTGTTAGACAAAGTTTTGCCGTGATTAAAAAAAAAAAAAGAGAGAAGTACGATTTAAAATTACCGGTTTATCTTTGTCGTTATGGTATGTCTGAAGATTGTCAATTTGAAGCTCAAAACTATTCCTAGGAGCTTCCAGATCTGCCAGAAAATTAAATAAGAAAAAAAAAAAGATGATTTGATTAATCGAATCTTGAAATATATTAAACCAAGATTTGATTATTAATTTTTTCTAATGTAAATTTCACCTTCGTCGCGGGTTTTGTGATGAGAGAAAACTCTCCGGGAGAAACTGTTGTTGTGGAAGTCGAAGAGATGCAATAAGCCTCCCATTCTCCGGCGATCGGATCTCTCTTTCTCTCCGGTGAAAGAAAAGTTAGGAGATGCAGAGAAATTGAATGGTTCCGATCTGATGAATCATATAAGGAATCCGACAAGAGAGAGAGAGAGTGAACTTCGGAACTATGATTGTCTTAAAAGAGAAGAAAGGATAAAAACTTTATTACACAGAGAAAGCAGAGGAACAGAACCAATTCTAGATTAAAAGAAGAAAAAAGACAAGAGTCTGAAACAAGGAACAGAACAGAATAGAACACAGAAGACGAGCTTTACGCAATGAATCGAAACGATCGAGAGAGGTAAAAAAAAAAACAATATTCAATGAGATTGTCTCTCGTGAATCAATGAAGCCTCGATAATGGAGAGAATGTGAGAGGATGAGAGAGAGAGAGGAGAAATGAGGAAGGGACAGAGGGAAAGTCGTATTCAGACAGAGAGAGGAAGACTAATGGTGTGTAGTAGGAAACTGACGAAACAGCGAGACGAAACACATCTAATCCAAAGTACGGAACTCCGGTCGCTTTCTCACTTTTGTAGAGAAGAGAGAGAAAATGAAAAAACGGAATTTTGCAGATGAGAGAGAGAGAGAGAGAAAGCGTGGAGATTCAAAGATAACAGAGTATGCTTTCTCTAGTACGTACGTGGTTTCTATGAGCCGCTCCAAAATTAAGTAATTCATTAATTTTTATTATGTTCTAGAATAATAATTAATTATACTCCCTCCGTTTCATATTACTTGTCGTTCTAGGTTTATTCACACATATTAAGAAAACATATGATTTTGTATATTTTCAAAATAAAAACACAATTATCTATGAATCTTATTAATGAATTTTGCATTGAAACTCTAAAACGACACTTATTTTGAAACGAAATTTTTTCCCTACAACGACAAGTAATATGAAACGGAGAGAGTATTCATTATTGATTGAGTTTCTTGTTAACCGTTATCATTATTCTCATTATTATTATTTTGGTTATAAACATCTTATCATTATTCTCATTATTGTGAATAACAAAGAATGTTATTAGAAATTAGTTTCCTGTCTTCTTTTTTTCTTATGAAGGTTTAGAATAGTAGTTTGGCAGAACCGTTTTCATGTATATACCATGAATGTAGTAGTTGTATATTAAAAGGGATATATCTAAAACAAGTAAACTTAGAAAAAACGAGAAAAATTGTCGAGAAGTTGAAAGATGCCTTCATTAATATTTCTTTTACTGAAGAAAAAGGAGAATTCTCATTTTTATTTGTAAGTTGGAACGTGCAAAGAAGGGTGGTTGGATTGTGAAATCAGTCTCTTCGTTAGTGATTAACTTTCAATAAATCATTTAGTTATTAATGCATTAATAAAGATTATGAAAACTAATTCTAAATAAAAACTTAAACAACATAATAAATAATGTAACGAACAGCTCATGGAGGACATATTGGACCGTCAGCTTTCTTATGATCATAAAATAACAACTCTCCCTTTCAAAAACGAAAATTATTTGTCCGGACAATAATTCTCATTTTTTTCTTAAAAAAATAACCCTCAATATATAATGTAGTTTATCAACTTAATTTCTTCATTTATTTAATACTCCCTCTGTTTCATAATAAATATCATTTTAGATTTCTGCACACAGATTAAGAAAACATTTAATTTTGCATATTTTCTATATAAAAACATCATTTTCATACACCTAACAATATTTCAACCAATAAAAAATTAAATGGAAAATAAAATTCATAAATTTTGTATTGAAATCCAAAAACGACACTTATTTTGTAACAAAAAATTTCTCTAAAACGACACTTAATATGAAACGGAAGGAGTATGTTTTTCTTTTCTTTTTGCACTCTTTTTATGGCTGCGATAAGAGTTGGACATCGAGAAAAGGATATGATGGTTTCTTAGTTACATGTTATACACATGTAACCAGGGGCGGATCCAGAAATATTTTTAATTGGGGGCACCGTATTAGAAACAACAAAAAACATATTTTGATGGGGGCACTTTTACATTTTCCTTCACTAAATTTATGATACTTACTAATTTAATTTATAATATTAAAGAAAAAATAAAAATTAGTAGGGGGCACGTGACCCCGTATGGCTAGGCATACGTCCGCCCCTGCATGTAACAATGACTTGTCATTTGGTCTATGATGGTTTCTTAGTTTCTTAGTTACATGTTATACACATATCTATGTACACACAGAAAAAGATCTAACATGTTTTGGAACACAAGATTTTTACAGAGTTCGGTCCAAAAATTATACGAATTAGGGACCATAACATATGGAGTAACACATAGTTTCATAAGGGTATTATTATTAGGCGTTTCTGAATATCTCGAAATGTACAATATAAATAAATATGATATACTCAAAAACTTGAGAAATACAAAAAGTCTCACAAATTTTGGTGTCTATTTCTTAAATTTTTATATACTATCTAATTAATTATACATTCATATTATTTGTGAAATACTCAAATCTGAGAAACTTTTTGATGATAATAACCTTAAAATATTAAAACATATGAGTAATAATTAAAACCTTTTTTTTAATAAAAATGAGTAACGACTCGTGACTAGCTCGCATTTTTAGAAGACTAAAAAGTATTTCCTCAAATCTTTTCACTCTAAACATGTCATTAACTAAGAGGAAATTAAAAAAAAAAAAATTTTAGATAGCAATTTTTAGTTTGTTTGTCATAAAAATAGTTTTTTAAAAAGAAAATGACCAAAATGTTTTTTTAGAAACTAAGAAATGCATTTATATGCATTTATACCCTTAGGATTAACTAATTTGGACTTTAAGGTTTAGAGTTAAGGGGTGGGTTTGGGGTTAGGGTTTCAAATTTCAAAAAAAAATAATAAAAAATCAAAATTTAAAAAAAAAAAGTCTATTTTGGTCATTTTATTTTTTGAAGGCTATTTTGTGACAAAAACTTAAAAATGGTTATTTAAGAGAATTGCCCATTAAAAAATGTTCTTTGTCAAAAAGAAAGAAAGAAAAGAAAAACTGTTCTTTCAACTAAAAATTAAAAATTGATTTGTTCAAGAAAACAATTAAAAACTGATTACATAAATTTTTCAACAAAAATTTTTTTTTACGTAAAATCATGCATACAATCTATCTAGACGTTGCTGCATACATGCAAAACACTAATCCTCCATTACTAGCTTACGTTACGTATTTGAAAATATATAGGTCAATTCTCTTAAATAGCCATTTTTAAGTTTTTGTCACAAAAATAGCCCTCAAAAAATAAAATGACCAAAATAGACTTTTTTTTTTTGAAATTTTGATTTTTTTTTAATTTTTTTTTTAAATTTGAAACCCTAACCTCAAACCCACCCCTTAACTCTAAACCCTAAAGTCCAAATTAGTTAACCCTAAGGGTATAAATGCATATAAATGATTTTTTTAGATCCTAAAAAAAACATTTTGGTCACTTTCTTTCTTAAAAACTATTTTTGTGACAAACAAACTAAAAGAGGCTATCTAAGGGAATTACTCAAATATATATATATATGTATGCATGGATCATTCGTCAAAGAAGATTCGCTCTCACCAAATTTGTGCAAACTGAAATGTTTTTTAAAATATTGTAGTAATCTAGCGGCTCTTATGATTATAAATAAACCTTATACGTAACTGGTCAATAACCCACAACAACCGACTTCTTAGACAACTTTACACGATTAACAAAAATTTGTCATCAAACCATCTATATTTTTATACTAATATAAAACTAGTTAAAGAGTAATAAGTATAATTTATATTTTTTTGTTTGCAGTGATAAGTTTCACATTTTTTTCTCCCATGACACAATATAATAAATATATATTATAATAAATGTCGTTATTCTAATATTTTTCTTGTTATATAAAGAGTATCATTTTAAAATTACAATGCAAATTATATATATTGAAATTAATTAGGAATTATATTAATTGTATAAATAATTTATTTATTTCAGATATTATTAATCAAATAAATATAATTAATAACAATTTGAATATATTTCAATCATTTTTTTAATATATAAAATAAAATCAAAATGATACTTATATGAAACGAAAGGAGTATATATTAATAAGAATACTCAAACTGATAGCATTAACGTGAATTCCACAATAATCAAATTCATTCAAGCCATATTCAACATGAATCTAATTCACAACGTAAACGACCTAACACAACACTATTGTAGTTAAGTTACAAAAAAAAAAAAACACTATTGTAGTAATCTAGCGGCTCTTACGGTTATAAATAAACCTTTCGCTACGTACCCGGTCAATAACCCCACAACAAGCGACTTGTTAGAAAACATTACAGATTAACAGAATTTTATCACCCATGACCCAACTATCTATATATATTTCATACTAATAATTTTTTTTTGATAAAGCGTATAATAAACAAAATTAAGATTTATTTACCGTGGAGAAGTTTCACTTTTTTCTCCCATGATACACTACACACAGATATACAGACTCTTTAACAAAACAGTATTTATATACATATATATTTTAATAAGAAGACTCGAAAATGATAGCACTAACATAAATTCCACACAAAAAATCTAAATCACAACGGAAACGACCTAACAACAGTATTGTAGCTCACGAAAGCTAATACTGTATTATTAATTAATGTATTGCAAAGAAATAAAAAGGTGGGAATCAATAAGAATACAATTCATACAACTCATGGTGATGGTGATGGCATTGTGGGGTATTTAGTTGTAAAGTTATGACTCAAAACACGCTTTGTTATTTTTATATTTATATATTTATATATTTATATATTTTATGTATTAATGATGGATCGTCATGTGCTTCGTATCCTCCCTCGACTCTCCTCCATTATTACTTCTTTTATTTCCTTCTCATCTTTTTCATTATTATTTGTCATCTATTCATTCCCCACATACGAATAGGAACTCTACCTAAAGTCTAAGAAATTAAAAGAACTAGTAAAATAATCTAAATTTCATTCATCAAACCCTCGAACCATTACTACAATGCCACGACTCCCCAACCTATATTCCCTCTAAACTTAATTTGATTCTCTTATATGTTCACTACTACAAGAAAATTACAAATTTCTGATGACCGTATCTGTTAGAAATCCGTCAAAAATATAATGTTCTGACGGATACGGCCGTCGAATTTATATGGTCAAAAAAAAAATTCAGTCAAAATGATTGAAAATTTCTAAATAATAACTGATGATTAACATTCGATCACAATTTTAACCATTTATGGTAAAAAAAATGATGATTAAGAAAGTCAGAAATTTCTGACATGTATCATCATCAGAAATATCTGACAGATATGTCCGTTGAAAATTCCTAACAAACATATTTATCAGAAATTTATGACGGTGTACCCATCTAAAATATTTGACAAATTTATCTGACGGTTTTTTTATATGCTAATATGTCGGAAATGTGTTTGCAATTTTTTTTTGCATATTAAAAAATTGTTTAGTTGATTTTTAAAAAAAATTAAAATAAATATTTTTAAAGTAAACAAAACTAAAATACTTACGAGTCTGATAATTAAAAACATAGTTTACATAGTCATTAATAAAGCATAATTTAATACAAAGAAAAACATTTGGAAAACATAAATTTTAGTAGAAACATTACATGTTGGTTGACTTTGGTTTGCTGAGAACTCGTGGGGGTAAATCCGAGACATAAAGTCAGTGAAAGCACTAACTTGTTCCTCCAAAGCCCATCGCTTTGCCATCTCTTCAACGAGATCCGTCTTCAACTAATTTCATCTCTTGAACAAGATGGACGAAGAAAATATGGGTGGGTCGATGAAGATTGAAATCCCCTCCAAGGCACGATCTATACCAAAGCAGTGATCTTTTTAACATGAACATTCTACAAAAAAAAGAATTGCAAACTTTAGTACTAAAAATAGAAAAAATTGAGTACAACAATGCAAAATCACATAAACTATAAACTAGAAGTACCTCGAGAACCATTTGGTTGAACTCTTTGCAGAACAACATGTTAGGAGCCGTAGATCCATCATTGGTACACAATTGAGACTGCTGGAGTTGTGTTTCTTTGTCCTCCTCATCTTCGTCAATGTTGCCAACAACTCCCTTGCAACGAAATCTTGCACCTCACCAGTTTTTTTGTTGGTGTGCATATCCTTCATCAATTCTAACCAATCTGGTGGCACACCACCTCTTTCAACAAACTACAATTAAATAACAAATTATATAAATATATCAGTTCCATGATTAATTAGAAGTAAAATATATAACTTTAATGATAAAGCTTACCATTTTTATCTCGCGTTCCTCTCTTTTCTTAGCACCACCATTATGTATTGCCATACCTTTTCCACCATGTCTGCTTTGCCTATTATTAGAATTGGTATTTACAATAGCTGCAGTAGCATCGAGTTGCCAATAAGCTTGCAACCCAACCCACACATCTTCATTTAGTGTTGTGGGCTTATCTTTCTTCATTCACCAATTTTTTTCACTAAGTCATATTGCTCTTGTACTGAGTTTTAGCCTGCAAATTAAACACTGTCCGAACCTCACTGGTGATCGCATGGTCCCAGTTCCAATCTTGCTACAAACAAACACAACTAACGAATAAATAATCATGTAAAAATTCAAATGACAAAAAATCAGCTTACCGCAAATGAACGGAGCCACATCTTTTGTGTTTCTAATGGAACATGGGCATAAGTCGGATATGGCAACTCTAGGAGATTGTGAAAGCATTTTAAAATGGACTTGCAAATGAAATTGTGATTTCTTTTCTTAAACCTAAAACAAAAATGAAAACACTAGTAAAAAGTAAAATTGAAATGATAAGATAAAACACTAAACAACTTTGCCAACTACTATTTGGTTCTTTATTTGGGATCAGCTTTGGAAGAAGTTCTCGTCCTGGTGCCAACAACAGCTCGTTGAGTAACCTATCCTCGATGATAGGTGAGGGAGCTGGCTGTGACTGGGGGACATTTGTTGTTTGGGTAGACGGGGAAACCAAACTAGAAGATGAAGCAGACGAAATTGAACCGGATCCTCATAAGACCTCCAAACAATAAAAAATATAACATTGTAAAATATTAAAAGAACAACCTCAGCACATAAAACATAATGAAGTCGAAGCATACAATATAACAAACAACTTTAGAACTCTTTCTTAATATATTCACTGGGTATTTTTTGAAATTTACGAAAGAACAACAATAATAAAACTATTTTTGACAGATAATTAATCACATAACCAATTTAAATCTACGAATCATCCAACTAACAAAATCTTTAGGATAAAAACGTTCTTGCAAAAGAATTAATCAACTATCAAAATCAGACACACAAGCTATGAAAAATCAGAACAAGAAGATTTAAACACACAAAATCATTCACCTAAAGCAGAACAAAAAGAATCAAAACGTTTATTTGACCACAAGCTATCAAAAATTTTATTCACCACAAGTCACCAAAACTGTGATTCACCACAAGCAGAAGAAGACACCGCAAAATCATCCTAATCTGAACCTAAACTAAACAAACAAGAAGCAGAAAACTTAAAAAATTTCGACTGAGATTTTCGACAGGAGAGAGAGATATATGCGCAGACCAAAGGGTGAGATCTACGCCGACCGGACAAGGAGATCAAACTCACGGAGGGGGGAGGTGTTTCTTCTGGCTTTCGCGGTGCTGCAAAACAAAAGGGAGGAGATACATGGATTAGAGTTGATTGTGATTCTGCATATATATAAATATTTCCGACCAACATTAACGATTGGAAATGGTCAGTAGTTTCTGACCGCAAAATCGGTCGAAAATTTCTTTAACAGAAAAAATAATAATTCACTTTTGACTTTGAAACCTTCATTGAAAATGTATGAAAGCTATTTTGAAAAATAAAATACTTAGAGTTACTAGAAATATTACAAATTATAAAATGTTTCTTACCAAATTAATTGGTCTAGTTTTCTTAACAATAAAAAATTCTCTTACTAAAAATATTACAAATTAGACAATGTTTTGATTTTTTGTAGAGCTATTTATTATTTTGAATCATATGAATATTCTGAAGAAGCTGAATCAAAGTCGTTGTTGAATTCTCCTCAGTCGAGATTTTTTTTTAAATATAATCTATCATTGAATAATTAGTGTGGTTCTGATATATATAATTTTTTTTTCCGATTTCCAACGGTTAAAAAAGGTAGGAAAAATGTTCAAAGTTTGCATAATATAAGTAACATGAGGACCTAAAACATTGATATAGACTAGACGGACATAAAACTCTATTACTCCTTTTCTTTCATAATAAGTGTTGTTTTAGATTTGTGCTCACGGATTAAGAAAACATTTAATTTTGCATATTTTCTATATAAAAACATCATTTCCCATACACCTAACCACATTTCAACCAATAGAAAATTAAACTAGGAAATAAAATTTATAAATTTTGTATTGAAATGCGAAAACGACACTTATTTTGTTATAAATTTTTTTTTCTAAAACGACATTTAATATGAAACGGAGGGAGTATATCATAAAATTTACAACATAAAAAGAAGCACTAAACTTAACACAAACATTGACATAGATCTATGGGACCAACCTTAATAATTTTTCTCTTTGATCACAGCAGTTCCTAAAAGTCGCATCAGACTCACATGCAATCGA
Organism: Sinapis alba; assembly: GCA_012274485.2. Taxonomy (NCBI): domain Eukaryota; kingdom Viridiplantae; phylum Streptophyta; class Magnoliopsida; order Brassicales; family Brassicaceae; genus Sinapis; species Sinapis alba. The sequence goes on from MU105775.1 coordinate 225,990, forward strand.
ATTCGTCCACTCCTCGCGGCTTCTTTAATCATTATCACAAAAAATGGAATAGTAATTTCACATTTAAATCATTTGTTTCTCTTTATAGGTTGGTCCGACATAGAATATATAAACAGGCCTATATAGTAAGGTTTACACTAAGTATATAATAAAGTATGATACCAAGAATATGGGCCTGTTATAATGTAGACCAAATATTACTGATAATGATCCAAAACTTGTTATAATGTTGTTCAAATACATTCCCGGGCCGACGTCAAATGATCGCTACAATCTTTTTGTGGCTTATACTAAGGCTGGAAGCTAAGCTAATAATGAGAAAATCAACGAGTGAAGGAGAAACCGAATGTTTATCTCTGTAGGGTTGATACACATTTGATCATTAGGTCACGGTTTGGATGTTTGATGACCTCTAAGTACCATAATTATATTCAAAAACTAAAATATCTCATATAAATGTAAAATATATATAAAAATAAATTAATAATTCGTTAACGCCTAAGTTCGCCTAGGTCCCGAATAGTCCCCTATAAAGCGTCTAATTACCGCTTACCGATTTCTTGAACATTGCATAAAATCGATAATACCAAAAAAGCAAACCATGACCCAGACTGCACATACATAAGCAGGCTCCAAACCATAATAGTGTTGTTGAAGACGAGAAATACCTTCTTTGGATCGTAATCTAGAGTTGTTGAACCGACATGAGAAATAGGAAGATAAGCACCATCTCCAACCATACATACTAATCAGTGTTATAAAACCCAGGAACAAAAAACCATGAATGGTTCCACTCCTATGAATAGACTCCCAACAAAAAGACAAACGCAAAACAGGCAAACAGACAGATATTATCTACGACCCATCCCAGCACAAAGATTCTCTCCCAATTCAACTTTTAGATCAAATATTCCCTTGGAAAAAGCAACACAAGAGTCAAACAACAATATACCAGAGAGAGAGAGAGAGAGAGAGAGAGAGAGAGAGAGAACACAAGTTGACAAAAATCAGAAACACATCAACTCAAAAAGTAACAAAGAGAAGTTAACAATACATTTAAACTAAATCAATTCTAGTCATCAAATAAAATCCTTAATATAGCATCCAAGTGACATGTTATCTTACCATACAACTGACCTAAACACAAAGGAAAGTAGCAAATGAGGTTTCTTAATATTACAATAATATTACAAACACACACAGAGCATAACCATTTTTTCAGTTTAAATGTCAACACTTAAATTCCTAATCCCATTCACAAATCTGAGTCAGTCAAATGGCAATAACTAGAAACCCTCCTTAAATTAATCATCCCTTCTTCCTCCTGCCAAAATACAAGACAGTCCAGAATGTGTAACATACATGTAAAATAAAAAAATAAAGAGTTTAATGTCTTAAATAAATAAAAAACCTCTTCGCTTCCTCCTCCTGCTTCTTCCACTTCAGACTTGGACTCATCATCTTCACCTCTACTGGTTCCATTAGCCTAAACAAGAACACAGTAAGACCATAAAAACACACACACAATCTCTCTCTCTCTCTCTCCCTCTGGAAAGTCAAAGCTAAGATTTTTATTACCAGTTTCATGTTGTACTGTTGCATACTCTTATTATATTCACTCTTCCTAGTCTCTGCATTGGAAGCATAAGGAGCTTTCTCCTGTACTCAAACAACCAAACGAGTGTTAATATTTTGAGCTTTAATCTATAAAAATAAGCCTTTTCAAATGGCACAAGACTCACTTCTTCACTCATAGACTTCCACTTGTCTCCAGCAGCCTTACCAACCTGATGATTATTAGTTTTAGAATTACAGATCTGAGATTGTGGAGCTTCAAGGAGACACTTACCACGGCGACGGACTTGTTGTTAGGGTTCGCCACGTTGAACTCTCGTCGGAAATCATCACTGTGACGAAAATCAATCAGCAAAAAAAAGCAGTGAGATTGAAGAGATTGTGAGGTTTACAGGAAGACGAAGAAAGCGCTTGGAGGTCTCTTAGGCTTGTTTGGGTCCTTAGTCGTCTTCTTCTTCTTTTTCCTTCCTCTGGTTTTGAGTCTGGCGAAATCGAAATCAAAATAGAGGTTAGAAACGTTCTGCAGATCTCAGGTTTTAGAGAATGGAGAGTGAGACCTCTGGTCGGTGCTCGTCGCTTCAGCTTTCGATTGGCCGCCTTTCATCTCGAGTTCTGTGAACAAGAGTAAAGAATCGTTAGTGAATCGGGTGACTCGGACTGAGTCGGTAGGAGCGAGTTTATTACCTTTTGTTTGTTTGACCAGTTGAGTCTGTGAGAGATTAGTACTTTTACTTGAAGTGTTTTGTCTTTTCACGCAGTACAGAAGAAGAAACACCGTAAATAAAATAAATGCAAAATGACACATCACCGTTTTTAGTTATTATAAAGCTGTCACGTGTACAAAAAGTATTTTTTAAAGCCAATCACGATATTTTTCTTTATACACATCAGATTTAGATTTTGGAAGATAACACACTGTTCATACTCATAATAGAATAAATACAGTGCAAATGATATGTAGAATCATATGTATTTATTTATCCTTTATCCTTTTAAATGTAGAACATATAGAAGTAATTAAATTGATCTATAAAAAGGTAAGGAAACGTGGCGTGAGCAGAATGCAGAGTACCAATGAATGTAAGTTTAATTTCTTTTCCTTCTTATTAATTTCTTATAAATAGTTTTATTTAGGGGAATTTGCACTAAATATACAAATTATTAGTCAATATTAGTTAGAAAACCAAAATAAAGTGTGAAATTAGGAAAATACCCAAACAGTAGAATTAGTGGATGCACATTGTACATGTCATACTACAAATTACTTTTATATCTTTTTTTCTATTTTCACTCTCTTTAGATTAATATGAAATATAGATTTATAGGTAAAGAGATTGTAGATAGCTATAGATTCTATAAATATATTATAAGATTTTCAGTAGATTATGCAATATATTAAGATTTTTAATTGTAACTCTTTTTCTAAAAAAATCTGAACCACCGGCTGTGCAAAGAAGAGAGAAGAGACAATGGCAAGAGAAAACATGTAAAACTGTTTTTATCTCTCATAAAATAAGTAGGAGATAATGGTGAGATTCTTAGCAACAAAGATCTTTAACAACATATATTTACACGGCAATGTGCATTGTGCATTTCGTTTCTTCTCATAAATCTCGAGCCTGTTAATCTATACTGGAACCGAATTCAAAACAATCAAAAGCTGAATCGGATATTGTATGGATTTCAATTCATGGCATCATCTACTTGACCAACCTTCGTGTGATTCTTCCTACGTTAAAGAGTGCTGATTTGTCGCAGTGATCCTATGTAGCTACCATGTGCGAATCGACGAGCGAGATTTCTTAATCAAAACCTTGGAATGCAAAAATAGTTATGGGACAATTAACAACAAAAGTCAAGTAAGTATTTGCATTTGTTTAAAAAAAATATTATTAGCTGGACAATAGTTTTGTTATCGCAAGTACAATATATCTATACAATAGTTTTGATAATTTGGTATGTGTATGTGGTTGTCATTCAGTTAGCCAGATAAACAAAAAATCATATTTTCCCATTGCAGATGCATAGGAAGTTTGCAAGAAGTAGTATCACCAAGCTGACTTAAACTTTATGATGTGGAAATGTGAAAAAAGGACATAAAAAAAAATGCAGCTGGGATATCAAATATGTGCATGTAGTTGAGGAAAGATAAATATCATATTAACTTTGTGTATAGTTAAATGTTGATGGTATCAAATGTATCAAAGTACAATTACAATAGGAAGACAACTAATATTGTCTATACATTTCACATTCATAAAAGAAAAATAGTTTGGGACATTCACATATAATATGAAAACTTGCAAGTAAAATACATGTCCGTAAATTAAATCAAATATCACCGGCTAATCTAATAAGTTTCTGTATCCGATATATCGTAACCGGTTAATCTTATAAGTTTATGTATCCGATGTATTGTAACCGGCTAATCTAATAACTTTATGAATCTGATGTGTCGTAACCAGCTAATCTAATAAGTTTTGGTATATGATGTATAATACTGAGCTAATGTAAAGTTGATACATAATTATGTATACATCCAGTATAATTTCGAATAACAAATATGAGAATAAATAATAATCTGTTGTTTCGGATATTTGAGTTGAATCTTTAGACTGATGGCGGTTTAGTTGTTTATGGCTTTGAACGCCTGGGACCATTCTAGAATATGACATATATGTGATGTGTTACCACAGACAAGACAATAACAATAGATATTGGCAACAAGATGTCTGGTACGTACTAAGATAGTCGGCTAATATAAATGGGTTACCTATACTAAGTATGGTACATATCTAATGTAAAGGGCTAATTGATATAGTATTATTTACACGGCTAAATACATGTAATTACAAACGTATTCATCGGGACAATATAAGTGTTTTCATATTACACCACAGTGCATTTATAGTAAATATTCATGTCACACAGCTCCGAAATATCAGTAAAAACAACATTGATGGGGATTGATACAAACACACATCCAAGAAAGAAAACAAGACACATAATCCAAATCATAAAACAAAGCTTACCTGTTTAAGATAAAATAATAAAAAAAATATTTTCCAAAAAGATATGACATTAGTCAAACTAAATTTCAACATGCTAACAGTGACTGAAATGATGATAATAAACCATCATCAAGAGAAACCTATTACTTGTTGTAGCATTTCTCTCCCTTTTAAGCAACTTCCTAACTTTATCCTGCAATTTCTTTTTCTCCTTTGTAAGTGTACACCAAAAGATAATAAAATAAGGAGCTGTGAACACAAAATAATTTGAATAATATAGACATAGAAAAAGGAATGGATTAATAGGATCAAAACATGAACCACTTTATGTGTCGATTAATTTAGGATACCAAAGACCTCATTGGCTCATTCAAAACTGGGGTTAGTTCCAACAATCTTTGTGAGGTGATGATTTTGAAAAATTAGCCGTATAATGTAGCAATGAAAACAAAAATCCATAAATGTGTGGAGTTTGTACGCATATATTTAAACAAAAATCAGAGAAGATGGATCTCTCTGCTTATTGGAAATGAAATGAAAAAGAGTGAGTTAATGTATTTACAAACTTTCATTTTAATGACTATAATGCGTTTTCTCTGTGGTATAAATAAGGATTGAATTTCTTCTTCCCCAAATTCATTGTTTTGGTATGCAATCCATGAAAGTTGATGCAAGTTAATATCAAGATTTTTTAAAAATAGAGCTACGATAAAAAAGGGAGATTTTCTGTATCTGACAACAAATGATCTAAAAAGATATTGTGTGGTGGGCACATAAAAGTGAACAAATCTGAGCATATCTTCGTAGAAGATTATGGAAGTAATTTAGTAGTAGAGTAACAATAGGGGTAAGATAGTCATTAAATTTATAGAACAGTGAATAACAATATCTTTAGGTATATTCCTAATTATGGAATAATGTTTGGATATGGATGCAAATACTCTACAAATTATTAGTCAATATTAGTTAGATAGATGCGATTGTACATTTTCAATTAATAACAATAATAACCCTACTCATCATCAGAATGTCCCTACACATAGACTGCCAATCTAACATAACTTGAACCATCTATCTCTTCATATAGCCAAGCATATTTCTCTCTCTCTCTCTCTCTCTCTTTCTCTCTCTCTCTCTCTCTCTCTCTCTCTCTCTCTCTCTCTCTCTTTATCTTGTTTATTCTCTTTCAATATTCTTCCTGCTTTGGTCACAAAACCCTATTTTTTTGAAAAAAAATCTCACACAATCCTGTAAACCTTCATTCTTTCAATTGACCATAAACTTTTCTTAATTTTTTTGGTAGTAGTCTAATCTTTCTCTAGTTTTTGATTATTTTTTTGTTGATCCCTCTTTTAGAGATCAAGAGAATCTCTGCAATAATCTAGTGTTTCAGTACAAACAAACCAATTGATCTTGATCTCGTCTGCACTATGACTATATCATTTGACCTTTTTATCATTGGACTTAAAAGCAAAAAAAAAATCATGGTGATACGAAACTGGTAAGTCAAACAGAGGATTTTATATCTCTCATTAACCTGATTCTTCTTGTTATAGAGAACAAGATCAAATTTCCACTGACTCTGTTTGTTTCTCTTAAACAGGTTGGCTCAGAAGATTAATAACTGTCTGTGCTTGTGTGGAGAAGGTGGGCGAAAGTTGCGTGATGATCCATGTTATTATCTTCGATTTTTTCTGGTCTTTTATTTATGCTTTTGTTTTCCTTGTTTGATTAGTTTGAGTTATGCGATTGCCATGGTGTTTGTTTTTTATGATGATGATGGTGAGCTGCTTTATTTTATGGGATTTTTCTTATGGCGAATATATCTAGATCATGATTTGTTTGATCGGTTCTTTTTCTTTTAACTGGATTTTTTTTTTGAATTCTATAGTGTTTGGTATCACCGGAGAAATCAATGTTCTTGGTTTTAAAATATTCATCTTGTCTAAGGCGCACACGCCTACGATGCAGCCACTCATATATATATATATATATTTAACCGGTTATATCTAGTTTAATATCCGATTTAGATACATACACTTTGTGGTCACAAGGCCATGATGACTACAAAATTATCTTATATATATATATCAAACTAGATTTTTATTGTATATCCGGTAATATTAACTAACTAATATATAAAATCACAGCTATAAATAACCGGTGCTATATAATTTTCAATTTTACTGGATTTTTTTATTTATCCGGATAAAATACTAAATATTTTTCAGATATAATTTAGTACAAATAGTTTAGTCTACTAGATATGACCAGTTATAATGTAAAAACCGGATACAACATCAAATATATGTATATTTTTTTTATTTATATCATGAATACTACAAAATAAAAATGTCACATGTTACTCTATAAAAGCATATAGTTAAAAAGGATTATAAACACATGATATATATATATATATAATATAATGGCCTGATTTTTATTGTATATCTAGTAATATTATTTCATAATTAAATTATACTCGTTAGTTTAACAATATCCACATCTCTAGATCTTCTAACTCACCATTTATTATGATGGGATTTGTACTAGATGACTATAGAAAAAAGTTTAATTAGGTAAATGGCTATGACATTGTACATTTTTCATAAATCTAGTAAGACCTCTACTACAAACTCCCAGGCGTAGAGATAGAATATATCTCACACAACCCTTTCATTTATCTTACATATTTCTGATTTTATAATAAATTCATTTGAAACATAAAATATTATTACTTTTATTTTAATAGTTATGATTTATAGTTTAGAATTTAAAATTTTCCCAAGGGTTTAGGATTTATTATTTAGGATTTAGGATTTAAGATTTAGTATTTATGATTTAGGGTTTACGATTTAGTGTTTATAATTTAGAATTTAAGATTTAGAGTTACCCAATGGTTTATGATTTACCTACGAGTTTAGGATTTAATGTTTAGGGTATAGTCTTTAGAATTTAGAGTATAAAATTTTGTTGACTACATTAACAACATTAGAAATCAACTAATACTTTGCACGTTGTTGTTGCGGCAATGGCGTGTGTGTGCAAAAAATCATAAATGCTTAGAATTCACAGCAGGTATAAGTATATAATTTTTATAAATATGTTAATTTGATATCAATATATATAATTTTTAATTGAACTCTGTTATTAACTTAATGGACGAGAGTTGGAAACATGGAAAAATTTATGTGTACATGTTAAAATGGATTATATATCATAAATTAGTTTTTATGTGCAGTTTATAATGGATAGTATATTATTAAAATATACTTATTTTACAAGAATATTTGTTTTATGTTAATTAAACACACAATTGAAGTCTTTTTTTTTCAATATACAATCGAAAGTTGTGGATAAAGCGCACCTCTCCTAACTATTGCCCATTTATTCTGGAATAATCTTTTTAGGAGGGACAAAGTTTTGTGGATGAAATTTTAAAGATAAAATTATATGGACAAAGATTTATGGACAAAGTTTTGTGGACAAAAGTTTTTAACCATTCAAGACTTTAAAACATATATAATATTTAAAATATGTTTTTAAATTCATATATATATTGTTTGAAATTTTCTAAAACTTAATTTTTTTTTATTAGTTAATTTAGAAATTATGGATATACATTTTGTTGACTGAAGAATGTTGCTAGGAGTTAGAATGCATCATTGGAAGTTTGGAGCAAAATCAAAAATATTTATAAACATATTCAATAATTGTAGAGCCAAACATTAAATAACCATAATTTAAAAGATCAGATGTGTAAAAAGAGAAATTGACCACTGTTGCAAACGTTTTCTCTCTGTAACTAAATTGACCGCGAAGATGGCTGCCACATCGTATTTCAAGCATGACAACCACATCAAGCCTTGCTCTTGCCTCGATTCTTCCTCTGGACCCGTTAAAGAAAGTGTATTACTATTCTAGACAACAATTTTAAGATTCCTAAGGCCTTAAGGAAAGTGAACATAAAAGTCTCTAACACTGTGTTCTTTCCATCATCTGAAACAAATCAAAACAAATTAATTGATGAAGGATCTGAAATAGAAAGATACTAAATTGATTTGGATCTGAACAAGATCAAAATAACTTGAGCAACTTTATTATCTTAAGGCCACAATCGCTATTGTGAAGGCCTCCGCCGTCGAGGCATCCCAGTCTCGAGACTGATCTATTTCATCATTCACCAAACTAAGTGGCAAAGCACATCCGATTTTCCTCCACATATAAAGTTTCTATCGCAACCCTATACTTGATAGAGAACCATAGATCCAATTAACATAACAACACAAGCTCGTCATCGTCCTCTTTCACACCACAAGAGCTTATCGTCGTCCTTTCCACAATGGAGCTTGAACCTGCTCGCCCTCGCATCGTCCTCTCTGGTGTAGAGCTCGACCTGCTCACCGTCATGTCCACAATCTCAAAGATTCAATTCAATTAGAAGATTAGATCACATGTTTGAAGACCATTGAAGAGAGCATTTTAAAAGGAGATAAAAGAATAGGAAAATAAACGAGGTTTGTGATTATTAGCATAAGAAAGAAAGAGGAAACTGAAAGAGTAAAATTAAACAAGTTTCTTTTACCTCCAATTTTTTCATGTTCTTCACTGGAGAAGATGAAAGAGAATTGTCATAATTAGATTTTAAAAAAGTAGAAAGTAATTTTGAATTTACCTCGAGATTGAACATATAAGAGTAATCAATAAACTATTTATATTTTAGTATTTTATTATATATATATTTTCAAATTTGCTAAGTGGACAGTTTAGTTTAGTTTAGTTTAGTTAGAAGAAAGAAAAAGAAAATGTCACTAATTGTAGTTCAGGGTACAAAAGATAATACACACCAAGAAAGTGTGTCTCCACCGAGAAAGATTTGTTTGTATTAATAGAAAGTTGGAATGTATGTGTCTTTAGATGGGAAAAGATCAATTTCAATCCCAACAATTTCAGTCGTGCTAAATACGACCCGAACAAATGGATAATGCTAAATACGACTTCAACTCAATAATAATTAAAAAATTACCCGAATTTTTTTAAACGTGCTTAAATCTACATTGACTCTAACATAAGTTAGTCAATCGTTAACAAGATAAAACGACATCATTTTGACATAACTTTCTTTTTTTAAAAAAAAATATTTTATTTCTGAGTCTAGAACCATACCTCAACACTCATTTAACGGATACGTAAACCACTAGACTAAAGTAATGTTTTGAAATATTATCACAAATTTGAAATTATATAAACTACTATACTTCTTCATCTTATAATTAAAACTTTAGTGATGATTGTTTATGTAAATACATTAACATGTTTTAAATTATTATACATTTAATAAACTTATATCTTAGTAAAATATAATTAATAAATATTTCTAATTATTAAAAATTAAAACTGTGAAGCTATTTATAAATTTTCTTATATAAGTTATTTTTTATTTTTTACCTTTCTTTCACTGAGATATTTTTTTCAAAATATTAGACATATTAAACAATAACTAAAATATATAAATACATAAAATATATAGTATGTTATATTAATTTTGAAGAAAAAATTACCATTCAAGGTTTAGAAGTTTATACAAATTTATATAAAAAATTTATAAATAGTTTCAAAGTTTTAAATATATAATTAATTTCATATAAGTATAATATTTTATTATTTATAATTTAGTAAGATATACATTTATTAAATATATGATAATTAAAAACATATTAATGTATTTATATAAATCATAAGCAATCATCACCAAAGTTTTAATTATAAGATGAACAAGTATAGTAGTTTATATAATTTTAATTTTGTGATATTATTTTTGAATGTTAGTTTAGTCTAGTGGTTTATATACCGTTAAATGAGTGTTGATGTACGGGTTTGAGACTTGGAAATAACATATATTTCTTAAAAAATTAAGCCAAAACGATGTCGTTTTATCTTGTTTACGGTTGACTAACTTCTGTTAGAATCAAATGTAGATTTATACCTATTTTAAAAAATTCAAGTAATTTTTTTAATTATTATTGAATTGAAATCGTATTTGATACTATCCATATGTTCAGATCATATTTGATATTATCTATTTGTTCAGATCTTATTTGCCACTATTAAAATTATTGAAGTTGAAATTGACCATTTTTTCATGTAGAACACAGAACACGTGGGTCGGAATATTGTTATCTGAAACTGAACATAATCTGATCAGTCCTTTCTTATCCCTCAGTTCGACAGATCAAAAAAAGTTTCAATTCTGAGAAGTCAAACAAAGGCAATTCAGATTATCAAAAACGATGAGAATTTTGTTATCCAAAAGGGCATTCAAAATCTTGACCCCACGTTTTCAAACACTGTGGTTCACCCACTCCTCCTTCTCAACCTCAGATTCCGGCGGATTTTCCGACGATCCCGAGCCGGAATCATGGAGAACGATGTCGGGTCTTCTCCGATCCCCCGCCAATTTCTCTCCTCTATCTCCAATCACGTTCTTGGAAAGATCCGCCAAAGCTTACAGAGACCAAACCTCTGTTGTGTTTGGTTCCGTCAAACACACTTGGTTCCAAACTTATCAACGTTGTCTCCGTCTCGCCTCTGCTCTTACACACCTCGGAATCTCTAGAGGCGATGTGGTTAGTTTCCAAAACTTGTTTTAAATTTTCTTGTCTAGTTTCCTTCAGATTAGCTTTAAGGTTTTTGAGGAAAACTTTAGGTTGCGGTTTTGGCGCCGAATGTTCCAGCGATGCACGAGCTTCACTTCGCTGTTCCAATGTCTGGTTCGATTCTCTGTCCGCTCAATACTCGACTCGATACTTCCACATTGTCTGTTTTGCTCCAACACTCTGACGCGAAGATCCTCTTCGTTGATCACCACTTACTTGAGGTTGCTCATGGAGCTCTTGATCTTCTCGCTAAATCAAGAAAAACACCAAAGCTTGTCTTAATCTCTCAGTCTAATGATGATGAGGATGACAGAACATCAAGCTTTGATTCTAACTACTCTTTTGATTACGATTACGAAACTCTTGTTGAATCCGGAGACAGGGAGTTCAAGGTGATCAAACCGAGAAATGAATGGGATCCGATCAGTATAAACTATACTTCAGGGACAACTTCGAGACCTAAAGGTGTGGTGTGGAGTCACAGAGGAGCTTATCTCAACTCTCTCGCTACGGTTTTCCTTCACCAGATGTCTGTCTCTCCTGTCTACCTATGGACAGTACCCATGTTTCACTGCAACGGGTGGTGTCTCGTTTGGGGAGTAGCAGCTCAAGGAGGTACAAATATTTGCCTTAGAAAGGTCTCTCCTAAGGTGATCTTTAAGAACATAGCGACACACAAAGTGACACACATGGGAGGAGCCCCAACGGTGCTGAACATGATTGTAACCGAGCGTGAACCGCTTCCTCACAGGGTTGAGATCATGACGGGTGGGTCACCGCCTATGCCTCAGATCTTGGCTAAGATGGAAGAGTTAGGATTCAATGTGTCTCATCTTTACGGCTTGACAGAGACATACGGTCCAGGGACACACTGCGTGTGGAAGCCTGAATGGGATTCTCTTTCGTTGGAAGAGAGAAGTAAGTTAAAGTCTAGACAAGGAGTGCAGCATTTGGGTTTAGAAGGGGTCCAAGTGAAAGATCCGGTGACAATGGAGACTGTACCTGATGATGGTGTGACCATGGGTGAGGTTATGTTTAGAGGAAACACAGTGATGAGTGGATACTTCAAGGACTTGGAGGCAACGCGAAAAGCTTTCGAGGGAGGTTGGTTCCACAGTGGTGACCTCGCTGTTAAGCATCCGGATGGGTACATAGAGATAAAAGATCGGTTAAAAGATGTGATCATATCCGGAGGAGAAAACATAAGCACGGTGGAAGTAGAGAGAGTGTTGTGTAGTCACCAAGCTGTTCTTGAAGCTGCTGTTGTGGCGCGTCCTGATAATCACTGGGGACAGACTCCTTGCGGGTTCGTGAAGCTGAAAGACGAGTTTGATGGTGTTAAACCAGAGGAGATTATTGAGTTTTGTAGAGATCATTTGCCTCATTACATGGCTCCAAAGACTATTGTGTTCGGGGACTTACCTAAAACCTCGACAGGGAAAGTACAGAAGTATCTGCTGAGAAAGAAAGCCAATGAAATGGGTAGCTTGTGATACACGTCTCTGGAGAAATATAAAAGCTAGCTTCATCTCTGTGGTATATTTAAGGAAACAAAAAGATCCACCGCGTGGGAAATGAAGAAACAGATCAGCCAGCCATGCACAAGGAGTTGCTATAATTAGATTTCTTGGGCGGTAAGGCAAACGGTTTTGTACCTCAGAAAGATTTTTTAATTTAGTAAGACATTAAAAGAAGAAGACAATATAGAATATTCTACCGCGTCTGAAACGAGTTCAATTCGTAGGAAGATTTCAAAAACAATATTTTTGTCTTCTTTCTTCCTATTCAGCTTCTCTATTATAAATCTGCTTCGTGGGTCAGACCATTCAAACAAAAAACATTAACTCATCAAAGAAGAACAAGAAGAAAAGTTTTTTGTTTTTCTTGTTGTTGTCTGAGAGGTTAAAGATTGTTACTTACTTGCTTGATAATGGCATCGAACGACGCTGGAAGGCCGTTACCTAAATTTGGGGAATGGGATGTGAATGATCCGGCAACTGCGGATGGATACACGGTGATATTCAGCAAAGCCGGTGAAGATAAAAAGACAGGAAGGAGTTCGACGAAGACGGCTTCTCAGAGGAAACAAGACGGTGATAAACCAGCGGTCAAGAAATGGCTTTGTTTTACCTTTTCTTGAACTTTCTGTTGTTGTGTAAATTGTTATCCTAAAGGAGAACTTAGCTTTGAGCCTTTTGATAACCTCTTGTCTTAGAACTTTTTCGTTTTGTTTTAGTCATCTGATAAAATAAATTCTGATGTTTATTTTCCTTATGATGAATCAACAAAACTTGTAGTTCTCAATTTGTAACTGAAATGGAAAATTTTAATTAGCAAAACGAGAATGCCGAAAGAGTATTGATTTTGAGGTATGTAAATTGACTTTAACATCATTCTTCTTTTTTTCAGAACTTCAGATTCAGACACAATTTGTTCTCCTTCCTTAAAAGACCTTTTGTTTAATCTCTCTTGATTTGGTATGCAAATTGATGTAGCAATAATGCCTTCTACAGGTTTAATGAGAAAAATGATAACGTGATTGAGCTCTTTTGAGAATATCTACTACAGTAGCCTCCAATGATTGTTGCTTTAAGGTTTTGGCCAACAAACTTTAGAGAAAAGAAAAATACTTCATTTGTTTCGTTTTCTAGAAATTCTCTTAGATATACTCTTTTATTTGTTCTTCACAAAAATAGTTTCTAAGGAAGAAAATGACCAAAATAATTTTTTTTAGAAGCTACAAAATTTATTTATATGCATTTATACCTCTAGAGTTAACTAATTTAGACTTTAGGGTTTAGAGTTAAATGATGGGTTTAGGGATAGGGTTTCAAATTTCAAAATAAAAAAAAATGAAAATTTCAAAAAAGGTTATTTTGGTCATTTTATTTTTTGAGGGTTATTTTGTGACAAAAACTTTAAAAATGCTATTTAAGAGAATTACCCTTCATTTTAAGTTACATTTTAGATTTATACACACATATTAAGAAAATATTTAATCTTGCATATTTTTTTATATAAAAACACTATTACCCATACACATAACCATATTTCAACCAATAGAAAATTAAACTAGAAAATAAAAATAATAAATTATGCATTAAAATGTTAAAATGATATTTATTTTGTAACATAAAATTTTCTCGACAAGGAAACTTAATATGAAAAGAGGGAGTATGTGTTAAGGGATAGAAACCCTAAATTTGAGCCGATCATTCAATAATAGTGATTGTATTTAGTTGAAAACAAGCAAAATTTGAATTCTAGGTAAAAAAAACTATATTTATTTTATTATGTAATACATAATGTTGCTTGTGGCGGCTAAATTCTCACGTCAGGATGTTGTTAGACAACATTACGATCAGTCCTATTTGTTTATACTGGATTTGACACACTCTTCATTTCTTTCTTTTTAGCCCATAAGAAGAGATACAATCCTCCCACAATAGTGACTGTACCCTATAATGCTGCATCAATGTTGCCAAGTCACATCAGTTACGTTCTGTTACTTAAAATATCTTAAGAAATCAATACTAGATGAAGATTTGTACCTCCCGAAATGAATAGGCTCTTGTAAAATAAGTGATGCGACGATGATAACAACCACTAGTCGTACAGGCCTAAATATGGACACAAATCATTTCAGACAGATGTTAGTGAAAAGATGATATATATTCCATGACGCTGTTTATGGTTAAGCAGAGCAAATTTCGTGAACATTTATGGTCTGGTATTCTCGTTACCATCCAACACAGTTTTTGCGGTTGGTAGCAATTGTTAGCGTTTTGCAACAATCGTAAAAAACATTATAGATCACTTCAAACTAGTTCAAACCTCAAGAAATCAAAAGTTGATTTCCGCTAGCGTTAGCGGTTGCGAACGGTTGCAGATGGATAAATATATATAAATATTATTTAAAATATTTTAAATTTTAAATCTAAATTTTAAAATTAAAATATCATAAATAAAATGTATATATTTAATTTAAACTAAAAATAAACGTAATATTATTATTAATTATATTATATTAATAATTATTATATTTTATCATAGTAATATGTTTTGATATTTTTTATAATGTTATAATGTGTTAATATTGATAGTTTATTATTAAACAACTGTAATATCTCATAATCAACCAGTCAATAATATCTCGCAAACACAATAATTTATAATTGTTGCGTCAGTCGTATAAATCGCTTAATAATACTAACACCACAGCCACCCACGTCCACAAACTCCTACAACCGCAACTGCAATTGTTACGTTTCAACCAGTCACCTTAGTATAAACCGTTAACTCTTCGACCCCCAAGAAACCATCTCCTGCTGGTTGTTGGGATACATGGCAAAAGGCAATGGATGATGAGGGGGTCAGTTGACCCCACTATTTTAAAAAAATATATTTTTATTTTAGAAAGATTATATTGACCCCATTAAAAAGAAAATTTGACCCCAGTAAAAATATAACCCTAAAAATATTTTTTTTAAACTAAAATTAAAAATAAATTTAATTATAGAAATAATATGTATATTTTATTTGTTAAACATTGGATTTATAATAATTTTAACCTAAAATTCAAAAAAAAAAAATTTATCTTAAATGTTAGTTACATATTTGTATTAAGCCCAAACTATATTTACTCTAAATAATTAAGGGCAATTCTCTCAAATAGTCTTTTTAAGTTTTTGTCACAAAATAGCTCTCAATGAAGAGAATGACTAAAATAACCCTTTTTATTTTAAAATTTTTAATATTTATTTTTTATTTTTTGAAATTTGAAACTTTAACCCTAAAATCCACTCTTTAACTCTAAATCTTAAGTCTAGATTACTTAACCCTAAAGGTATAAGTGTATATTTACTTTTTTAATATAATATTTTGGTCATTTTCTTCTTTGGAGGCTATTTTGTGACAAAAACTTTTTAAGATTATTCTAGGTTATTTCTCAACAACTATTATTAGAAAAGTTTAAAATAATAAATAAGCAATTTTGTTTTTTTCTTAAAAAAAATTACACTTATTTTGGACGAACGCAAAAGGGCAATAACTCTCATGCTCCACAAACAATTTTTTTGATAAATTTTAGATTAGTTTTCTATTTTTTTTATAACTTTCCGTTTTGCATATATTATTTTACAAAACTAGAAATTATTACGATACATTGATTCAGTTCAATAAAACGTTTAGGATTTAAATTTATGATCTGAATATCTTTAACAACTAATTTTATATTTACTAGTAAACTAATCTTTTAAAGTTTATCAGATAAATAATGGATCATTTTCTGAATCCAAAAAACATCTATGAACGATGATAGTTTCTAATATATGAATGAAGATTGTCAAAATAGTATTCAAAATAGTATTCAAAATCGAATGAAGATTGTCAAAAAAAAATAGTATTTGAAAATATAATAAATGAAACTGCGATGAACAAGTTTTAAGCTATGAGTGATTTTAAAGTACATTTATAGTTTTTCGATTGTTTATAAATTATGTTTTTTAAAAAAAAATCTGACTCGATACAAAAAGTTTCCGGCTCGGATACATGTATGGCTGAAGAATCGAAACTGTTTCGTCTATATGCTTATCATGTTAGGTTCGAATATGAGCTGGTAGGTGACGAAAAGGACTTGGTTATGGCTTCTAAAAGCTTGATGGAGTAAACTTCAAAAGGTGCAAGCGTAATGTTCCCTTTGTGCAATTCGTGTTTTATACTCTCTCTTTTTTTCTTTTTTAATTGCAAAGAAAAGGTAATCGAAACTGGATGATATAATCAAAGTAAAGACTGGGAAGAATATAATTTAAACACAAAGTTGCATACGAGTGTCATTCAAAAGAAAAAGAAAACCAGCAGCAAATTGTTACAAAGACATTTGACTATCAATGTGATTTGGAAAATAATGGAGCCCATAGTTAGGTCGGTGTTCATCATCATCATCATCTTCTCCTTCTCCTTCAACTCCATTATGGACAGATATTTCCTCTGAGGATACTTTAAATTCAAATCTTCTCCAACTGTTTTTAACCGGATCACATAATAAAATATAAAAAGATAGGCTAAAGTCATCTGGTACATAGATTAACTCACCAGCATGTGTGGAACCTCTTAGGTTCAAATCAGTATCCTTACTCAGATTACAATCACCAAAAGGTGAAAGAAAGTCTTGACTCGACCACGTGCGTTTCTGTGCATCCTCTAAAATCCAGAATCTTCTATGATCATCATAATCTTTAAAACAAGCTAACCTTCCTTTATAAGTTATCAGCAAATCCCCACGAAATCCCGATGGTCGTTTTATCATATTGAACTTTTCATATCTGACATCAAAGCTCATTACCACATATTCACCGCTTTGACAAGCAGATGCAATATAATATATCACACCCTGAATGCATCGGCCAACCGTATCCCCGTTAGAACGATGCTTATGATTTGTTTTGACAGTTCTCCATGATTCTTGAGCTGATCCCAATGTAAAAACTCGGAATACATAGCAGATTCTTTTACGTGGGATGCACACTACTTTGTGTTTACGTTCAACGGGATCATACCCTAAAAACAGTTTTACTTTGTTCCAGTCCTTACATGGCCTCGGTATAGTTGGTAAAGTTAAGAACTGTCTCGTGCTAGGGTTCCAAACTGTCGGCTCTTTTGAAACAAAGCAGATCAAGCCATGGACAGATTCCGTAGATGTGTTGTAGTGATCAAAATTTAGTTGGGGTTTCATTGTATGGTGAAGATCAAAAGACAGAGAGGAAGAGTAGGACCTGTTTGAGTTCTGAGTATGATGGGGAATAGAGGAAACAAACAAGTCGTCATCTTTTTGGAAACAGAGAAGAAGGTGCGGCCGTGGGAAAGATGGGTCGGTGGTGATTGATAACCAAAGCTTGGAAACACAACTAAACCTAGCAACAGATTTCTCAGGCAGCCTTGAGAGTATCTCTATGATTAGATCGGTAGGAATTGTTTGTGTTGTTTTTTCGTAGTCTGTTTTTCTCTTCTTCATCTTTTCTTTTAGCCTCATATTTACTCAAAACCCTAATTTGATCATATGCGGCCGCCCTTGTATATTATACATACAATCAATGTTAATTATATTTTATGATTTCTATTATGAAATCTATCCAAAACCATTTTCTAGTTTAGATTAATTTAACCCTAATATTCTCTAGAGAAGAAAGAAGAAACACTAACCTTGATCCATGCTTGGATGCAATTTCACCAATTGATCTTCTCTTCTTTAACCTTATCCTTTTGATGATTTCTTTGATGGAAAAGAAATCACAAAGCCTTACTCAAACTCTCTCTCCTAATGATTGTATGTGTAGAGTGTTATGAAGAGATTCAGTTTTTCCTTTTATTTTTTTTTTACGTACAAAAGATGAAAGAGCTTTTTATATTAATCAAGAGGTGTGTTATTTAAACACACAACTCTTCCTTCCTTTTTCTTTTTAACTGTTCTATATGTATGTAACTTATATATATATATACATATAACTTATGGTAATACATAACATTATTAATACCTTGCATATATATATATATATAATCATATGAGTAAGGATATTTAAATTAAGGTAAAGTAAGAGGGTTATCAATACATCCATATTCCAATTCATTACTCGAACCGATCCATCACGGTATCGTCTTTTATATTAGAATATATAACATTAGTATAAACTTGAACTTTATATTTAAACTTATAGACACATAGGTCAACTAGAATATTAAAATATTCTTACATTTTCCCACTTGACCTTTGTGTCAACTTAAGAGTTCAATCTTTAATGTGCACTTTTCCATTAAGTTCATTTGACTTTTACTAAAATTTTAATTAATCGAATCATGGCGGTTGTATGTCATTATACGACACAGTCCCTTCCATGTATCACAAATCAATTCAAATTTTATATCAATCCTTATATGAGAAGAATCTTTATTTCTCAAACCAATCATATGTTATCTACGAACCATAAGTGTATACACATACTTTAATGATAACATAATTAATAAATCAGAAACATAACTTTAAGTGAATTCTCAGTGTCAAATACATAATGAGCATCCCNTATAGTCAATGCCATCTTTCTGGGTGAAACCTTTAGCAACAAGGCGAGACTTGCGTCTTTCAACTTTGCCTTTCGAGTCGCGTTTAGTCTTTAAGACCCATTTACAACCAACGGTTTTGAAACCATTGGGCAACTCTACTAAGTCCCATACATGATTATCATCCATAGATTTCATTTCTTCTTTTGAGGCATCAAACCACAATTCAGAATTGTCACTTTTCATGGCCATTTTGAATGAGATCGGATCTTCATCTATGCTTAAGTCACATTCATTTTCAATAGTATAAACCACATAATCGTTTGAAATGACAGATTTTCTTTCTCTTCCAGATCGCCTTAAAGGTATTTGTGGTTCACCATTCTCTTCTTAAATCATGACAGGTTCATCAATAGTATTATCAGCTGGTGGAACTGGCACATCATTATGTTGTCCTATTGTGTCATTAAACTCTGATGCAACAATAGGAACAACTACCTCAGGTGGAATTTGAGGTGAAGAAACTTCAACTTGAACTTCATTAATGTCCACTTTTCATTGTTTACCATTCCCACTAGTTTCACCATTTTCAATGAACCTTGCATTACCCGAATCAACTATTCTCATACTATGGTTAGGGCAGTAAAACGTGTACCCCTTTGATTTTTCAGGATAGCCAATGAAAAATCCACTAACAGTCCTAGAATCAAGTTTCTTTTCATGTGGATTATATAACCTTACTTCTGCTGGACAACCCCATACACGTAGATGTCTTAAACTAGGTTTCCTTCCCGTCCACAGTTCATAAGAGGTCTTAGGAACTGCTTTACTAGGAACCCGGTTCAGTACATACGTCGCAGTTCTTAATGCATATACCCACAATGAAAGGGGTAAAGAGCAATTACTCATCATGCTCCTAACCATTTCTATTAAGGTACGGTTCCGCCTCTCAGCTACACCATTCTGCTGAGGAGTACCAGGCATAGTGTATTGTGCACAAATACCCCTACTTTCAAGTAACTTTTCAAATGGACCAGGACATTGTCCACTTTCATCGAATTTTCCATAAAATTCACCACCTCTATCAGATCTCACTACTTTAACCTTTTTATCTAACTGTCTTTCCACCTCATCAATAAATACCTCTAGGGCATTCACTGATTTGGACTTTTCATGCAGTAGATAAGTATATCCATACCGTGAGTAATCATCAATAAATGTGATGNAAATTTTATATCAATCCTTATATGAGAAGAATCTTTATTTCTCAAACCAATCATATGTTATCTACGAACCATAAGTGTATACACATACTTTAATGATAACATAATTAATAAATCAGAAACATAACTTTAAGTGAATTCTCAGTGTCAAATACATAATGAGCATCCCATAACTAAAATAGCAAAGTCTTATCTATAATACTCATACGCTCTACATGGCCATTGAACGCCTTGGGTGGTAAACCTTTAGTCAGCGGATCCGCTACCATCATGTCCGTCCTTATGTGCTCAAATGACACCCTCCGTTTCTGAACTTCTTCTTTAACAGACAAGTACTTTAATTCCATGTGCTTAGCACCCTTTGAGTACTTATCATTCTTTGAAAAGAAGACAACTGCAGAATTATCGCAATAAATTCTCAGCGGCTTGGCTATAGTGTCGACAATCCGAAGCCCTGAGATAAAGTTCCGCAGCCATAACGCATGAATTGTGGCCTCAAAGCATTCCACAAATTCAGCCTCCATGGTGGAAGTGACAATGATAGACTGCTTTCCACTCTTCCATGATATTGCTCCCTCAGCTAATAGGAACAAATAGCCAAACATTGATTTTCTGCTATCAACGCATCCAGCATAGTCTGAATCTGAATATCCAATGACTTCTAGCTGATCATATCTCCTATATGTAAGCATGTGCTCTTTGGTGCCTTGCAAGTACATGAGAACCTTCTTTGCAGCTTTCCAGTGGTCCATTCCGGGATTACTTTGATATCGACCCAACATTCCAACAACAAAGTTGATATCGGGTCGAGTACATGTCTGAACATAGTTCAAACTCCCAACCATTGATGCATATGGAATTCTTTCCATTTCTTTACGCTCCAATTCATTTTTAGGACATTTCATTTTACTGAACTTGTCCCCCTTGTGAATTGGAGCTATTCTTGCAGAGCATTTTTCCATTTTATATCTCTCTAAGATCTTATTGATATATCCTTTCTGAGACAAGCTTAATATTCCTTGTGATCTATCTCGAAATATTTCTATCCCGATCACATATGATGCCTCACCCATATCTTTCATTTTAAAATTCTTAGAGAGATACTTCTTCACATCATTAACATACCCATGTCATTTGCAGCAAGCAAAATATCATCAACATATAGGACTAAAATCATAAATTTACTCCCACTGATCTTAATGTAGATACATCGATCAACGATGATCTCTACAAAACCATATGAGGTGATGGTATCATTAAACTTTATATACCATTGTCGAGAAGCTTGTTTTAGTCCATATATTGACTTTCTCAACTTACACACTAAATTTTCTTTTCCTGCGACCACAAAACCTTTAGGTTGGTCCATATATACTTCCTCCTCAAGCTCTCCATTTAGAAAGGCGGTTTTAACATCCATCTGATGAAGCTCAAGATCATAATGAGCCACCAGAGCCAAAACAATTCTAAGAGAATCCTTCTTTGAAACAGGAGAGAAGGTCTCTTTATAGTCAATGCCATCTTTCTGGGTGAAACCTTTAGCAACAAGGCGAGACTTGCGTCTTTCAACTTTGCCTTTCGAGTCGCGTTTAGTCTTTAAGACCCATTTACAACCAACGGTTTTGAAACCATTGGGCAACTCTACTAAGTCCCATACATGATTATCATCCATAGATTTCATTTCTTCTTTTGAGGCATCAAACCATAATTCAGAATTGTCACTTTTCATGGCCATTTTGAATGAGATCGGATCTTCATCTATGCTTAAGTCACATTCATTTTCAATAGTATAAACCACATAATCGTTTGAAATGGCAGATTTTCTTTCTCTTCCAGATCGCCTTAAAGGTATTTGTGGTTCACTATTCTCTTCTTGAATCATGACAGGTTCATCAATAGTATTATCAGCTGGTGGAACTGGCACATCATTATGTTGTCCTATTGTGTCATTAAACTCTGATGCAACAATAGGAACAACTACCTCAGGTGGAATTTGAGGTGAAGAAACTTCAACCTGAACTTCATTAATATCCACTTTTCGTTGTTTACCACTCCCACTAGTTTCACCATTTTCAATGAACCTTGCATTACCCGAATCAACTATTCTCGTACTATGGTTAGGGCAGTAAAACGTGTACCCCTTTGATTTTTCAGGATAGCCAATGAAAAATCCACTAACAGTCCTTGAATCAAGTTTCTTTTCATGTGGATTATATAACCTTACTTCTGCTGGACAACCCCATACACGTAGATGTCTTAAACTAGGTTTCCTTCCCGTCCACAGTTCATAAGAGGTCTTAGGAACTGCCTTACTAGGAACCCGGTTCAGTACATACGTCGCAGTTCTTAATGCATATACCCACAATGAAAGGGGTAAAGAGCAATTACTCATCATGCTCCTAACCATTTCTATTAAAGTACGGTTCCGCCTCTCAGCTACACCATTCTGCTGAGGAGTACCAGGCATAGTGTATTGTGCACAAATACCCCTACTTTCAAGTAACTTTGCAAATGGACCAGGACATTGTCCACTTTCATCGAATTTTCCATAAAATTCACCACCTCTATCAGATCTCACTACTTTAACCTTTTTATCTAACTGTCTTTCCACCTCATCAATAAATACCTCTAGGGCATTCACTGATTTGGACTTTTCATGCAGTAGGTAAGTATATCCATACCGTGAGTAATCATCAATAAATGTGATGAAATATTTTTCGCCACTCCATGAAGGAGCGTCGAAAGGGCCACATATGTCGGTGTGTATTAACTCAAGAAGCTGAGTGCTTCTTGTGGCTTGTTTCTTTAAAGTATGTTTTGTCTGCTTTCCTTTAATGCAGTCGATGCATACATCTAGGTCACTAAAATCCAACTGAGGAAGAATTTCATTCTTTATCAACCTCATAATTCTTTCTTTGGAAATATGACCTAGTCGTTGATGCCACAAGAGCGCAGAATTTTCATTAATTGTGCTACGCTTAATGCCTCGACTTTCAACATTAAATAGAGATTCAGAAAACTTTGCATCAAGGTTAAACTTATAAAGTGAATCAAATAAAGTACCACTACCATAAAAGTAATCATTTCGGTACAATGAGAAAACACCATGTGTAAACTTAATAGTAAAACCTAAATTGTCCAACCTACTAACAGAAACAAGATTTCTAGCACACTCAGGAACATAGAGACATCCTTCAAGATCCACATGACTTCCAGTGTCCAAGATCAATCTATACGTCCCAATTCCTTTTATTTGTGCCTTCATCCTATTTCCCATGAACAAGTATTGTTCATGTCCTTTTATAGGCTGGATCGAACTGAATCCCTGTTTAATATGAGACACATGAGTAGTAGCACCAGAATCTAACCACCAAGTATTATTAGGAACTTCAATAAGATTCATTTCATAGCAAACAAGGCTGTAATGTTTACCTTTCTTTTCGAACCAACCCTTCCTTTTAGGACAATCCTTCTTGAAGTGTCCTACTTGCTTACAAAAGAAACACTTCTTTTCCTTCTGGATTTGACTTTGAGGTCCTTTCGTGAAGCTCTTAACATTCTTTTTGTCCTTTCTACTTGATGTTCTTTTGCTGCTACTGGCATTTCCAAGACCTACGAGGTTAGCAACTTGATCTTTCATCTTCCTTAATCTCCCCTCCTCTTGAATTAGCATAGCCTTTAATTCTTTAAAGTTCCATTTATCCTTAATGGTGTTGTAATTCACCTGGAACTGGCTAAATTCAAGAGGTAGAGAGTTCATGATGAACTGAACCAAGAACTGCTCATGAACCTCCATACCCAAGGTCGTTAACTTTGCTGCCAGATTAGACATGTGCGTCACATGATCATGGATTGGCTGAGACCAGTCAAACTTTTTCGTAGTTAGCTCATTCATGAGACTTCCTACAATCGACTTGTCAGCCAATTCCGATTGTGAACACTCCTTAATTTTCTCTATGAATTCTCTTGCTTTCTCTGTCTTAGGCATTGATGGCTTAATACTTTCCGCCATCGTCAACCTCATAAGGTTCAAGCTCAACCTGTTAGATCGCTCCCATCTCTCATAACGAGACTTTTCAGATTCAGAGCTATCTACTGTAATAGCTGAGGGTTCCTCATCAGTTAGTATGGCAGAGTCCAAAGCCATTACACCCAGTGTAAACCGGATTTGCTCGAACCACTCACCATAGTTGAGGCCATTAAACTTTACCACAGAGTTAGCAGATGCAAACACATTTGATGAAGCTGCAAGCATTCATACATGTTTACCAATTAGTGCTTTGAGACTTTAATTTATATTCAGACTAATAAAAAAAAAACTCTATTAACTTATATTTTAAATAACCTTTGGGTAATATTTAAATACAAGTACTTTTAATGATGCTAATTATATATCTTTAATATTAATCAAATCAAACATTAATCAAATAAGTATGCTATCTTTGGATATACATATTACCGACTATAGTAAGAAATAATTAATTCTTTTCTTATTATTAATTATATTCAATGATCCACCTTTGGGTGATCTCCGAGAATATAGATAATAAACTAATAGATCGATCAAACTTTTGTATCATTTAGCATCCTTGATCTTAATCAATTATTAAAATTTACAATTTTAATACTTAAATTAGATATAACATGGTCACTTTGGTGGCTACATATTATAATATAAATATTAAAATTTTAATATGTCAAAATAAAATAATATTTATTTAATATTTATAATTAATAATTTATTATTATTATTATTATTATTAATATGTTAATATTTCATAACACCTATTATCTCTTTATTAAAATACAGCGGAAGCATTTTAAACTATATATATAATATATATATATATTTTAAATAAAATATCTATATATAATGTCCTAAACTATATGGACATCAAACCAATGAACCGGCAATCTTACTTTTATTACCGGTTCAAAAATTCAGATGTTTAATCTGAAATCTACTTGCATGCCTTGTTATTATAACGTGAAATATTCAACATGCACAAATTTATATTTCTTTTCTTATTGTGAAAATCCTTAAAGTCACAACTCCTAGTAGTGACTTTTCACAATATTAAGGCAGTAACCGACACCTTAACCATACATGCGTGCATATGTCAAATTAAATTCCAGAAAACAACGTATTGTGCATGCATGAATAAAATTCATCATTTAATCATTATTGTTCCTAATTTAAATGAACCATCATGTCTTTTCATCACGCACACACGTTTTAGTTTTCTTCTCGATTTTTGATAACAATTCATCGACATAAATAACTTAAATTTAAGTTTGTTATCGTGAAGACCCAGATTTTGATGTTTAAACTTTTAAATAAGCAATCATTATGCACAATATGACTCATCGTGATTTTTAATGGACATGCAAAATCCATTATGTAAAGTGTAAATGATTACGAAATTTGCGTTTACTTTAATCATGGAACATGAGCACTCTTTAAAATGGATTTAACCATATATGTTCATGAACACATGAATAGTTATTACAGTGAATTAATTAAATCTAGAATGGCTCTAATATCAAATGTTAATTATATTTTATGATATCTATCCAAGACCATTTTCTAGTTTAGATTAATTCAACCCTAATATTCTCTAGAGAAGAAAGAAGAAACACTAACCTTGATCCATGCTTGGATGCAATTTCACCAATTGATCTTCTCTCCTTTAACCTTATCCTTTTGATGATTTCTTTGATGGAAAAGAAATCACAAAGCCTTACTCAAACTCTCTCTCCTAATGATTGTATGTGTAGAGTGTTATGAAGAGATTCAGTTTTTCCTTTTATTTTTTTTACGTACAAAAGATGAAAGAGCTTTTTATATTAATCAAGAGGTGTGTTATTTAAACACACAACTCTTCCTTCCTTTTTCTTTTTAACTGTTCTATACATATGTAACTTATATATATATATACATATAACTTATGGTAATACATAACATTATTAATACCTTGCATATATATATATATATATATATATAAATAATCATATGAGTAAGGATATTTAAATTAAGGTAAAGTAAGAGGGTTATCAATACACTCATATTCCAATTCATTACTCGAACCGATTCATCACGGTATCATCTTTTATATTAAAATATATAACATTAGTATAAATTTGAACTTTATATTTAAACTTATAGACACATAGGTCAACTAGAATATTAAAATATTCTTACAATCAATCCTTAAAAACAAAAAGGCAAAAACACTAAAACGCTAAAACCTAATTTACACCAAAAAAAAAATTAGAATGTCCTAAACCCCTCTCGGATAATGTTTGTCCAGTCTCGCGAAAACGTTTCAACAATGAGAAATAAGTGATGTCTCACTTGTATTTACTTTTAGTTTTCATTTCAAATAAATTGAAATTTATGCCTAAAACACTCTTACAACCACTATATATATGGGAGACACACAAAATTAAGTTAAGATGCTTGGTCATGATTAAAGTATGAAGAAAAACAGAACATACAAAACAACAACAACTGAGCTTATTGAGATGTATACTTGGTCGACAAGGAATGTGAGATTCAGATATTCATCGGTTTCTCGGTTATGATTCATGAGTTCTACGGATGACTGCAAAATTATATCTACTTGGACGACAAAATGAATGTCAGATTCAGGTGTTCAAGCTAGACGATGATTGTACAATAAGAAACACGAGAATTGAGCAGGGAGTTGTTTCCAAATGTTTCTTTATATCTCAATGGAAAACAGCTCTTCTCCAGCTAGTAAATGTCTCCGTGCAGGACCTTTTTTGTTGCAAAGCAATGGTTCGCGTGTTGTATGTAGTCAAAAGAAGTCATTACATTAGTCATCCCTATATGTTAATTGGACTCATACAGCCATGAACACGAGCTTGCTGTTCGTCAAGCTCAAGTAAGGTGTGTCAGTGGCAGACATGAGTGGGGAAAGCACGTAATGTTCACTAGATAATGAGTTTGTCAAATGAATACGCATACTTCATTTTATCATAAAAGAAAGAAAAAAAGTGCTTAAAGGGTTCTCTAAGTAGAAAGGAATTGTCACAGGAGTAACTATAAGAAGAAAACAATCTCTAAGGTCAAAACTGTACAAGTCAATATGTAAGAGAGTGAATGAGTGATATTCCTTTCACTGGATCAGAACTAATAACGGGGCTTTCTGAAGGCCGCTTGAAAGAAACCAAGACAGTGCTTGTCCATGTCTGCAGGGTCTTCATCTCCAACCTGCTTTGTTTTCACCACCACCACACCCTGCTCTGAGAAATCTCGCCTCTAAAGTTTTTTTTTTTTTACTTGGATCATCATCACAGTAGGACGTTTACCTCAATCATTATCTGTTGAAGCATTTCTATAATTTCCTCAAACTCTGGTCTTTCTTTTGGGTCTTGGTTCCAGCATCTCTGTAGAAGTTCCTTCACTTTTGGATGTGTCTTCTTTGGAATCTTTGGTCTAAGCCCCTGAAAAGAAAAAGAATTCAATTAGCCTCTAAAACATTCTAAATGCAACGTTCTTAAAATAAATACAATACCTTCTGAACAACGCCAACAGCCGCTTGTAGTGGAGTCAAGTAAGCATATGGGATCTGCTTCCATTTACAATTTAGTCAATATCTGTTTAGTTAGCATGAACAATTCGGAGAAAGAGTTGTAAGCAGAACTCTTACGTGACCCGTCAAAAGTTCCCATATCACTATCCCATAACTGAACACATCTGCTTTGTGACTGTAAGGTTTGTGTTCAATCACCTGGATCCAGAAGTATATTGTCAAAGTAAGTGAGTGAGAGATTAAAACAGAGAAGAGAGAGACAGAGAGACAGCAACCATAGGCTGATCAAATAAGTTCCATAGACTCAAAGTAAGTGAGTTATGGACTTCATACCTCCGGAGCCATCCACCGATATGTCCCTGTTTCAGCTGTCATCACCCCTGATTCAATCTGTACTCTGGCAACTCCAAAATCAGCAACCTTGACAAGCTGCCCAAAAATTAACCCAAATTTTAGAACCACAGAGAGAGAGGGAGACTGTTGCTTCTACAAGAAACATAACCAGAGAGAGAACAAATCTTACTCCATAATCATCCATAAGCAGATTTGCAGTCTTAAGGTCCCTGTGAATGATATTGTTTTTATGCAGATAGCACACTCCTTTTGCAACATCAAGTGCAACTTTAAGCAATGTTTGAAGCTTGAAAGCGAATTTCTGCTTGTGAAGAAAATCATAAATGCTCCCCCGAGCCATAAACTCTGTCACAAAAGATAATACTCAGATGAGACATGTCTTTGTGAATTACTACTCAAATTCGCGTCTACTGATATTGTACCAGTCACAATACAGAGGGTCGGAGATAGTGTGCATGCACCCAAAAACTGAACAATGTTTTTGTGTCGGATTTTCCTAAAGACAGTAAAAATATATATTAGCCAAAAATTGACACTGAGAACAATGAGCATAAGAGGTTAATAACATGACTACAAGTTGCACGTAAGACAAGGGCATCATGAGCGGAAAAAGGGAAACTACCAACTGAACATCAGAGCAAACTACTATGCATTCCACATCATGATTCAAATTAATTGCACTGACCTCATAATATAAACTTCTTGAGAAAATTCTCTAAGCATCTCCGCGTTTACACGCTCAGGCTTGAGAAATTTGATAGCAACCTCCTGACTGCAGTAAGTGCCTCTGTGCCTGCATAGGAATCAAAAACATATTAATGTCGCTTCTGGATAACAAAAATAAACACTCTTTTAAACAAATCTTACAAAAGAATAGAACTCACAGATCCCCATATGAACCAGATGCCACTTTCTTTTCAATTTGGAGCTGTTTCACGTCAATTTCCCACTCGTCAGTTCCATCCGTGGGTATTTCAATGCATGCGGGTATTAGATAGTTGCTTGAGTTATCATGCTCAAAGAAAGAAATAGCCTTCTGTCTTGAACCAAGTTGATCCTGTAGAACACACACAGCCAACGGAAAATATAGGTAAAGCATAACACTAGGGATACTATATCGTTGCAGCCTACAAAATCAATTTGAGAATCAGGATAGAGAAAATACCTTAAGCTTTAATATCTCCTTGCCTAATGCATCCTTTAGACCATCTGTTTCCTATAATTCCAAAGTTTATCAACCAGTTTAGTCACAACAAATACATAAAGTTATAATAAATTACGAAGGCATTCACTAAAGTAACAAGTTAAAATCACACCTCCTGGGACCAACCATCAACAACAAAGACATCCAAAGAAAAACCATCCACAGTGGAGAAAGCATGAGCCTCTTGAATGTTCAATCCAAGCTCACTAAGCAGGGAAGTAAGCTGAAACAGAAAACCATCTCTGACTCAAATCATCACAAAAATGGAAGTTACAACCATCCTCTACATGACAGTCTGTAACGAAGCATCAAGATTATGGCAACACAGTGATGTTACCACCAACCTGACTAAGGAGTTTAGGCTTATCGATGGTTGAAAAGGTAATCTCATGCATCGGTCTGCAAGATAGGCAGCAAAGCAAGTTAAGAATCTTTGTAACAAAAACATGATTCAGAAAAACAAAACTTAAAAAAGAAATCTCACCGAGTAGCCAATGTTGCATTAACAGCACTATCAACATCTTCAACAATTTTACTCCCCTGAGTAATCGCCTCAAAATTTGAAGAGGAGCCAAAAGTTGGAGTTGCAAGAACCCTTTTAAAACAATAAGAAAGCGCACGATTAAAAAAGAAAATAGAAGGTTGAAAATTATATAACTAAGACGGAAACCATTACCCCTTCCCGTGTGGTTTGCTCGAGCTTTGAGCATCATCCTCCAAAGCAGGATCAGAGTCGGCAGAATTTATGGGAGAAACCTGCAACAAAGAGAAAGGAATCAACACAAAAAAAAAAAAAAAAAAAAAAACTTGTTAGCTAAATCTTAAGTAGTACCTGTACATCACGAACTTCAAACACAGGTCTAGTTGCAGGATCTTCCGCAAGTTTCAGCAATCTCTGATGTGTGAGAACATCTTCTGCCCTCTCAACTTTAACATCGAGAGCATATCTGCGAGATAGCAAAGATAATGCCATTACAACGCAATGATTATACATCATGTTTAATGGAGTTTCTTAAAGAGGGTCTCTTACCGGGATTTAATAGACAGTTTCTTACCTTTTAATTTAAAAAGTTAAGAGACGTCTCTTAAATCCCGCTAAAAGACTCTTCCTAAGAGGCCCCCATTAAACATGCTCTTAAGACAAACCAAAAGATAACATTCACTTGATCATACTCAATGATAACAAAAACCTAATGATTCCAAGATTACCGAATTGATCAGCCGAATCACTGTAGAAGAAGAAAGGTTACCGAGCAGGAAGACGATTGAAATGGTGCCAAAGTTGATCCTCGAAATCAGGGAGAGTGGCTTCTTCGTCGCTGGATTCCTGGAGACGCTGTAAAACTTCGCCGAAGACGTCGAGTTTCATGCGGTAGTGTCTAGGGTTTTCCTGGGACGGAGAAGCCACGACGGCTCTGCTGCCGGAACTCTCCGACTCGTCTGTGTTCTTCATCACGGCGGAGGATCGGAAAAGACGATGAAGAAGATTGATCCAAGATTCAGGTACGGTAACTTGCGAACAATGAGGGGAGAGAGGAGGAAACAATCTTCAGAGGTTCTTATTTATACGCCCGCCCGAAACAGAGAGGAGGAGGATAGAGAGATTAAAGAGAGGAAGATTAGCGTTACCGTGTGCTTTACACGTAGGATATAGCCACGTCATTAAGTGGTGGGGATCGCTGGTGTGGGTCACAAGACGTTACTTTATGTGGGACCAACAGTATCCTCTCTCTCGATAGTGGTGTTTTTAATTTTATTTTTTGATAAAAACAAAACTTTTTGAGTTTATTCGAAAAATCAACTCGATATTGGAAGTTTTATGATTACTATAGCACAGAACAGAATGGTGTATTTTATATTTAAAAATTGTAATCTAAAATCGAATTCACATTCAATTTTTTTTTTCTAAATTTATAAAAAGAGATTGTCTTAATCGCTTCATAATACAAATAACCATTCTTGTATCACTTTGGTGGAACTGACACAACATCCCTAGTAGTAGGAGCCGAATATTTGAATTTTCTCTTGAAACAGTTGTAAGTAAATGAAATAGTGTCACTGTAGAATAATATAAACAAAAATGTGTTTCATGTCAAACTCTTTGTAACACAGGGGGTGCTCGGGTGAAATGTTGTATGTGTATTGTTTTGTCATTGCCATGATGCCACTGGAGGGGAAGATCCAAACTGCATGCATCTTACTCTTAACTCGGCTAATACATTTAGCTTAAAGTCAACACAAACTTAAAAGGCTATCTGTAGCATACAAGATTTAAGAGAGAAAAGAAGCTGAACCACTCGTTTGATCCAAGAATACGATTAAAGAACAAACAACCCAAACACACAACACAAGTAGACATAGAAACAAAACGTCCGAGAGAGAGGGAGTAAGAAGAACCTTTTTTAGCCAAATCCTAAGAATGTTCAGTTACATTATAGCATACTTTTTGCTAACAGCTCACCTTGAACTACGGTGGTGTCTCCTCCTTTCTGGACTCCCATAAGGAGAGTAAGACCGATCTCTCCTTGACCTTTCCCTACGAGGTGGAGGTGAATAGTCGCGCCTTCCTCTCAAAGGAGATCGTCTTGCTGACCTGCGGTCTCCATAATCATCACGCCCATAGTGTCTACCACGTTCACGGTCACGACCCCCTGAAAAAGAGTTGTGTGTTTTGTTATCAGTTCATACACACTCCAAGATGCCTGAACTTAATGGTTTTAACGCAGCGGCTTTTACCATGATCCCTGTCGTTTTTCAGACCAAGATAGTGCCCTGGAGTGGGAGTTCTTGGACGCTTCCTCCTTGACTGTAAGAAAAACAGTATCAAAGTGAATTGACCAATACGCAATAGAGAAGTCCAAGTTCAACAAAGAAAAAAATAAAAGAGAGAGTATTTTCAATAAACGACATTGATATAACACACCAGGTTACACAAGAAAAAGCAAGATGAAAGAATGCAATCAATGAGCATACACTAAAAAAAAAAGCTAGCAATACCATAAAACCCTTGGCTAATGTCGTTGATTAGTTGAGAGTTGTATAGATTGTCGGGGTTGGGCAATATTTGATTAGTTGATCATGATCATTGGTAAAAGCCTAAGCTTGAGCCACTGATCAAGCTGTGTAAAGAATGAAGAACTTGTCATCTTTTGGTTGCTGACGCAATAGACTTTCTGAATAGCCATAAAGAATGATGATAATCAAACTCACAATAATATTGCAGCAAAACTGAAGTATCAAGACAGTTTACCCTTTCAACAGTAATGTAACGGCCTTCCAGAACAGACTGGTTAAGGTACTTAATGCAGCGGTCAGCATCTTCATAGCTATCCATTGTAACAAAGGCAAAACCACGAGAAGCACGAGTGCGGGGCTCCACCACAAGAAAGCACGAAGCAACCTAATGAGAAAAGCAAATCATCAACAAAAGGTTAAGGATTGAAGAGCCAAATAAGAGGAAGAGGCTTAGACATGATTATTACCTTTCCCTCTTTGGAGAAATGGGTCTCAAGCTCGCTCTCTGTGACCCTTGTAGATAAACCCGTCACATAGAGAGTATTCACAGGGTTTTCAGTTTCAGTCCTGCCAACCATACATTTAATTAACAGATAGCAAAGACATTAGAAACTATCTATTCGATCACAGGTACCACTGTTACATACTACAAAACAATAGAACCTTAAAAAAAAGTTTAATAACAAACCTTCCACGGTCCCTCGACCTCGACCTAGAGAAGACGTGTGACAAGATTAGCATGGAAGCATAAACAGAGTTATCTTGATGAAATGCAAAGTTAACAAATATGACATAAAAACTAACCTTCCGCGGCTTCTTGATCTTGATCTATGCCTTGGGACAGATCTTGACCTAGACCTTGGTCGGGACATGGATCTTGATCTGGACAGTTCTCTCAGGGGTGAAGGAGATGGCGAATCTCTGATGCAAAAAAAAAAAGAAAAAAAAGAGAGAAATTTATAAAACCCCTGCAAAACTCTGGATCCTACATTGACTTGTGTCAAAAATCTAGACATGGGTTATCTGTAACATCTTGTCAGTTATATGAAAAATCATGAAGTAATCAGCTAAATATCGTAGCATCAACTAAATAGTCCAAATTATCCAAAATCAGGGTTTAAACAACTGAATTTCATCACAATTGTGAAAAATATCGAAAATTTACGCTAGTGTAAGAGTTATCAAATGTCAAGGCACAAATGTCAAATTTGGACAGGAAAAGCAAAAGTTTACATGTCGAGACAAACGATTTCGCACAATAGTAATGAAATTCGAAGCAATGGAAATAGAAATCTACCTCATTCTCGGAGAATCCGCCTGCAAAATGAAAACGAATTCAAACAAAATTCGAGAAATTAGTTGGGTTAACAAGAAAGATCGAATCGGATCAAGACTAATGGAAACTAAAGAAGAGTTACCATTGCGAAAGAGAGAAACAACAATAGAATTGCGACAGGGACGGAGAGAATTAGGGTTTCACTGTCAGAAATCAAAAAACAAAAGAAGTAAGGGTCTCACTCGTTGAAACACTGTGATTTCTCGAGTTTGCAGACGTGGGTTGATGTGGTTTTTAGGTACCATGGTTATAAATGGTTGTGTTTACCAGATTTTTATAACTGATTATTTATGAAATTATGTATTAATTTAATACTTCTTCCGTTTCAAATATTTTATGTTTTAACATTTTCATACTTATTAAGAAAACATATCAAATTTTATTTACCAATACATTGATTTATATAATTAACTATTCTCCACAATTTTTAACCAATAAAATTTTACTAAATATAATTATATTTTTAAAGTTTACAATTTACAATTAATGAAGAGAAATTCTCTTAGATAGCCCTTTTTAGTTTGTTCTTCACAAAAATAGTTCTTAAGGAAGAAAATGACCAAAATAATTCTTTTAAAAGCTAAATTTTTTATTTATATGCATTTATACCCCTAGGGTTAACTAATTTAGACTTTAGGATTTAAAGTTAAGGGGTGAGTTTGGGGATGGGGTTTCAAATTTCAAAAAAAAACTATTTTGGTCATTTTATTTTTCTAAGGCTATTTTCGTGACAAAAACTTAAAAAGACTATTTAAGAGAATTGCCCTTTAATGAATGCATTGAAAATGTAAAAAATGAATCTTTTTGAAACCATATAAAAGCACGTAAACCCTACAAGGACTGGAAAATTATAACACTGTTGTTAGGATATGATCCCATTGAAGGTAAACACAAAGTAGTGTACCTTCCCTTCAAAAGGACTTGTTATGTGTGTCAGATTTTTACGTTGGGATCAGCTCAAAAAACATGGAGAACGGTAAAAACTAAACTTCAGCATCGTCCTACCAGTGATACATATGAGCGATGCATCGAGGGTGTGATATATTATCTGGCATTTAGTCTTAAGAGCTATGATGAAGTTGTAATGAGCTTTGATGTAAGATCTGAAAAGTTCGATATGATAAAGCTACCTTCGAAGTCTCCTTGGGACGTGCTGATAACATATAAGGGAAGGTTGGCTTTTTATAGTGAAGAAGATTATAGAATAAATCATTGCAAATTATGGATTTTGGAGGATGCACAGAAACACAACTGGTTGGGACAAGACTTTCTTTTACCTTTTGGTGACTTAGATGCTGGGAGTTTCAAACTAACAGGTCCCACTCATGCTGGTGAGTTTATTTATGTACCGGAAAGGGTTAGCCAATCATTTTATATTTTATTATGTGATCCGGTGAGAAACAGCTGGAGAAGATTTGAATTTAAAGGAATGGCAGACGAGGTATCTGTCCGAGTTGACGAAGATGAAGAAGAAGAACACCGACCTTATGCGCTCCATGCTTTTCCGAATCACATTGATAGTCAAATGTTTTTGTAACAACTTGTTTCTGGTTTTCTTTTTCCTTATAATGACACTCTTATGCAACTTGATGATTTTTTAAAATATATATTTTCAGAGTCTTTACTTTCATTACCATTTCTTTGTATGTAAAAGAAAAGAGAGTATAAACACAAATTGCTTAACATGAACAACATGTTGACACCTTTTTGATGTTTAAACCATCAAGCCTTTTGGATACCATAACCAAACCCGATCACCTCACCTCATATTTGAACCTAACATGGTAAGCATATAGCCAAAACAGTTTCGATTCTTCAGCCATTCTGAATCCAACAACCAGCAGGAGATGGTCTATTGGAGATTGAAGGGCTTGCACCAGTTTATACTTAGTGTTCACAAAATTTTCTCTGCCTGCTTAATGATAAATATTACAACAAGAATGCATAGGACGCATAAACCATGAAATATTATCTGTTTATCAATCCGCATGAGTTGGGTTACATGTTTGGAGAAGAAGAACTTTAAACCAAGAAAAAAAGAAAAGCAGAGACAACCCATTCAGAGTTTAGAAATCTTTTCCTCCCCCAAGAAAATATATTTGACGAAAAGAACTCAAATGATTCTCTTCGAACTTCAACGATCTAAAAGCACATAATTTATACATAGCAGAAGAAAAATAACCGAGCAATTTAAGCAAACACAAGGTCACATAATCGAGCTTGAATCTAGATGAAAAGAAGGATACACGTTGTTGCATGAACCACAGAGCAAAGCGAACATATGATACGGTGCAAGACAGAGCAAAAGATTCTGATTCTGTAGTGAAGTGGGGGAACCAATTTGAATCTGATTTGAACTTATAAAGAAACTAGAAATATCTCAACATATAAAGCCAGCGCTATACACAAAGAGACCAATGTTATCCTCTCTTCAGAACTCAACAATCTATTGCAAAACAGCATAATGTATTTAACAGAAAAGCCAACGTCTCTAGGAAAAGGGAAACTATGATCAATCAAACTGAGACTGACTCCAAGCAGTTTGCAGCTACTGTCATAAACACACAAAAAACATGTCATTAACCCGAAGACAGTACAGAATCAAGAGCTTACTTATCTTTAAAAAGTAGCATCGAACACAAAACACCTCATGTCCTGAATGACTTTCTCAGCAAATAGAAAAGAAAAGCAAAACTCAAGAAACCTTCAGTATCACCTTATCTCATTGAGAAAGCAGAGGAACCAAACACACAAAATAACCCAGGACATGATATTAGAAACCCCAAGAGAAAAGTTAAATCAGGTACTTAGGAACTATAAATCAAATCTGTATAAGAGTTAGACAGAAAAAGAGTAACCACAAAAAAAAAGTGAGCAAAACAAAGAAAGGAGTTCACTGGGAAACAAATACCACAAGGAAAACGTTAGTTAGGATAAAGCAATCATCATCATAAAGCTGCAAATTAAGAACAGGAAAACAAACATGAACGATTTCCAAATGACTTTACCTGAATACACAGACAATACATGCAAGAATAAGATCATATCAGAAGATGATTAAGGCCACCCCACATGCAAGATATTAACCAGATCCAACAAGTCCTAAAGAAGCTGCTTCTGCTTCCTTCTACAAGATTTCTGCATCAGCTGAAAATTAGATAGTTAGCAGAATTAGCTACAGAATACTCTCATACTCTTAAACATCTTTTTGTCTTCATGCAATAAAAGGAAATAGTTACAGACATGCTCTTCTCTAAATCAGTGTCATATTTCCTCCCGAACCAACACTTGAAAAGGGCTTCTTCCAGTCAGAATGTTATAAACAAGGAAGTCTGTTGAGATTGAACCTTGATTAAATACTCCAAGAGAAGAAGAATTAAGAAGAGTATCTTAGAAGAGAATGCTACAAAGGAATGAAGAAGAAGAAGAAGCTTGGAGTGCAAGCAACAGAGGAAGAAGAAGAAGTAAAACCAACGACAACAACAAGTCAAGAAAGAGACTTGGTTGTAACTAGAGTTACAACAAGAAGAATAAGAGTAAATTCTAATTAGTTTAGTTAAGCCAACAAATGTGTGAAGTGTTGGTTAATGTCTAGCTAGTCTAGAGTTGTTGTTTGAGTTGGTAAGAGTTGTTAGTAGAGTTAAGGCTAAGTTGTAGTAGTTGAAGTGCAAGTGTAGTAGTTAGTAAGAGACTACTATAAGTATGTATGTGTGTGTTGTTGTAAAAGGCATCCAATTCTAATAAAGAAAAGAGTTGGAGAAAGTAGCAATGTAGACAACTAAAGTATCCTCTCTTCATTCTCTACAAGAACAAGAAGAAAGACAGTGAGAGAGTAAAGAGAGAAGTGAGTGCTTGTGTTCAGTTGTAACACAAGTATGAAACGTGAGTGAGAAGCACAAAGTGTGATGATGATACACAAGTGCAAAAACAGAAAATGAGCAAGTGTAAAAACAGAGAGTGAAACAGAGTGAGGAGAGGCTGGCCGTAGAGAAGATTGGAGAGGCCAAGCCAAGAAGAGCAAGAATGTCAACAAAGTCATTGCCAAATAAGAAATAGCACCTGAATACACAATAAGTAAAATCATATCTGGTTGAAGAAAAACTTGAATACGAATCATAACATCAGTATGGGAAGAAAATAAAGCGACAAAGACACCCATGTCACTAAAAACAGAGCAGGGCAAGGCTTACATTATGGATGGCTGAAAGTATAAACCTATCATTGTTTGTATTGTGACACATTTAACAGAAAGCTGTCTTTGGACTCCAAGAAAGTCGAAAGGCAGCTTGTATCCCAGACGCATATTCAGCATACCTAGAATGAAGGGAAGCAAACCATGTAAAAGAGAAGCCATATAAAGCATGAAATCAAAAACACTTCAACATATCAAGCCATCCCTGACGTGAATAAGCATATCTGAGTAAAGATTCTTAATCAGAAAAACTCTTTACTGTCAGACTGTAACCTGTGAAACCAGAAAGATGAAAAGGAAATTCCTTATGCATGTTTGTTTGTCTGACCATCAATATCGAATAGAAGCAAACAAGAGCTCGTACCCGTGAAAAAATAGATAAGTTCACCATTTCTGGCGGTGTTAACAGAAAGCTTCTCAATAACTAGAATTCAACAGACCTATAACAAATAATTCATGTGAACTAGTCCCAAAACAGTTACTAGCATATCAACTTATAGTATCCATTTCGACCAAGTACAATATACCTTTTGACATGGATTCACCAACAGAAAACATATGAACGTCTCTTTGTGGCATTGCTAAAGTAAATGGCACAACAAAACCAAAGATATGAGAACATGAAATGTTCAACAAATAAGTCTTTGAGAACTATGAGAAAACTCTTCAATAACCAATAGGACACCAATATACCTAACTGAATATGAGATAGATGTCATGAGGTTATATGTTACTGCCAGAATACCAAAAAATAAGAACACACAAGTCAGCCTTCCCAAAATCCTCAACATTAGTGAACCCTTCAATAACCCCAAAAAGTAAGCGTAAAATAACAGACACAAATGAAAGATAAAATGAGCAACCGATTCTTTGAAAATACTAATAAAAGTGCTTCGCCTATGGAGCAAAACACTTCCACGATTGATAGGTCAAATCAAGAGCAAAGTACTTATCAAAATCTCAAAAATCATTTTAAAAATAACAAATGAGGTAACCTCGCACAAAGAAGCAGACCTAAACAAATCAAGAGCTGAAGGTTATACACTATAACCACCTCAAGTCAACTAATTAAATCAAAGCACTGACAAAGATAAAAATTAACAATGACTGCTGCACAACAAAAAGAAAAACAAAATCTCAAGAGAAACTTCAATATCACCTCACAATTTGGTAGAACATAACAAAAAAATCTCTCACTGCTGCAGAACATAACAGAAAAAATGAACTTCACATGATCTATCTATATGAGATAATACAAAAAGCTTTGCGTCACAATACCAATTGAACATAGAAATAAAAAAGGTAAAGGGAGAAACCGTTTAAGAAATACACAGAATATGCATCTCTCTTCACAGAAAAATACTAAAAACAGAAGAAGAAAATTATTATGCACAAAGAAGCAAATTATCAAGTGCTGAATATACTGAACTGTCTCCCACACAGCAAAGAGTTTCTCCACAGCAAAAAGCCAAAGCAAAACTCAGGAGAACCATACGACCTAAAATCATATCCTAAAACCTTAGGGAAAAAAAGAAGAAGACAATAACTGTGGAGGCAAAAAAAAACTTAACAGAAAGCCAGAGAAGTCAGAGCCTATTAACAGAAGAATAAAAGGAAAGAGAAAATGAGTTAGCGATTACTTAACAACTCTAAGAGATATGGCTAAAAAATGTCAAGACACCTCACAATTCAGTATAGAAATTTAAGAAAATTCTCTCTGTAGAACATAAAAGAACTTAAATTTGAGTTAGATGGAAAGCAGTACATCTAATTCACCTAGAGAACATCAGTTTGGAAAGAGAATAAAGCGACAAGCAAGAAGATATGACTAAAATCAGAGCAGAGCATAGGAAGTAAAATATGTACCTCTCATATACTCCCTCCGTTTCATTACAATTGTCGTTTTAGACTTAGGTATACATATTAATAAAACATTTAATTTTGCATATTTTCAAAATAAAAACATCATTACCAATTACCAATGCACCTAACTACATTTCAATCAATAGAAAAATAGATTAAAATAAAAAACTAATAAATTTTGCATTGAAACTATAAAACAACACTTATTTTGAAACGAAAATTTTACTCTACAATGACAATTAAATTGAAACAGAGAGAGTATATTTTAAAACATCATATTGTCTTCATGCATGAACTTGGCAACCATACAGACTTACAATGTAACTTCATCTTGAATCAGTGCAACGTTTCCTTGGTTCCCTGGAAAAGGACGAAACTAGAATGATGACATAAATGAGTGATCAACATGAACACGTAAATGGACTTCATCTTAAAAGAGAGTGGCAACCTATTACAAATATATTTCTTAAAATAAGAAATTATGTGAGGTTTTCAAGAAATATGACCAGTTAAACCTTAAACTTCTTCAAAAATGCCTCGCTCAAACAACCAATATCTGGAAATCTAACAGAATCAAGAGTCGAACAAAATCCAAAAACATGAATATCATCACACAAAAAACCTTCACGTCCTGGAGTAAATAAAAGGTAAACTAAAACTCAAGAAAACCTCAGTGCCACCTTATCTAATTGGAAACCAGAATAGTCCAAGAAACAAAGACCAATCATTAAAATCTGTAGCAAGAGAAATTATTAAGATTGAGTGGAGCCTCAACAAGTCAATGAAATAAACTCAGAGAAAGAAGTAGCCTAACAGAATCAGAAACAAAGACATGGAGAATGGGAAGCCGAACATTTGGAACCAATTAGTGAACGCAAAGCCTATTTCTTACTGAAAGCTTCCTTAAAAATCTGAATAAACAGTTTTAAGTTAAAAAAAATTCTTGTAACCAAAGCCGAGTAGTAACTTG
This sequence comes from Sinapis alba, assembly GCA_012274485.2. Classification (NCBI taxonomy): domain Eukaryota; kingdom Viridiplantae; phylum Streptophyta; class Magnoliopsida; order Brassicales; family Brassicaceae; genus Sinapis; species Sinapis alba. The sequence goes on from MU105775.1 coordinate 267,000, forward strand.
AATAAGACGAAAATAAGGGTACGAGTTGTTTCATGAAAACCAACCTAATGCATTTCTCTTGACAGAAAAATCTCACAACAGAATAAGAAAAAAAAAATTATGCACAAATGCACTACTATTTAAGGTAAAAAAAAAAGTAGGATACCCTCGCACAAAGAAGAAATCTCAGCTACAGCCAACTCTTCGGATCAAAGCACTGCGATAGAAAAAGATAGTGTATAAGACAAAGAACAACGGCTACTCCACAAAGAACAACAAACAAACAAAAAAGCAAAAAGAAAACGAGTCCCACACGAGTCCAATGATTTCCTCTCTTGGTATCTCCATTCACAAATCTATAACATAAATGCAACAAATCATGTTCTAAACAACGGTTTCTCAACAAAACAAAACAAAAAGAAGCAAATACCAAACTCAAGAGAACCTTACATATTACCTTATACACATGGGCCTCAAAACCAAATCTTGTACCCTTGAAACCAAAAGAAAACAAACATATGATATCATAATCAATCTGCGTGTTAACTTGACTTAGACAAAAAGGACATCTAATTAACCTGCAGAACATAACAGACCATCAGTTTGGGAGAAAGCGGCAAGAAAGAATAGATTATTAGAATCAGCACAAAGCAAACTTTTAGTACAAAACAGAGCACGGGATGTCAAATTTGTACCTTTCTGCATATTCTTAATCATATAATTGTCTCCATGCAGGAAAATGGACATAATTACAGACAACCACACAGACTTATGCTGTAATTTCTCCTTCAAATTAGTGGCACATTTCCTTGGTTCCCTAAAAAAGAGACTGGTGACTTAATCAGTCAAAAATGACTCCTTCGGTTCAATATTTTCTCTATGCACGAACATGAAATAATGACAGACAACCATACAGACTTATGATGTAACTTCGCCTTTAAATCATTGGCACATTTCCTTGGTTCCCTGAAAAATGACTCCTTCAGCTCTTTACATAACAAAGACATGTCTTAACACAAGAATTCCAGTGAGATTTTCAAGAAACCAAGTCCTGATACTAGCAAGAAATTTGATAACAATTTAAACCTTTCCAAAATTGCATAAACTGTACTTAAAGCTCTCTGGTAAGATATCTCAAAGCTTAACTTCATCCTGTAAACTGCCTAACTAAAAATAAAAAATAAAAGTTAGTGTACTTCTTTAGTTAGGTCAAGCAATGGCTCTGCATTATGATTTATAAGAGAAGGTAGATAAAACAAAACCTGCCTCAGTAAAAGAAAATAATGAAATAAATATCATGCACAATTTTTAGAAATTTGTTAACTTAATTAATCTGAATGTGAGAATAATGTATAATGCTATTGATGAAGAAAGTCTGAAAGCTTAATAAGAGACGAGGACAACCATACCAGTAGAAAAGAATCAGAGATCACAAAACCTTCCAAATGAAATATCCTTCGTCTCCCAGAATGTTTCTCTCTCTTAGACACACTACGATCTAAACGGCCCATCAAATATGGGTGACAACTATGAATGAGGCTCTCCACTACTCAGCCAATAGGAACATTTAATACTTTAAACTAAATTAAAATGACAAAAGTAAGGTAACTTATATACACAGAAGGAGATCAATGTTAATACACATACCTTGATATACATACACCACTAACGCTATTCAACATAATCAGAAACTGATATTATATCTCCGATTGCGTCATCTAGTGCAATAAACCTTAATTAGCTTGATATTTCCGAGAAGGTTCTTGCACACTCAATACTGATAAACAACAAATGGTCTGTAAATATTTAACGAAAGGGAGAGAACAACAAATGACCTGCAACATTATGGAATATTTACGAAAGCATAATTATGAAGCAAATTCCATATCTACAGTGAACAACTAAAACAATTAGAAAGCATTGTTACTATTAGCAAAATTCCAAGATGTGTCTTAAGGAAAAACCAACTTAAAATAACTCCCATAAACAGTAAATAACACAGGCAACAAAATTTGCAAATACCTTTGGGATCACCAAGAGTGGAGATCATAGCTTTGATCTTTCCGTAAGCAGCATCAGCTGATCTTAGCAGAAACATCTCCACCACGGTTTGTTGCAACCTAGAATCCCAATTTGCAAAATTATACACTTCTCTCAGGATACTATTAACCTGCAGAACATAAGCGAACATCAGTCTGGAAAGAGAATAAAATGACAAAATAAGAGAGATGAGTAAAAACAGGGCAGAGAAAGGCTTACACTCTTGAGTGGTTGAAAGTTGCAAAAAGGTTTGGATCAGATACAATAAATTCTGTAGAAACGTAGGAGCTACTGACATATAGAATATAGAGCTTTGCGTCACAATACTAGCAAATAGAAGCAATCAAGAGCACGTACCCTTAAAACCAAGTAGAAACATATAAAGCAGCATCACAACACATTAATGCCAACTAATCACAGAAACTCAGAAACCTTCAACATAACATTATCTCAACTGAAGAAAAGAAGGAACGTGAAAATTCATATGATGGAAACTGAAAATATATACTCATCTTGAATGACAACCTATAACAAAGTTATGTAATGTATAAATCATATTGTCTACGAGGTATGCGGGACAAGGATACGCGAGATAAACTCAAATCCCTTGCATAAATTCTCCAAACATCTGACAAACACAGTCTTCGATTCAAAACCTCTACATCTTCCAGAAACAATCTGTAAACCTTTAATCCAGTGAAAATCACTCTAAAACCCAATAGGGCACGAATTTACCTAACTGAAAATAAGATTGATGCCACGGGATTAACAAATGATGTCATAATATTCCTCTTGACCTGGCTAAAAGACTTGACAAGAAAGCTTGAAACCTCTTACATGTTGGTAATATCTAAAAAAGAAGTAAGAAAAATCTCATGGACAAAGACGAGATCACTGGATTTATGCAAGGTAAGCTTGCATCTTTAGCCTTTAGCATTTCCCTATAATGAAGGATTAGAAAGAGCAGAAATACCGAGAAGTTTCTCCGTTTGTCTTTTCCACATACCTATAATAACTGAGACTTGAACTCTTCAGCAAGCATATGTCACTAAGATTTAGACCCAAAGCAATCAAAATTACAAGCTGAAATATAGACGAAAACCCCATACAGAGAATTGAACCACAAAATCAAGATCCGAAGAGCCTTCATCAACATATTATCTCGCTGAAGAACACAATGATCAAAATGACAAAATGTATCTGAAGAACCTTCATCAACGCTAAAACAAAAGAGGTAATGCTTGAATGGATCAAATAGTGGATGTACCTGAACCTGCATAAACCACCACCAAATGTAACTGATTCCAAAACAATCACTAACACACACCATACCGACCAAGTCCAGATTACGAAATATTTTGAAAAATCATTCTCTAACCAGCAAACTCATCATCTGAAGTAAATGTAAAAAATACAAGTAAGCCAAATGACTTTACTTGAAATCCATAGGAAATAATCCATCAAGATAAGATGATATCAGAAGATCCCACATGCAAGCTATTATACAAGTTCGACAGGAACTGCTTATGCGTCCTTCTACAAGATTGCTGCATCAGCTGAAAATTTGATAGTTGGTAGAATTTGTCACATAAGCCTCTAATATTCTTAAACATCATATTGTCTTCAGGCAACAAAGTGAGATAGTTATAGATATGCTCATCTCTAACATCATATTTGAGCTTCTTCCCTCTGAATGTTAATACGGCATGAAAACAAGTGAAGTCACTGACAAATAACAAACAGTACGTGGATACACAATAAGTAAAAACATACCTGGTAGAAGAAAAACTTGAATGCGAATGGTTTTATGAAAAATCCTCAACAAGCATTTATTGACCTGCAGAAAATATCAGTCCGGGAAGAAAATAAAGCGACAAGGAAACATAGGTCACTAAAAACAGAGCACAATAAGGCTTACACACTCGGTGGCTGCAAGTTGCAATAAACAGAGGTTTGGATCAAAGTATTGTTGTGATACATTAAACAGAAAGCTATCTTTCGACTCAAATAATTTGTATCCTAGGCGCATCTTCAGCCTACCTAAAAAAAGGGAATTAAATCATGTAAAAGAGAAGCCATATAAAGCATGAAATCAACAACACTTTAAAATATAAAGCCACCCCTGGCGTTAATACCAATATATGTTTAAAGTTTAAGAAATAAGAAAATAATTGTTGTTGTCAGATTGTAAGAAAATCACCACTCCAATTATGAACCAAAACTTGGCGGATAAATGACAAACAAAAAAAACTACCAATTCAATTAAGAAATCTAATTTTGACGGTTTTGGTTCATAATACACAGAAGTAATAACTGACATTAACAAAGGAAAACCACAACATATACAAATTATAATAACAAAACAATGGACTTAAATACACAGAAACAAGCCACCAATGCAATTAGGGAACCAAAAGCAGGAAAACCAAGAGGGAACAGTATTCAAGCCTATTATCTTTCTCGATTTGACAGCAAAAGTTCAAAACCAAAGCTTGGTGGAATCCAAGAGGGAATAAGAGAAGTTTTATGCACATTGAACTTTTAAGGTAAAATTAAAAAGAGGAAACACTCCCACAAAGAAGCAAACCATTAAGACCCCAAGAATCTGAGCTGTGGCCAACTACTAGGATCAAAGCACTGCGAGCATCTCTTGGCCTGCAGAAACATAACAGAACATCAGTTTGGAAACAGAATAAAAACGAGAATGAAGAAGGGATAACTGAGAAACAGAGCAAAGCGAACATACAGAGCTTGCATTAACAAGCAAATATACTTGACAAAGTAATGGATATATAAAGAAACGGAAAAATACTCGAATGATTCTCTTCCAACTTCAACGATCTAAAAGCACATAGTTCATAGAGAAGGAAAAATAACAGAGCAAAGACACTAATAGAGCTTGAATCAAGACGAAAAGAAGGATACAAGTTGTTTCATGAACCAAAGCAAGCATCTATTGCCTGAACATCATTCTGAAAATAAAATAAGAGCGAGAAGGAAGAAGAAACGACTAAAAAACAGAGCAAAGCAACATATGGTGCAAGACAGAGCAAAACGTTATGTAGTGAAGTGGGGAACCAATTTGAATCTGATTTGAACTTATAAAGAAACTAGAAATATCTGAAAATATAAAGCCAGTGCCATACCCAATCCTCTTTTCAGACCTCAACGACCTATTGCAAAACAACATAGTGCATTAAACAGAAAAAGCCAACGTCTCTAGGAAATAGGAAACTGTTACGGCAGTCATATCCAAAAAGAACTGCTTCTGCATCCTCCAAATACCTCTGATAGAGAGAAGTTAGTTCAAAAGTCATGCCATCAAAAGCAACCTAATAAATCAAGAAATAAAAGAGAGAACATGTTCAATTCGTAACTTGAATTAAGACAAATTTAAGCAGCAAACCCAAGGTCGTGTAATCAGTTCGAGTAGTAACTTGAATTCAGACGAAAAAGCTCAAGTACGAATAGTTTGACCTGCATAACTAAGAGAACATCAGTAACGACAAGGAAACATAGATGACTAAAAAACAGAGGAAGGAAAAAGAGATGATAGAAGCAGAACATAAGAGAACATCAATAAACCAGTGTTAGGATTTAATTAAGATAAATAAAGAGTGTATTTTTTTCTGAAGAAGAATTAAGAACATAAAACCAGTAATAAAGAAGAAAACATACAAGAAAGAAAAGAAACATTAGGAGTCAAGCCACTTGTTAATCAAAAGCAGAGACTCATTGAGCAAACGGGGAATCCTTGAGTCCATTTACTGTCCGAAGGCAAACAAGTAATAAGACACAGTTACACCTAACTCAAACTGAGATTGACACCAAGCAGTTTCAGTTACTGTCATAAACACACAAAAATCAATCATTAACCCAAAATCAAATCAAGAGATGACTTATCTGACAATGGTAGCATTCAACAGAAAACATCTCATGTCCTAAATGACTTTATCAGCAAATAAAAGGAAAATCAAAACGGTAGAAATCTTCAGTATCACCATAACAAAAGAAGGGGATAGAGGAAATCACCTATCAGGGGTTTGATTATTCGATCACTTTCGATGGCCATCGTACGAACCTGCAATTTTTAGGCATCCTCTGTCCCCTTAACAAAATAAGAGTAGGGAAAAGAATCTAGTAAACCCCAACAGAAAAGTCAATTGACATCATGAGAACACAATGACTAGAAATATATGATCTTTGATGATGTTTAATGTCCATCAAGAAAATCAAATGACTTTACCTGAATCCAGCAATAAACGATGTAAAATAAGATCATATCAGAAGATGATTAAGGCCAACCCGCATGCAAGATATTAACCAGAGACAACAAGTCCGAAAGGAGCTGCTTCTGCTTCCTTCTACAAGATTGCTGCATCAGCTGAAAATTAGTTAGTTAGTAGAATTTGCTACACTGTCCTCTCATGTTCTTAAACATCCTATTCTCTTCATGGAATAAAATAAAAAAGTTACAGACCTTCTTTTCTTCAAATATACCTGGTTGAAGAAAAACTTGAATACAAATAGTTTCATGAAAACTACCTTAACAAGTATCTATTGACCTGCAGAACATAACATCAGTATGGGAAGAAAATAAAGCGACAAGAAAAAACAAAGGTCACAGAAACATAGCAGGGAAAGGTTTACACTCTGGGTGGCTGCAAGTATAATCCTATCCTTGTTTGTCTTTTGACACATTTAACAGAAAGCTATATGTCCACTTCGCATGGTAACTTGTATCCCAGACGCATCTCTTTTTTTTGGTCAAACTACATATTTTATAAATCATCACTCTCCATCTATGGAGGAATTGTTTACATCAAAAGATAATTGAGCCAAACTGGCTAATCGACCTGCTGCAAGAATGGCAAGACAGAGAGCATAAACATGGATACAAAGGATAATAGCATACAAAACACTTAAACAAACAAAGTCATGGAGCCGTCCTCTAAACCCAACGACAAGATTGCTAGGAAGTGAGATGATGCCTTCAGATATAGAGAGCACATTCAGTGATCTAATACCAGGGATTGAACTTGCAACTAGTGCAAAATTATCAATCAAAACTTTAGCTCTACAATCTGAGGTGACAAAGCACCACTTTGCTGAGCTTTTTAACATAACAAAGGCCAAAGCATTTGTAACCTTCGATAAAGACTCCCCTGCAATAAAACCACTTAACAGAAGGGAAGTCAATCATGTAAAAGTGAAGGCATTTAAAGCCACCCCTGACGTGAATAAGCGCATATCCGATTAAGATTCTTAGTCAGAAAAACTCATTGCTGTCAGACTGTAAGAGATGCAATTTAGAGCCCAGAAGGTGAAAAGAAAATCCCATTCCTTGTGCATGTTTTCTTGTCTAACCATTAAATAGAGAATAGAAGGAAACAAGAGATCGTACCCGGAAGAAATAGATAAGGCAGCATCACAAAATTAGTGTAATATAATAACCATATCAAGGATAGGCATCTTGGGGCACCAAAATCTGTCAACCATACTTGATGCACTGACAACCTATAACAAAGAGACGTTACGCATAATTAACCAAAGCAACTTAGAGTTCAAACAGTATCATAGGTATAGCATATGTGATGCATTGACAACATATAACAAAGAGAAGATGTACATAAATTAACCAAAGCAACTTAGAGATCAAGGCTCATAGACTTGCAAGTTGCAACCATACAGATCTTCTCATCTTTCGCTGAAACTAAATATACCGCAAAATAAACAAGTGTGATGTGATTGATAAATAGTACAATAAGTCAACTCATACCACATACAAGAAAAAGGTGTATGTATGCGAGGTAATCAGAAAATTACAAACCCTCCTGATGCCTACAATGCAAGCAATAAAAAATTTCTTATAAATCAGGAAATTTAACATCAATTAATTTAAGAATGAAAAAACCGATGGAGATAGGAAACACCTGAAAAGTGAAATCGCAAAAAGGAGAAAGGCTGAGGACTATCCACTGAAGAGGCAACCATCGGAGACCAGAAACTCAAAAGCCTATTAGAGATCGGAATTGTCTGGAAAATAGTATGAAAACAGAATCAAGAATTATGCAAGTAGAAACCCTGACACCCACGACTTTTGCTCGGATCAACCAATTAAAAACACAAGACTTCAGTTATCCTGCATAAACAAAAACCCACAGATGAAAGTGAATAGATTAAATGCGATTCATCAGCTTCTTTATGGTCTTCTTTTCCAGCAAGCTTCTCTTGACCTGAAGAACATAAACGGAGTAACAGACGACAAAAAAACAGAGCAAAAAAAGAAATGCTATGCTGCAAAAAAAGGGCACTAAGTACAAGTCGTTTGCATAAAAAGGAAAACCCTATGGAAAAACCCAATTAGCTCTAATGAAACTTCGATAATCTATCAATTTGGAAAAAATGATACGGATAGTTTCATGAAAGCCAACTTCATGAAGCATCTCTCGACCTGTAGAAAAGAGGAATGAGGATAAATCAAGCCATCAAAGAAGTCGCAAAGGAGCATCCCATTGTATCTTTAACATGCCTAGAGTGACAATGAAGGGAAGCAAATCATATCTACAGTCCAATGATTTCCTCTCTCGAAATTACCATTCACAAATCTATAACATAAATGCAACAAATCATGTTCTACACAACGGCTTCTCCACAAAATAAAACAAAAAGAAGCAAATACCAAACTCAAGAGAACCTTACATATTACCTTATACGTACGAGCCTTAAAACCAAATCTTGTACCCTTGAAATCAAAAGCCAACTTCATGTGGCATCTCTCGACCTGTAGAAAAGAGGAATGAGGACAAATCAAGCCATCAAAGAAGTCGCAATGGAGCATCCTGTTGTATCTTTAACATGCCTACAGTGACAATGAAGGGAAGCAAATCATATCTACAGTCCAATGATTTCCTCTCTTGAAATCTCCATTCACAAATCTATAACATAAATGCAACAAATCATGTTCTACACAACGGCTTCTCCACAAAATAAAACAAAAAGAAGCAAATACCAAACTCAAGAGAACCTTACATATTACCTTATATGTACTAGCGCAAAGCAAACTTTTAGTACGAAACAGAGCACGGGATGTAGAATTTGTACATTTCTGCATGTTCTTAATCATATTATTGTCTCCATGCAGGAACCTGGATATAATTACAGACAAACCATACAAACTTATGTTGTAATTTCTCCTTCAAACCAGTGGCACATTTCCTTGGTTTCCTAAAAAAAAGACTGGTAACTTGATCAGACAATATGAATCCTTCGGTTCGTTACGTAACTTGAATAAATGACAACCTACAGCAAAGTCATGTCTTAAAATAAGAAATCCTGTGAGACTGATACTGGAAAAAAAATAGATGACCATTTAAACCTCAAACCTCTTCAAACTGCCTAAACTGTACAAAATCTCTATTGTAGAATATCTCAAAGTTTAACATGCATCCTAGAAACTGCCTCAATAAAAGAAAGAAAGAAATGTGTTATATACTTCTTAAATTAGATCAAGCAATGGCGCTGCATTTAAACCTTAAACCTCTTCAAACTGCATAAACTGTACAAAATCTCTATTGTAGAATATCTCACACTTTAACATGCATCCTAGAAACTGCCTCAATAAAAGAAAGAAAGAAATGTTTTATATACTTCTTAAATTAGATCAAGCAACGGCGCTGCATGATGATAGTGAAAATATCATACACAAGTTAACCTTGGGGGTGGGGGGGAGATATAACTCATTTTCAGGAAGTTGTTAACTCATTTAATCTAAATATAATGCATAATGATATTGATAAAGAAAACCTGAAAGCATAATAAGAGACAGAACAACCAACATAATGAAGTTGCAAAGGAGAAAATAATCAAATATCACAAACCTTCCACATGAAACCTCCCTTGTATCCCAGAATGCCTCTCCCTCTTAGACACACTACAATATAAATCAAAGAGAAGAAACATCAAGTAAAAGAAAAAAAAACTTAAACCGCCAATCAGATATGGGTAACAACTATGAATGAGGCCCTCCAATCAGCTAATGGTAACCCAGAACTTTAATGCTCTGCACCAACAAATTGAAATGACAAAGTAAAGTAACATATATGGAAAGAAGGAGATCAATGTTAATATGCATACCTTGGCATACATACACCACTAACGCTCTCCACATCGTACAGTAGCAAGAACCACAAGTCAAATGTCAAAAACTGAAATGGTATCTCCTATTGCGCCACCTAGTGCAACAAACAAACCTCAATTGGCTTGATATTTCCAAGAAGGTTCTCTCACACTCAATACTGATAAATAACAAATGGTCACTATGGAAAATTACCTAAAGTCACCGAAAGGGAGAGAAGAACAAATGACTTGCCATCTCCTATTTCGTATCTTTTAACAGTGAACAGGTAAAACCATAAGAAAGCATTGTGACTATTATGAAAAGCAGAAGTAAAAGGAAACACGGGAAACCTTGAGACTATTAGCAAGCCCAACACAAAAACATTGTGGCCGAAGCAAAGCTCATAATAAGACACATGTACTTAACGCAAATGATGACATGCAGTTAGCAGATGTTGTCATAAAACACAGAAATCAGTTGATAACAGATAAGATAATGCCAAAAATCATAAAATCATCATCTGAAGACCAAGGATCTACTGTATCTGAACTTCAACCACTTCCGTAAATAACATCCAACAAAAAAAACTCATGTCCGTAATGACTTCTCAGTGACTAAAAGAAAAAAAGAAGAATCTAAAAACAACAACCTGGGTCATTGAAATCATTTGAATTAACTCTCACAATGGTAGATCGGATACATCTAAAAATAACCTAGGATTCAAAATCTTGCAGGTCCCTTCGCAACCAATTCTAATACTTTGGCACTCCTACAAATCACAAGAAAACCAACCTGAAATCACTTCCATAAATAGCAAAGAACAATTGATATCACAGAAATGAAAATTTGCAAATACCTGGGGATCACCACGTGGAGATCATAGCTTTGATCTTTCCCTAGCAGCATCTGCTGATCTTAGCATAAACATCTCCACCACCGTTTGATGCAAGCTACACTTCTTACATAATCTTTCTACAAAATCTGAACATTTCCCTGATGATGAATAAAATTTGACTCCATGCCACTAGAGTTATCTGTACTGTAGCAACTTTGACAAGACGTAAAAATGCAAACCTAATTTCTGAGAGACGTCTAAAAAAGAGAACATAGCTCAACAATTTCGGGGAAAGAAAAATATTAACCACCTAACGAGAAAGTAATAGTCAGAGACTCAACGAGTACCTGATAACTGTAGTACATATTGAAGCGGCGGCTAAACCAAGCAACCTTCTTCCAAGGTACTGTCCAATTTTACACCATGGCTATCTGAGTTAATACTGGTTCACAACCGTTTTTGCATTCAGAACCTCGCTCGAAGCAAACAATTAGAAACCAAAAACTTAAGTTATTCTACACAAACCCATCTACGGTCAACTGTAGACAACAAATTATAGTGAAAACAAGCAAAGGCAAAACTCAAAACAGCCTTATATATCACGGCTGGGAAACCATAGAAGCCTAAAGACATATCATGTACCCTTGAAATCTAAAGGAAGCAAACAAAATATATCACAATCAGTCAGGGGTAACTTGAGTTAGAAGAAATAAGGACATCTAATTGACCTATGGAACATATGAATCAAAAACCTTTGCAGATTCCTGTGGTGCAAATTCTGAAACTTTGGTGCTCCTGCAAGTCACAAGATGTGTCTTAAGGCAAAACAAACATAAAACAGTGCCCATAAACAGTAAAGAACACACTCATGGAGGAATCAAAATTTGCAAAGCTTTGATCTTTTCTTGGATCGACTAATGTTTCACTAATCAGTTATATTTATGTAAGAACTAGATGGTATTTGTATGATCATGTAAGAAAAGTAATGAATTATAAAGATAGTTGCAAACAAATAATACAAAAACAATCATACAGTTGATCCAAAAGTAGAAAACAGAAAATTGCACAAAACAAAACAGAGAGAAATTTAGACTTGTTTATCTGTCTCTCCCTTCATGACAGATCTCTCGACCTGTAGAAAAGAGGAAGGGATGCATCTCAAGCAATCCTAGCAATGGAGCATACCTTTGTATCTTCAACATACCAACGATGAAGAAAGGCTAACTATATATACAGACATACAGTCCCAAACGATTCCAAGTATGGCTAACTATTCAGATCGAAGCCCTGCGAAAGACAAAAATATTATATAAGAAAAGCATCATGTTCTGAACAACTGCTTCTCCACAACAAAAAACAAACGCCAAACTCAACAGAACCATACGTATTACCTTATACCGCTGTAAAACCATAAGAGCCTCAAAACAAAATCTTGTACCCTTGTAATTAAAAAAGAAAGAAACATATGATATTATAATCAATCTGAGTGCTAACTTGAGTTAAACAAAAAGGACTTCTAACTGAGGCTCATAATAGACCATCGGTTGGGAAAGAGAATTAACGAAGGAAGATTAGATGACTAAAATCAGCGCAAAGCAAACCTTTAAGTATATAACAGAGCACGGGATGTAGAATTTGTACCTTTTGCATATTCTTTAACATCTTATTCTCCATGCACGAACATGAAATAATTACAGACAACCATACAGACTTGTGATGTAACTTCACCTCTAAAAGAGAGTGGTAACTCGATCAGTCATAAATGACAACCTATAAGAAAGACATGTCTTAAAACAAGAAATCTAGTGAGATTTCAAGTAACCAAGAAAATTGATGACCATTTAAACCTTAAACCTCTTCGAAACTGCTTAAACTATACTTAAAGCTCAATTGTGGTTATCTCAAAGCTTCATCCTAGAAACTGCTATCAGTAAAAGAAATATATATATATGTGTTTTGTACTTCTTTAATTAGGTCAAGCAATGGCTCAGCGTGAGGATTTATAAGGGAAGGTAGATGAAATAAAACCTGCCTCAGTTAAAGAAAATAGTGAAAATAGATCCCAATTTTCAGAAATTTCTAACTTAGTTAATCTGATTGTGAGTATAATGCATAATGCTAGTAATGAAGAAAATCCAAAAGCACAATAAGAACAACCGTACCTTGTAGAACAGAATGAAGTTGCAGAGGAGAAAAGAATCAGATATCACAAAAGCTTCCACATGAAACCTCTCTCGTTCTCCCAGAATGCTTCTCCCTCTTAGTCACCCAACGATCAAAATCAAGGACAGTAACATCAAGTAAAAAAAAACTTAAACCGCCAATCAGATGTGGGTGACAACATGAATGAGTCTATCCTCTGCACGGACAATACTGATAAACAACAAATGGCCTTTATAGAGTAATGTGAAATGTCTATAAATAGTTGTTACCGAAACGGAGACTTGCAACATCTCCTACTAGTTTAGCAAAAACTCAGCAAACTAAAACCATTATGGAAAATTTCCCAAAGCATAATTATGAAGCACATTCCATATCTGTTAAATTCCGTATTTTTGACAGTGAACAGCTAAAAACATAAGAAAGCACTGTGACTATCAGCAAAAGCAGAAGTAAAAGGCAAAACAGAAACCTTGAGACTATTAGCAAGCCCAACAAAAATACATTTTAGCCGAAGCAAAAAGAAAATCATAATAAGACTAATATATACTAGCTCAAGCTCAGATTGATGACATGTATTTAGCAGTTACTGTCATGCCAAAGATCCTAAAATCATCATCTGAAGACATTACCTCATTACCTCACCCAAAGTATTCCCTTTATACACCATGGCTGTCTGAATTAGTACCGTTCTCTGTTACACAACCGTCTATACATAATTTCAAAAAGCTGAAACCGACGACACTCGCCCGAATCAACCAATCAGATATCCAAAACTTCAGCTATCCTACACAAACCTAATTATGGCAAACTATTCAGATCCAAGCAACTACAAAAGACAGGAGAAAAGAACCTTATACATTACCGGTGGAAAACAAAGGAGCCTAAAAACAAACACAAGATATCATAATCAATCCGAGTGGTAACTTGAGTTAGAAGAAAAGACAAGGACATCTAACTGACCTGCAGAACATAGAAATCAAAACCTTTGCAGATTCCCGTGGTTACACATTCTATAACTTTGGCACTCCTGCAAATCACAAGATATGTCTTAAGGCAAAACCAACTTCAAACAATTCCCATAAACAGTAAAGAACACATTCATGGAAGAATCACAATTTGTAAATGCCTTTGGACGAATGATCCGAGTATAGCTTTAATCTTTCCGTAAGGCAGCATATGCTGATCTTCGCGGAAACATTTCCACCATCGTTTGCTGCAACCTAGAATCCCAATCTGCAAGATTACAAACTTTCCTTATAATCAATTATTCTATAAGTTGATTATTAAAAATTAATGAACCATATGAGATTGTTGCAAACAGTCATACAATTCATCCAAAAGTCGAAACCAATAGAAAACTGCAGAAAAACAAAACAAAGAGCAATTCAAGAATGTTTATCTCCAATACATCAACCGTGAGGAGTAGCCATGATTATATCTTCATCCCTTTGCAACAAGAACCTGCAAAGAGGCGAAACACAACAGTGAAAGTGAGCCGTTTGAAATTGATAAACTTACTCTCAAAGGAATTACATCGAACATGTTCAGAACATACTTTTTCTATCCGAAACCGAACATCTGCACTGTAGTCACCTCAACAATACATCACAAAATAGTAAACCTAATTTCTCAAAGACATTTACAAACAGAGAACAAGGAAACAGATAGTCTCAGCAGATCGCTTACGAGACCTCTACTGCAGCGCCGGTGGCTAAACTGAGCAACCTAATCATATTCCATGGAGTTCTGTTACACAACGGTGGCTAAACTGAGCAACCTAATCATATTCCATGGAGATCTGTTACACAATGTCATTATCAAATAGAGGACAAGTGAAGCAAAACGCCAGAATACAAATAATTAGTGAACAAATTGAAAACGATCGATCGACTCGCTCCCATGCGAATGATCGATCTACTCCGCTTGAGGAAACCCCTGAATTTGACTCGAAACTCCAGTCTCCTTCATGAAATTTACAAACACACGTAAGAAAGCAACGATTGCAATTTAGGAACAAAACCAGAAACGACGTACTCGAGGGTGAAGTATGATGATCGATCGGAAGCAATCTCTCTGAATCTTTTCATGCTGACAATCTTCACAAGTGATTCAGAAACTCAACGGAAAGCAATCAAATTACGTTTTGAATGTGGAGAAAATCACCTACGCTTTTATTATAGAAAGATCTCAACGGTTATGTTTTAAGAAAAATCAAGTCGGTGATTACTTTTGTCCATGTGGCATATGTTCGTAATTGTCTGATTATTTTACCGTTGGACTTCGTATTAAATCCAACACGTGTCGATCACTGATTAGTAACATTCCTTAGAAAACATAAAAAGAACGACCCCCCAAACTGCGTGTAGAAAACTTAAATGATTATTACCGTTGGCATCTGCTGACCTGCGTGTAATTCTCTGAATTATTACCGTTATTTTTATTTTATTTTGAGGAATTCTAAACACATATTTTAACCCAGCACGTGAAAAACAAATGATACAAATAATCGTTATGCAAAATTAAGAAAAATCAAGTCGGTGATTACTTTTGTCCATGTGGCATATATTTTTGTCCTCAAAATGACTATGGAGGAGCAGAAATCTCTTATCTTTCAAACAAAACATTTACCGTGGAGAGTTTCTCTGCAACAAGCAAAGAATGATGCAAAAGAATGGTGAGATAATATTGATTCCTGGACAGCATAGTAATGTGGATCAAAATTCACAGAAAAACATGGAAGAGACCTGGTGAAGGTTGAATCAAATGCAATACTGATGGATCTTTTGTCAATAATTTAATTAAGAGTAAAGCTGGTTGGGTATTTAGAGAGCATCGAGGTCAATATTGTGGAGCAGGGCAAGCCAATGGGAATAGAGTCAACAATGCTTTCGAGAGTGAACTACAAAGTATTTTAATTGCAATGCAACATGCAAGGACGAGAGGGGTTAAGCTATTGATAATAGAAGGAGATTGCAGGAGGGCAATCAACATGTTGAATAAGGAAACTCTGCAGTTTGATACATATAACTGGATGCGTGATATCAACTGGTGAAAAAAACAGTTTGAGGAAGTCAGATTTGTGTGGACTCACCGAGATGCCAATCAAGTGGCTGACTTGTTGGCCAAGCAATCACTACTAGGAAACAATAGATTTTATTATGAGAAATTCTCTTAGATAGCCTTTTTAGTTTGTTTGTCACAAAAATAGCTTTTAAGGAAGAAAATGACCAAAATGTTTTTTTAGAAGCTAAAAAAGTCATTTAAATGCATTTATACCCCTAGGGTTAACTAATTTGGACTTTAGGGTTTAGAGTAAATGGGTGGGTTTGGGGTTAGGGTTTCAAATTTCAAAAAAAAAAATTAAAAAAAATCAAAATTTCAACAAAAAAAAAATCTATTTTGGTCATTTTATTTTTTGAGGGCTATTTTTGTGACAAAAACTAAAAAAAGGCTATTTAAGAGAATTGCCCTTTTATTATTACAATTATGTTTTTTCCGTGTAACTCAACATATACACAGAGACTTTGTAAGCTCGGGACAAGTTCATTAATAATATAATCAAGTGTTAAGAAAAACAATTTACTCGTTTAAAAAGAAACTAAACAATTACATCGATAGATATTTTTTCTTTAATCAATTACATAACTGGACATTTTAACCGGATTAATGGTCTTTTATTTGCACAAAGTCAAAGTTAAAAAATTAGCATTTATTAAAAGATAAAAAGATAAATATCTTTGACTTATAATTATAACATTTACATAAATATTTTAAGCAAAAATTTAAATTAATATATATTTTCTCAAAATATGTTTTCAGTATTTTTTATTTTTCAAAAAGATTACAATTTTTTTTTTTTTAAAAACTATGGTTTCAGAAAAAACTCTAAATTTTTTTAAAGTTTTGGAGTAAATTTCTAAATATATATAACATCTTCATAAATTGAGAAAATATTGCTAAATAAATAAATATGTATTAGAAAATGAGCTTTTAATTCCACAATTATTTTCAATCGGCATCTCTAATACCAAATATTGTTCGCACATATTTATTCTCTAACTAATCGTTATCTATGCAAAATTAAGAATAAAATAGTTAACCATTAACGAATGAACGGAAGACTGACAGTTTCAATATACTTTTAATGGTTGACTATAGGCATGGAACATATCGGGTATTCGGGGTATTTTAAGGTATCCGGATCCTTATCCGGCGTATCCATGATTTTACTATCCTTATCCGGATTCGGGGTTCTCGGATATCCGGATGTCGGATATCCTCCTAAAAATTGTAATATCTGACGGATATACGGATCCAGATTAGGAACCTTAAAATAAATAAAACTAATATTAAAATATATAAAAATATAAACAATAATTTAAAAATAAAAGTAATATAGTGTTTTTAGTTATTTCTAAGTATATTATTACAAAATTTATACTTATATAATATTATAAAAATAAAAATAGAACAAATAAAGTTAGTTTATATATATATATGTATATATTACTATTTTTAAAAAAAATTATCAATAAAAATTACGGATCCGGATATCCAGACTAAAAAAATAAGATATCCGGATCTGGATTCCGTTTTGACGGATCCAGCATTTTACTATTTGGATCCAGATTCGGCCCTTTCGAATATTCAGATTTTCAGAGCGGATCAGGATCGGATCTCGGATCGAATTCGGATCTCTGATAAAAGTTTCAATCCTAGTTGGAGAATAAATTTGCGCACAAAATACTTAATATGAAATATGCTGATTGCAAAAAATTTAAAAATAATAATAATTTTCTCATTTATGATCCATATAAATTGTTTAAGTCAAGAACACCAATATACTTTTTAAAATTTCAGAGTTAACAAGATATACTTCACAAATATACAATGTGATAAGTACATTAAGTCATCATGAACTAATGAGGAAAGAGTTTGGAGCCAAGGAAGGAGAAAAAAAAGCTAAGGAAAATCAAGGAAATATGCGATTAGAGTTAAGAACAAATGAAGGCCAGTGTCTAACATTCCAGCTCTTCTAACACTAAAAGAACATACTCAACTCATTTAGAGCAAACCATGCAGAAGAATCCTCCCCAAAGGTTTCACTGTGAAAAAATCATTTTCTCCCTAAGAATCCTCCCCAAAGGATTCACTATAAAAAAATATAGAAAATACAATCCGGCCAAAGATCAGCAGACCTGATAGAGAGACACAATCACTCTTTGAAACATTATGACCAAACCAGGAGAAACGAATCATGAAATCTTTGAGTGTTAGATTCATAACTCATCTGAAGCACGCGACGGATTACATTAATGATGAAATTCACCATGGTTTAAAAGTAGTCAACTTCTAAATCAGATAATTCTTGGCTTGCTTTATTCAAAGGATCACGAGTTTAATCACTTGCAAACAAGAGTCTGGTGACCAAGAGACATATTACACTATTCAAAAGAGACATTAAATCATTCAGGATAGTTTTCTAGCATCTTACCATACACCAGCAAACATAAGGCAATGCAAATAGATTTAAAGAATCACTTTCCATATGTGAATCTATTTGACATATTTCTCAAGTGGTTGTATCTTCACTATTGGTGCATTCTGGTGGCTTAATCCACGAATCTAAACACTCTACGACATCTTTTGTCCATGCTCAAGCCCTCAAAATTCAGGATACTATTATCACTTCAAGTTTCCGTATTTAGACGATTACACCACAATCTCGTCCAAAGGTCACATTAAGTTTGATTTATTTGTTTCTTTTTAACCATTTAGAACGTTAGAATAACAACAAAAGTTGAAATCTATTGATCACCTTGTAATATTAACTTTGCTGGTTTCCAAGAAAATATTATTTTACTTCTGTCCAATTTGAGAAATCTTCTTAACTCGGATTTTTAAAATATAGAATGGTGTATTTAACTTAGAAACCTATATGGATTATAAAGGATTTTTTAAAAGTATTTGTAGTCAACATATTTAATACTAAAGTATTAGTGCAAAAAATCCCCAACCCATGGATTGTGCAAAATTAGGATTACATTAGTCAACCGTTAAAACATAGACATAAATGTTAGTTTCCGTTCGTTTGTTAACAGTGACTATTTCGTTTTTAATTTTATGCAGTCAACAATAAGTTAGAAAATAAATCCGAGCAGTCAATACTTGGATATTAAAGATGTCAGTTGCGATTACTAATGGAATTAAAAGAAAATTTGCCAAATATATATAAGATCTTTCTAAAATTTAGAAATTTTCTTTATAAATGTGTAGTTAAAAAAAATATAAATGTGTATTCTGAAAAATTTTCATGTATGTATACTTATGAAAACATTCTTAAATGTGAGTGACAGATTCCTAATTTAGAAAAGCCTTTATTAATATGTACTAAATAAATTTATAGGACATATATTGTGTTAGAGAAAGAGAAACTTCATAAATAACCATTTTTATTTTGTCACATAATAGCATTGAAAGAGAAAAATAATCAAAATACCATTTATTAGTAAAATATACACCAAATTGTCTTACATCCTAAACTCTAACCCCACCTCATAATACTAGATTCTAAATTCTAATCACTAAATTTGAATTTAAAAAAAAAAAATATTTTCAACTTTTAATTAATGTTAATTTTGAGGATTTTCTCCCTCATGTGATGTTTGAAACAAAAACTTGATTTATACTATGGAAGGGTATCAAACATAAAATAATGGGCAATTCTCTTAGATAGCCCCTTTTAAGTTTTTGTCACAAAAATAGCCTTCAAAAAATAAAATGACCAAAATAAACTTTTTTTTTTTTGAAATTTTGATTTTTTTTTATTTTTTTTTGAAATTTGAAACCCTAACCCCAAACCCACCCCTTTACTCTAAACCCTAAATTTCAAATTAGTTAACCCTAGGGGTATAAATGCATATAAATGAATTTTTTACCTTCTAAAAAAACATTTTGGTCATTTTTTTCCTTAAAAGCTATTTTTGTGACAAACAAACTAAAAAGGGCTATCTAAGGGAATTTCTCTAAAATAATTTTAACATTGTTTTTTATTTTACTAACCAATTTTGAATTGTTTTATAAATGAATATATAGTTTCTAACAATATATTTAAGAAGGATTTCATCATCTCTTGAAAAATGTTAAATACACAATGAGAAAAACCTTCCTAAATATACAAAATTCAAATTGAGAAGCGCCTTACACACATTCATTAATGTCTTTCTAAACTTTCTTAACATTTTTTAAAAAGTTATGAAACCTAATTTCGTAAAAATATATAAAATTAGTTCTAAAATTAAATTTATAATAATGAATAGGCAGTTTAGTCATTTTACTATTACACAAATGCTATTTTAACGACTTTTAACTTTAAGGCTTCGAATGGATGATGCAAGTCAAAATACACATCTATTACTATAAAGAAGACCGTGATTCTCTTCTCCTACGCCCACGTCATCTAATAAGTTCGTGAGGTCTTGCCACGTGTCCTGTTAAGCGTCCCGTATCATTATTTAAACACGGTTTGGGCTTACTCGCATTCGTCATTCGTCATGCAATAGACAAGTTTTGGGCTTCTATCCATTTGGCCTGCTTCCACGGGCCAAGATTTTTGACAGGCCTTTTCCACAAAACTAAACTCAGTGTTTTCTGCTAGGCTTAGAGCGTGATCGTCGTCTCAGCTACGATGGCGTCTCTGAAGATCTTTCAACTTCCTCTGATTCCAGTTCTAATTCATCATAAATCGATCACCCACGAAGTAAATTAAATGCGAAAATCTGGGTCTCAAGGCGGTGTATGTGTACTATAAAAAAGTGTCATTCTTTCTCATGGGAAACCATCTTTCAATCTCTTCTACACTACATATAAGAAAATCATTGGGATATGGCTTCCGCATCGGTCTTCCTCTCCGACTTGCAATCCGGCCACTCCTCCTCCAACATAAACCAGGTTTTATGCTGTCAATTGTTCCCTTTAAACTGTGATCGAGTTCGAGCATTTGATAATGGGATCGCCTTTCTTGGCCTCTTCGGTTGTTAGCATTTGATAATTTGATAATCTTTAGCTTTTAAGAGAAATTTCAGAGGAGAAGAGACGAGAATAATTAGAGGTGAAGAAAAACTATTCGAAAGTTGACGACAAGTTTATGTTTTTCTGATTTGGAAACCTGCAGTTCTACCTTTTCAGTTCAATGTGAATTATCGATCACTGAGTTTGGTCTCAACTCCATATTTCTCTCCTCACGTTTTTAAGAATTTTTTAACAGGAGCACTTGAGTATGAGATGGGTGATGCTCATATGGCTATCCAACCCAGATTGTTGAGCCAAGCTTTGCATAAACCGAATGTTGTTCTTCGTTGAACTTTCGACTTGAAGCTCGGGCATAGTAAGCAGGTTGTGGTCACACGTCTGCTTTGGTTTTAGGCATGTTAAGAAAGGAGGAAAGCTAATTGGGGTTGACATGGTGTTCATCAACGAAAAGGTTAGTAATAGATTTTTTTTTGTCAGTGGATCTTTTGTTTCTTTTGTATGTATAAATGTAAAAGTTGTGTTTGTCTTGAACAAAAGAAAAGTTGTATTTGTAATGAATGTTTTGGATATCCAATAAGTGTGAGACATATACTAATCAGTTTTTGTCTGAAGGAGTTGAGGATCTTCACTTTGTCTAAAGCTCTCTAGAGTAAAGATCCTTCTATCCAGAGCGTTATGAAAAGCCTTCGCCTGTAGAAACAGAAATAGTATCTACAGCCGGTAGTCATGTCCGTGTTCTAATGAATATAGCTAAAGGTACATAGAAACAATGATCACAGTCATGCCTCAACTCAACCAAACTCAAATTATAAAAAAAAAGTTCACAATTTTCTCATGTTAATACTTGGTATTTTGAGATTCTAAGAAAAGAATTTGAAAAGCAGTTTAATAATGCAAATACAATGCTACGAGTACTTAGATTTTGTTCAGCGTGTGGAATATTAAACTAAATCATATTCATTGTTCAATACCAAGTAGTTAAATTGCAGAAGAAACATTTAAGAAACTATATAAAACAATTATGAAAGTATTTTTGTTCAACATGTGGAATATTAAACTAAAAAATAATTTATATTTTCAAATTGCAGTTAACCATTTCATAGAAAATGATGTATAAAAAATTACTGAACAAAGGTTAACATAATCTTAATAAATTCATACATAAACTCGCTAAGTTTTCATAAAGTATAAGTAAAGTTTAAATAAAAAGAGTTAAATGTTATAAAAAGTATATATATATATATTTTTTTTTTTTTTTTTATGCCTCCAAAGAAAAAAATTTGGAATACCTACATGACTATAAGCGCAAAAACTGATAAAAGTTGATTTGTTGGAAAACTTTACGTGATATTTTAATTAAAGAATAATTTTATAAACAATTATATATATTTATATATAGTAAAATAATTTTGATTTTCAAGTAACCACTTCATAAAAATAATTATCAAAAATTAACAAATAACATATTTGTTATAATATCTTTTTGTCAACTTTATTATAGTATCTATGTTTATTTATATAAATAAAATTACTCATTTCTTGATCCAAAAAAAGTTGCTCATTCCCTTTACAGAATGAAACATCATCAACTCTCACAAGTTTTCGGTTCTACCGACGTATCAATATTAGTATTATTTTTTTTCAAAAAAGAATATTAGTATTATTGGATTTACAAATTATTTCTAATCCGACCATGTGTCGGTTATTTTGTTTCACTCCTTAATTTATTAACATTATTAGCCATAAAACTCATACATCAAAATGTCAGTGATGATAGATATTATAGTTTTACACAACACAGAAGCATAACCGGCGTCATCTCATCTACCCCGTAATCAGGTCATGATGCAACTTATTTCCATACTGACTCACAATCCAAGTTAAAAATAATAAAAGATGATAGAAAACCGGAACAAAGAAATAACACATAGTATTTAATTGTAAGTTTTGGTGTTTGAATTACATGTATAATTGTAATTTTTGTATTATAACTGTAATTTGAAGAATTTAACTTGCATTAGTTATATGTATACTATTCGCTAATTGCAAAATAATTTCATTGATTTTTAAAAAAACGTATAAAACAAAATTGTAATTCATAATCTATAACAAAATAAAAAATTTACATAGTAAAAATTAAGATCAATTTAAATTAAAATAAGCTAAATATTTTAAAATATTCATTAAAATTAGTGATATATTTCTGTAATTTTTCAGATGCTAACCCGCCCGTAGGGCGGGCCAAACTCTAGTATCAACATAAAATGCATATCAAGCAGAATAAATGCAAATTAACTAAATATGCAGAACAAATGCAGATCAACTAGTTTATTAAATCATCTTTGTTTATTAAATTATGTTGGACATTTAGATTTACGGTTTTAATCGGATCCAATTATTTGGGTTTGAATGTTTAGGACCAGTTTAGGAACCAAATATTTTTATCTTCCTCAAATTTTGTAAAAGGGAGACACATTTAGCTTATAAACATGGATGTGTGGAGATTCCATTTACATCTTGAGTTGTGGATTTTTAAATTTATATTTATGATTCTTCAATTAAACTTGTCTTAGTATTTTTTAAGAAAATAGAGCATCAATAAAGATCTGAAATATATTATCTACATTTTAATGTTAATACTAATTTGTTTTATAGAACAACAAAATAGCTTGTCCATTAAAACACGACCACATAAACTGTAACATCGATTTCTGATATATAGTAAAATAGCTCAATATAATTGAAATTATCTTTTTGTCACCAAAGTGAAATTATCTTTTTGTCCGCATGTCTAAAAAGTATCCACATTTAATCATGTTTAAGTTGGAGTAATGGAAAGATCGGTGACATATCGAAAAATGATATATTAAGGATTTGTTGGAACTAATCACAGACACATGGATAAGAAATCTTGTTTATTAGATGTAACTCAAGTTCGGTAACATAGAAATGAAGAGTAACTTGAAAATAAAACACGGGGTCGGAAGAAAAATTGAGCTCATAGGACCAAAGTCAAAGAGAAAAGAGAATACAAGTCATAAGGTGATTATCTCTCTAAGTTCTCTCTTTAAATGCTTGTAGGAAAAATGTTTGATCCTTATTCATTGGATGAGTCATGTTTATATAGGAAAAGTGGCTCTTCGAATACGATGAACAGAATCTTGTTGTCTTTTAACATGAGATGACTTTGTCGATGTAGGTTCTCACGCGAGGTGGATGCATTTTATCTTCTTTTTTTGAGGTTAGCTAATGCATGTAGACTGCATCATCCATACTATGTTGGTTGTCATGCATGATTTTGTAGCAATTGGTCTCGAACCCGTTGAGGTTGCTTCTGAAGCAAGTAACTCTGCTATTGTCGAGCTCGCCTATGCGGCCGCATTTGTACAATTGTCGGGCTTATTGTCTACCGAGTTGGACCTTAGCTCGAATTCAAGTGCTTTGACAAAATAAATTTCTCTTCAGTTTTGGCCGAGCATTAATGGGGGTGCAAAGCTCACTTCCAACAACCAACACCATCAACTATTGAAATTTAAAACTTACACATAATTCATAACTTTTGACATCAGATGGCTATTCAATTCCTCAATCTTGAGGTGGTTTGGGTAACCAAACCGGAATAAAACAACAAACGAAACATAAATCCCTGTGAAATTATCTAGCAGTTATAGCTAAAAAGTTTGTCTTCAAATTATCAGCTCGTGGAAAATCCAATTGTGAAGTTCTGAAAGCGTCTCTTCAGTCATGCTACCTCCTTAAGCTCCATCAATAAACTATGCCATCGTCCTGGATTGTGAATCATCCTTATCATATCTTGACAATTTGTTCCAAAATATTGACATGTTGAGTGCTGGAGCATATACTTTATTGTCAATGTTAGCACTTCAATTTATGCGTGTATTGATGACATTCTACATACACATAATTCTGCATTATTTAGCGAATGTTAAATTATGTTCATCAAAAGATTTTATTTTACAACAAGTGCACCAATGGCGGAAAAATCTTAATATTTACAAAAACTCATTTTGTAAACTCTAGTGTTAAACCATATACAAAGTATCCCCTCGTAATTCTCTCTCGAGAGTTAACCAGTAGAGAGAGGCGATTTTGAATGTTCTTGTCGATAGTCTTGTGGTGCGAGAGATGTGTTGAAGGGGGTCTCCATGGTTACGCCTATTCCTATCCATCCATATATAATGAATTTTTATTTGAAATGCATAGGGTATGAGGAGCAGCCGATGACAGTCGAAGTCGTTTTTTCAGTTCCTAGACAGTATTCAGCCAGCCAGAGGTCTAGAGGTGTCCGAGCAGACTTTTTGTGAGATTAGTCCAAATATCCGCGAAGAATTTGCATTGGAAGAACATATGATTTCTTGACTCTACACAATTGTTACAAAGACAACATGTTGTACAAGTTTTCTTGTCCCACAATGCCTTACGAGCGCCGTAAGGAGCCTGTTTCTCATCGCTAGCCAAGTTACAAAAGAATACTTTGGAGTAGCTTTCAAGAACCAAACCACTTTGTACCGTGATGGACTTCATCATTAGATCTTCTATATTATATCTTTATATTGATGTTTATTTTCAACTACATTTATGTCTAAATTATCCAAGATTTATAAGCCAATTTCATTTTATGTATTTAATTTTAAATCAATTGAAAAATATGAAAATAATTAAAATTAGTTGTTCGAACCCTTTCTCAAGACAAAAAAAAAAGTAAAATGAAAGTAAAGCCCTAGCCGTAGTAGAAAAAACAAAGATTTTTGTGCCTTCGCTGGTGGATTTCCTAGAACGGATGCTGAAATTTTTTTACCAATAGTTTTATCTTTTTTTTTTTTTAATATTATGGTTTTATTTTGATTGTTTCTTTTAAAGTTTCCGGGGACTCCGACTTTTATAATCAGAAATATATTCATTTTTTTTATCTTTGTTGTAATGGTTATGGTAGATTGTTTGACGGAGTTCTAGAGTAGACGTTTTGGAAAAAATCTCTTCTTAAACAATTTTAACTAAAGAAAATGATCTATTTTATCCGGATAACTTTTATCGTGTAGGTAATGAAGTTGACTGCAGTTTGTTGTGATGCTTGTTGTGATGCGGAAAAACACTTTGATTGTTAAAAGTGTGGAATGCTTGTTGTGATGCGGAAAAACACTTTGATTGTTAAAAGTGTGGAACAAGATCATTTTGATATCAATATATTGGCAACATCCAACCAAATTTCGGTCTGGATTTCATCATTGATTTTTGTTGTAGTCATATTTTTCAGATCATAGTTTTAGCGGGTTAGATTGTTCTCAAAAGATAATATTGAACAAACAAATTTAGATGAAAACAAGACTAATAAAAAAAAGTCATGTTCAGTCAGAAAAGAAAAAAAAATGTTCGGGCAGAAAAAGAAAATTTAAGGACGGCTCACACATTAAATTACACTAAGCCCATTAGCGAAATTTGACACCGGCAGAAATCCGAGTCAGTTCCGACGGCGCTGACCAAAGAAACGCGTTTCTGGAGAAAACTCCGCACAAAGAAAAATAAGAAGAAGAAGAAACGATAAGAGGGAGAAGAAAAGAAGTAGCATTAGAGAAATGGCGTTCACGATCTACAGCTGCAAGGAATGCGGATCAGATCTAAATCTAAACCCTAACGACATGTTCCCTCCCGATTTCTACTTCGAAGCCGGTAACAAAGGAACCATCTCCTTCGCCGCCGTCGACGCCGACAGATTCAGATTCGAGAAAGAGGACAAGATCATGCCCTTCTTCGAAACCCTAAACTACTGGGGAATCCAACGCAAACGGACCAAGATCAAGTGCAATAGCTGCGGCCACCTCATCGGTTACATCTACGACGATGGTCCTCCTCTCACCGGCGGTATCGGTCAGTACGGATTCGGTCCGAGTCAGGTCGTTCCTCGCGCTCCTCGTTATCGTTTCAAAACCAAGAACCTTTTGATCTCGTCACAGACCACCTAATAAAACAGCTGTCTGAAGCAGAGGGTTTAAGCTTTACGTAGAGATCTAGGCTGTCTGAAGAAGAGGTTTTAAGGTTTACATAGAGATCTAGGCTGTCTGAAGCAGAGGTTTAAGGTTTACATAGAGACATATACACACATGTATGTAATTAAGTGTGTTGGCATGAGTTGGATTTGTGATTATGGTGTTTGTGTTTGATGTGAATCACATGGTTGCTTTGTGAATCTTTTCTTCAATAATCATCGATTCGTTTTCTTACTATTCAGTAGTTGAATGTTCGTACGAGGAACTCAAAAGATTATATGAAGCAAAGGTTTAAGCTTTACATAGACACACATGTAAATATAAGTTTGTGCTTGTAGTGTTTGTGTTTTATCTTTTCTTCAGTAATCATCAGTTCTTGTTGTGGCGATTAGCTTCTTTGGTGAGACTAATTCATTATCCGTTAGTTGAATGCTCGTACGAGGAACTCAAAAGTTGAGTTCTTTTCTTTATTACAATCGGCGGCTTAAAGCATAAGTGAAGAACAGAAGAAGAACCAATAGTTAGTTTAATAGAGGAGCGTCATGATGAGAGTGGCCTTTCGGTGATATTGATTGCGATGGCCATTCATGATTCAACGGATGTGATTGAAAGTTTAACCATTAGGTGCTCCAGACCATATATTTTACATTATCCTTTCATTACCTAAATGCTTACTTTATCATTGAGTGAAGATTATAAGTTACATCTACCTGTCTTTATCTTCTACAGTTTAAGCTATTTAGTTTGTCTTAACGTACAAGATAATTAGAAGAGTAGACGTAGACGTTGATAATCGTTTGGTAGACCCTTAAGAATCTTAGGTGTATCTCTTTAGTTTGAAAGTTGGATTCAGAATCTGTAGATTTAGTAGCTCTTTGTGTTGTGTATAAAGCTTCAGTGTTTTGGCTGGTGAAGGTGTGGTTATTGGTATGAATATAAAGAAGCAGATTATGGATGAGTCTGAGAATTTGGTTTTCAAGAAGTCCTTGACGCCTCCTCCTCCTCCACCGCTTCCTCCATCTCCAGGATATGGTGGATCAAGAAAGATCGAGGGAGACAGCATAACCAATAAACAGATCAAGAAGTTCTGGAGGCAGAAGCAGATCATTGAAGAGGAGCATCTCTTTGCTGCTATTAAGGCTGCAGCTCGTATCAGAGCCCGTAATCTCTCTGTATGTCCCTTTTTAACAGTTCTTGTGTGGTTTATAGATTGTTGAAGTGGAAAATCTATGTCTGTTTCTTCTATAGAACTTTTAGTGATTCTATAGAAGTTCGTGGTTCTCTTATTTCTGTATCTGTTGCAGGAGGAGGACTACAAACGCTTCGAAGAAAGCTTGGATATGGAGGATCCAGAAACTGAAGTTCAGGAGGGAATTAAAGACTGGTCTCTGTTTAACTCTCTTCAGATAATCTTACACCTTAACACATATATTGAACCATTAAACGAGTTTAAAACAAGAACCATCTGTTTTTTTCTCAACTATTTGAGATGTTAACTTTGAATGTTGATGTGTATATCATCTATCAGGTGGATGAAGAGTAAGTACGCATACTTGAACCAGCCTGCTCTTGGATCTGCAGATTCACTCAAGAGAAAGAGGTTTTCCTCTTACGTACCAAACTATTTCTCATTCAAGCCTTGCATTCCTCTCTATGCAACTTCGCTCAATGTCTTTTAACTATGGGCAAATTGTCTTGCGTATATGTCTATATATATGTGTGTGTTTGTGTCTCTGTACATTCATGCGTTACTGTGTTCCATGTTAATGGATCTGGACTTTGGTGTGTGGTTGTTGATTTGTAAGTGTTGAATAAAATTCAAATCTTACTATGGAACATTAGTTTCTTCTTGTTCCATAGATGATAAGGTTACTGTACATTTAGTGTTTTTATAGTCCTCCCCTAAGAAAGATTCATACATCTCAGATGAACAATATGTTTATCTCAAATTGTGTATTACTGAATTATTAATGAACTTAATCCAGAAGAGAATATTGGATTTATTTGGGATGCATGTAATAAAAAAAAATCAAGCTAATCTGAAATGGGTCTATATTCTCTTTATGTTGATAAGAATTGGATTACACTGACGAGTACTTGTGAATTAAACAATGCCAACTAAAGAAATGTTGACTATCCTTTTTTCTATTGGTAGACAAATAAACACTTCAAGATGTGACCAAATCATGTTATGGTAATGTCTAACATGTTCTTACCACATCTCAATTCGTCGATAAACAAAGAAAATTTGCACTGAAAGAGCCATATCATTGGTAATGAGATATCTGTATGCTATTTTCCATTAATAACTTCGCTTAAAAGATAGTATTAGAGTTAAAACTTCCAAATCCTCTTTAATCCATTAACACCTAATTATTAGACATCTACCAAAGTAAATCCTAACAATCTTTTTTATCTATAAGTTTATTTCATCTATGAGAAAAAATTGGTTAACATTTGAATGTTTAGAGAATATTATTTAAGTGATCATGAAATGTTCGTTATTGCCACTCACAACTAAAATAATCCAGCAATTAGAGACTCTTTTCTATTCCAACCACTCCATTATTTTTTGCTACCCCAAAAATGTGAATAAAACTGAGGACATTCTAGTAATCGGTAAAAAGTATGTCACACTAATGGACAAAACAAATTAGGGGTGAAACTGAAATACCAAAAGTATTGGGAACGTAACAAGAAATATAAGAAAACTAAAGGGCTGAGTCTGAATTATAAAAGTCAAAGCCACCTTCCTACTTACTATACGCGACGACGACGAAGAAGACAAACACGAAGAAGAGAATCAATCTCACACGAAATTACACAATAATAATAATAATTATTATTATTTATAAACAAAATCCAAAGCTTCTCTGTAACTACTCATCTTCTTCAATGTTTTAGACATTTAGATCTGTCTTGAGAGAGAGAGAGAAACAAAAATCAACAATGGCGGGGAAATCGAAGAACAACAACCTGCGTTACCAAACGCGAAAATCAGCATCGAGATCGACGCAAGCGTTCACGGTGATCATCGGTCTGCTGGTGGTGATAATGATACTTATGGGACTGGGGATCTTGTCTCTTCCAAATGCCAACAGAAACTCTTCCAAGACCAACGATTTGACCAACATTGTACGGAAGAGCCAGGAGGAGAGGTTAGTGATGAACGATTTGAAGAAATTCGAGTTTGATATTTTTTTGCTGATTTTTTTTTTTTTTGATATAGTAATGAGGAAGGGAACGGGGAGCGTTGGGTTGAAGTGATCTCGTGGGAGCCTAGAGCTGTTGTTTACCACAATTTCTTGGTAATTTTTTGCTTCTTCATGCGTCTTCTTGTTTCTTGTCTTTTTTTTTTTTTGTCGGCTCTTGTTTCTTGTCTTACAAGACTTAAGCTAAGTTGAGATTTCCTTTTGATTGGTCAAGTTGACTTTAGATCTCCTTGAATGTTTCTCTCTCTGTTTGACAGATTTGAGCTTTGTTTATACTAAGATTCGATCGGTCAAGTTTAGGTTTACATCTCCTTGAAGGTTTTGTGAATCTTTCATTGAAGAAGATTGGAAATGTTCAGTGAAGATGGCGTAGTAGTAGGAGGGAAACACACATGTTTCTCTCTCATTTTGGGAGTTCGTGTCTGAAAATGAGTTGTTTAATTGGAATGTCTGAGATGTGTTGATCTTTGGGCTTTCTTTTTTTCTTTTAGACCAATGAAGAATGTGAGCATCTGATCAGCCTCGCTAAACCCAACATGGTTAAGTCAACTGTGGTTGATGAGAAAACCGGTGGCAGCAAAGATAGCAGGTTTTCTATCCACTCTTTTCCTTTGCCCCCTTCTAGTTTAAACTTGGCGAGGTTTGTTAATTTGTGTATACGGTCTCTGTTCAGAGTAAGGACAAGCTCTGGAACTTTTCTTAGAAGAGGACATGACGAAGTTGTCGAGAGGATTGAGCAAAGGATTTCAGATTTCACCTTCATCCCCGTTGGTACGTTCCCTTTTTTACTTTTGTTATCTTCAGATCACCAGTAGCAGTTATTCAGATAGTGATTTTGTGGATCATCCTTCTTTTTCTTTTTGTTTGTAGAAAATGGAGAAGGTCTTCAAGTTCTTCACTACCAAGTTGGGCAAAAGTATGAGCCTCACTATGACTATTTCTTAGATGAGTTCAACACCAAGAACGGAGGACAACGAATAGCCACTGTTCTTATGTACCTGTAAGTAACCAAAAGAATCTCATAATCCCTTTCTTTAGCTTAGAGATATTTTCCTTATGTGTTTCTAATCTTCTTCTTTGGACACAATACCTTTAGCTCGGATGTTGATGATGGTGGCGAGACCGTGTTCCCGGCAGCAAAAGGAAACATTAGTGCAGTCCCATGGTGGAACCAGCTCTCGGAATGTGGCAAAGAAGGACTCTCTGTTCTACCAAAGAAGCGAGATGCTTTACTTTTCTGGAACATGAGACCTGATGCCTCTCTAGACCCTTCCAGTTTGCACGGTGAAGAGATTCAACAACCAAAAACTAACTCTCCTTTTCTTTCATGTCTCTAAATTTTCAATATCATCTGCTTTGATTTTCAGGTGGATGTCCAGTGGTGAAAGGAAACAAATGGTCATCCACGAAATGGTTCCACGTCCATGAGTTCAAGGTTTAAGATAAGAAGAGGTAATCTCTTAAAATTCTTGAACTATCTATTAGCGACATTTTCAAGTTTGCATCCAAGTCTTTATCTTCAACTTCTTTATTTATTTTTAGGTTTACACGACAGCACAAGTTTGTGTGGATACAGTTACAAACAGACGTATTGTTGTATTTCCCTTTTGAAGTGAGAAATGATCCTTAGGAAATTGAAGGCTGTATTTTAGCATGAGCGATATATGAACTTTTTCTACCTTTTATTTTAAACTATTTGAGATTTTTTGTAACTTTACATGTTCTGTCTGTGTTTTTTTAATAACTTCAATAATTTAATACAACCACGCACTATTTTAAGACTGGTAAATGACATTCAGGAACTGTGCTCGGTTTGTCAGCTGGGACGGGGGATGGTACTGTCCAAATTTGAGATTTCGAAATTAAAGTGAATCTTTAAGCATGCGCATACCTAGATCCAACCATTCTGTCTGGCATGTCCATATCCCTAAATATGGAAGATAGGATCAAGAAGATACTGCCAATAGGATAAGCATTCATTGGGGTTTATAAACATTGATTGAGATGATTGGATGATACAAGCCTATGATCATAAATGTCTCAAAAGATCATCTTCATATCATATGCATATCTGTAGTCTGGTGTCTGCAACGGAAAAAACTTTAGAGAAGGCACTCTAATGGTAAAAATAGTCACATTGGCATCTCCACATCGCTCCACATGCAATCTTCAAGAACATGAAACCTGGATTGAAAATTTCATTATTGAACAGATAAAAGGTTGATGGATCTCAAAATCCACTCACAATTAGTGAGATTCAATATTTTGGAAAAGTGTTGATTTATATTTGAGCAAAAAAGCCATTAACTTTAAAAGTTATTTTACGTATATTGTTCAGTATAGTCAACTATAATTGTTGATTAATATAATCTTGTTGATTAATGATTATATGATCAACAAAAGTTTATGATTAAAATAGTTTGTTAATAAAATTAATTGTTATTTTGGTTTATTGAAAATTTAGTGATTTATTTCAACTAAATTTAAAAGTTGATGACATTTTTCTCTAAAAAAATAAGAGATTATTCGGAACTACACAAAAGTGACAAGTTAACCACTAACTATTCACTATTATTTTTCTGCACTGGACTAACATGCTTAATATTGCTATAAACTATATATATTAGTATTTGTCTACAACAATATATTTTATTTTTAGTCCGTTAAAACTCAAAAATATATGTAGATTTGCAAATGTCACAATAGTTATATTTTTTAAAAATAATTTATATGACTATATATATACAACAAACATAAATTTAGCAAAATAAAAATAACTAGAAAATTTGAAATAATGATCATTATCTCAAAACACACATCCATTTAATAAATACCTCCATATATACCCTCTGCTAGAACATCGAAATGATTAACAACACCAAAATACAATAAAAAATTACTTACTTACACAATTTCAAATATATTATAATATAAATTTTGGAAAAAAAAAACAAGGCATCATTTCAATATATTTATATAAAATAAAAAATAAATAAAAAATAAGACAGAAAATTGTGTTGACAAAGTTTTCCACGCTTTTTTCTTGTTAATTGAACCCATATACAAATTCACAACTACCACTAATTTTTGTGTGGTTGAAGTAAACACAAGGCTAGCACATGAGGAACAAACATCCGTTTCAATCACCAAAAATAAAATGATTAATAATTTGATTATATATCCGATTTTTCAAATCATCCAAATACATATACAACAATAAGCTTCGTAATTCTTTTAAGTTCTATAAAATTTATTTTAGGGTCTACTGGCCTAATCACAACAATAATTCCTTTTTATATGAATATATTTTGAGAAAGAACAGGTTCATCAAAACCCACAAGAATCAGAATTTGTTTAGCCATATCTGTTTTTGACCAAATGTTTAACCAGATATTACATCAACTTTTGGTTTTTCTTGCAGCAGCCCAAAAATTATATCAGCTTAAAGGCACACTTGTTATAAAATAATATCTAAATAAAATCATGGTGGTTAAATAGGTATATCTAATAGTAAGTAATAACAATTAATAATTGTTCTTAATTCTTAACTAGTGGATTGAAAAACAGTGAACTCAACTTACTATCAATATCGTTTTTTATTGAGTCTAAAAGCT
Organism: Sinapis alba; assembly: GCA_012274485.2. NCBI lineage: Eukaryota > Viridiplantae > Streptophyta > Magnoliopsida > Brassicales > Brassicaceae > Sinapis > Sinapis alba. The sequence continues at coordinate 300,998 of MU105775.1, forward strand.
TTTTCAATTCACTTCTTTAAAAAAAAATAAAAAAATAAAAAATGATTTTTTTCGAAGATATTTCTCTAAACTAAGAAAGCGTTTATTTATAAAAAAAATATTTTTATTTATTAAAAAAAATCATCTTTCTTTTAAATTTTTTGCCAAAGTATAAATAATAAATTGATGATCGTCTAAATCATAGTGTGTTTTTTATAAAAAAGAAAGAATGCAAAGTTCAAAATATAAATGGATAATTTGGAAGAAGAAAAAATGGTCCCTTAAACAATTCGTTTTTTGCAAAATTTAGTAAAATTTAAATATTTCAAAAGTAAAATAAATTAAAAAAATGGAGTAGAAAAGAAAGTTCTTGGCCCGTGGAACTCAGCTCTCTAACTCGTGCTTTAAATGCAAAGTAGCGCGACGTCGCATCTTCTCTCTTAAGAACTAAGCAAAGATCCCATCTTTATCTTTCTCCTCTCTCTCTATATATATAAGCGAGCTCTGCTTTCTACCGGACAACATGGCATCTTATTACAGATTCCAATCTGGGTTTTGTCCTCTTTCGCCGAGTCCCTCTCTTCTTGGTAACTTCGTCGAACGGATCAAAGACGCTTGTCATTTCCTCGTCTCCGCTGTTCTTGGCACCATCATCTCCGCCGTCTTGACCTTCTTCTTCTCCCTAGGTTCGGCTAGTCTCTGTTCTTTTTTCTGTACACATAACTTGTTTGGTTGTCTCTAACTGAATCATGTAATATACTTTGCTTATTTGGAATTTGATAAATATTAATTAATCAAAATCTGGGACTTGGAGCTAAGAAAGTTGTTTCCTTTTTTGATGTTTAGTGGGGACATTGTTAGGGGCACTTACAGGAGCTTTGATAGGCCAAGAAACAGAGAGTGGGTTCATCAGAGGAGCAGCAATTGGAGCCATCTCAGGAGCTGTGTTCTCTATAGAGGTCTTTGAATCATCCCTCGATCTTTGGAAATCTGATGAGTCTTGTTTCGGATGTCTTCTCTACTTGGTGAGCAGAGCAACACTTACTCTGTTTCGAAATGAGAATTTTGAATGAAACTTGAAGTGGTTTAGTGTTTTTCTTTTTGTGTAGATTGATGTCATTGTTAGTCTTCTAAGCGGAAGACTCGTAAGGGAGCGCATAGGTCCTGCTATGCTAAGTGCAGTGCAAAGCCAAGTATGTTTTGAATACAAAGCTTTTCTTATGATCTCAAATTTTAATGTTTCATGTTTTCTTGATCAGATGGGAGCTTTGGATGCATCCTATGACAATCTCTCGAGCCTATTTGAGACAGGAGGCTCAAAGGGTTTAACAGGAGACCTTGTTGAAAAAATCCCAAAGCTGACAATCACTGACAACAATAACACAGATGCCTCTGAGAACAGAGACTCCTGTTCTGTTTGTCTTCAGGTTCTGCTTCTTTTTTTGCTTATACACCCAATTACTTATCTAATTGATAACTTCTTTTGTGGTTTCTTATTCTCCTTATTTGATGTGCTGGTGTTGCAGGATTTCCAGCTTGGTGAAACAGTAAGAAGCTTGCCTCATTGTCATCACATGTTCCACTTACCTTGCATAGACAAATGGCTCCTCAGGCATGGTTCTTGTCCTATGTGTAGACATGACCTTTAAGTCTCTTCATCGGCGCAGCTCTTCTGGTCCTCCTCTCAACTTTCATGTAACTTACACTTCTTTTTTTTTTTTTTTTTGCTTTTGACAATTACCTTATACACATCAGAGTTTAGTATAGGACGTATCTTCTTAATGTTATGTTTAGTCAGCAGATGATGTATATATAAGAAACACACAAGAAAAGAAGAGTTTTTATTTTATCTTTGTCAAGGCTAGTGTCGTAGTGTACCATTGATGCCAGAAACTAGATGATTGGCTCTCTCTTCTCTTGAGGTCTTGAGACCATTGAGGGGACCAAATCCATCAAAACAATGGTAATAGATTTTTGTTTGGTGTAAGCAAACTTAATATAGGTACTTCATATTTAAAGCATTCTTTAATGTGTGTTTGATATATACCTAATCATAATTTAAGATCACTATTTTATGTATATATGTGTGTTAAGACTAAGATAGGTAACAAAAACACTCGCAAAGGTTTTGAGTCCTTATCAAGCACCAGATTGCAATACCCAGTCGTAATTAATATGAAATCTACTAACATTATGTCTTCTCCTTCTCCTTGTACCCTAATCCTTCTCTCTCACGGCTTCTCATTTTGACACCCCCCCCTCCCCAAAAAAAGCACCACATTCAACAAAATAGTAATTGGTAAACACGGTTTGAGCGGTGACTACATTCTTTTAAAAAATTTATAATGTGAAGATTTGATGTATTCGGAATCCTAAGATAGAACCATATGCTAACACTGAATCACAAAAGTTGACAAACCAGAAAAAAAAGTATTGTACTTTCAGTCTCCGTCTCTCCAATAAACACAAGATTCATAATAGACAGTAATGTTATAAAAATAAGAGAAATTCCAGACTCTTTTAGTTTGTTCTTCACAAAAACTAGAAGAAAATGATCAAAATATGTTTTTTTAGAAGCTAAATTTTTTAAAAATATATATTTATACCCCTAGGGTTAACTAATTTAGACTTTAGGGTTTAGAGTTAAGGGGTGGGTTTGGGGTAGGGTTTCAAATTTCAAAAAAAAAATAAAAAAAAATGAAAATTTCAAAAAAAAAAAAAGCTATTTTAGTCATTTTATTTTTCTAGGGCTATTTTGTGACAAAAACTAAAAAAAAAAACTATTTAAGAGAATTGCCTTTAAAATAAACAAGGAGTGGGATCATAGAGACTTTCTTTAACAAATAGCCAACTCCAGAGATGTATCCGGAAGGGTCCGTGATTAGTGCGGCAACATATTTTAAAATTCCGGCGTTAAAAGAATCAAACGTGTTGTAAAAGTTAAATATATGATTACAGTTGTTGAGATAGAGAAGAAAACATTCGTATAAAACGAGACATTAACTAAGCTGTTGTTGACCAAAAGTAAAAAAAAAAACAGAACAGGAGAAGAAAAGAGAGTATGCTGAGCTTCTTTCATCGCACCATTGTTCTTCTTCTCTTCCTCTCTTTAAACTTGTTCAACGCTTTTGCTTCTCTTAGACCAAACTTGTGCCCTCCGGACCAAAGAGATCCACTACTTGATCTCAAGACGGAGTTCAAGATCCACAAGCCTGATGAGTTTCTTGATTATGATGGTAACTCTCTGAAACGTCACTTCTTACCCCCAAGACAGAACCATGGGCAAACAGTAGCAGCGATTGTTGCAACTGGGACGGTGTCATGTGTGATACCAAGTCAGGCAAGGTGATCGATCTGGACCTCAGTTGCAGCTGTCTTCACGGTCGGCTCCAACTCAACTCTAGTCTTTTTCGACTGCAACATCTGAAAAGTCTGAACCTTGCTTACAACAACTTCACTCTTTCACCAATCCCAGATACGTTCAACAAACTCATGTGGTTAGAAACTCTAAATCTCTCTGAGTCTTCACTGAAAGGTCATATTCCAACAGAAATTCTTCAACCGGCCAACTTGGTGTTTCTTGATCTTTCTTCTTCTTCCTCTGCTTCTACTTCTTATTATTCACCTCCTCCAAGTTTGCTCTTGTCCATTGAAAACCCACCATTGTTTCTCCCTCTACTTGCACAAAATTTGAGGAACCTTAAAGCATTGGATATGAGCTCTGTAAACATTTCTTCCGAAATCCCCCAAGAGTTTTCATACATGTCGTCTCTAAGATCTCTACATCTTAAGAACTGTTACCTCATTGGAGAGTTTCCAAGCAGTGTTTTCATGATGCCAAACTTACAGTCCATTAAACTAGACCACAATCAAGATCTGAGAGGGGAGTTTCCTGTGTTTCCTGTAAACAACTATATGCAAGTCCTGAGCCTTTTGGAAACATCTTTTTCAGGTACCATACCTGATTCCATTGGCAACCTCAAAGATTTAGTTTCTCTGACACTTGCAGAATCCAGTTTCTCTGGGAGGATCCCATCTTCCCTTGGAGAGCTTTCTAACCTCTCAAGTCTCCTTCTTGGTTCAAATGGTTTCATTGGTGAAGTCCCATCTTCAATTGGTAATCTAAAACAGCTGACCATCTTTAGCGTTGGGTATAATAAGCTCAGGGGAAACTTTCCATATGGACTTCTCAACTTGACCAAACTACGTGGTATCGATCTCGGTTCCAATGAGTTCACAGGTTTTCTCCCAACTAACATTGGCCAACTCTCCAAACTGGAAGCAATTTTCGTCGGTAGTAACTCTTTTACAGGATCAGTTCCTGCATCTCTATTCCATATCTCTTCATTGACCAACATCTATTTGGAGGATAACCAGTTCAGTGATATCCTTGGGTTAGAGAATATCTCTATGTTACCTAATTTACAGTATCTCTTCCTTCACTCAAAAAGTTTCAGAATCAGTAGTCCAATTGACTTAAATGTCTTTTCTTCGCTCAAACAGCTACTAGGATTGGCTCTCTCAGGCATCCCTCTTTCAACAGCAAACATCACTTCTGACTCGGATTTTTCATCGCAGTTTCGATATTTGTACTTGTCAGGATGCAACATCACTGAGTTTTCTGAGTTCATAAGACACCAAAGAAGTTTAGATTCTCTAGACCTTTCCAACAACAATATCAAAGGTCATGTACCATACTGGTTAATGGAGACTACAAAACTTGCAAGTTGTGGATCTTTCTAGTAACTTCCTAAGTGGTTTCGATGGATCTTAGAAAGCTGCTGTACCTGGAAGTCAGATTCGTATGTTAGATATAAGTTCAAATGCTTTCCAAGGACCACTCTACATCCCATCCACATCTATCAACCACTTGTTTGCCTCTAAGAATAACTTCACTGGAGAGATACCTCGACTGATATGTGGTGGACTAACCTCTCTTACCATCATTGATCTATCAAGCAACAACTTCCACGGCTACATTCCTCGGTGTTTAGGGACTCAAATGAGTTCTCTTACGGATCTAAATCTTCGTAACAATAGTCTTATTGGAAGTCTTCCTGATATGTTTATGCACGCCAACAAGTTAAGGTCCATTGACGTCAGCCACAACCGATTGGAGGGTAAACTTCCTTCATCTCTTACCCGTTGTTCCGCTCTGGAAGTTCTAAACGTGGAGGGAAACGAAATCAACGATACATTTCCATTCCAGTTGAGTTCATTGCAGAAGCTACAAGTTCTTGTCCTCCGGTCAAACAAGTTTCATGGCATGTTACATCAGTCCAATGGGGTTTGGTTCGGATTTCCCGAGCTGAAAATCATTGATGTATCACATAACGACTTCCACGGCACGCTGCCATCTGATTACTTCCTGAACTGGACTGCAATATCTTCGAAGAAAGATAATACACAGCTGAACTACATTGGAGATTTTCATGACTACGGCTACTACACTTCGGTTATGTTGATGAATAAAGGAGTATCAATGGCATTGGAACGTATCCTCACAATCTACACAGCCATTGATTTTTCTGGAAACAGGATCCATGGACAAGTACCTGAATCCGTTGGTCTGTTGAAGGAGCTTCATGTTCTCAATTTGTCAAGAAATGCTTTCACAGGACACATCCCATCGTCTTTGGCAAACCTCACAGCGTTAGAATCACTGGACCTGTCTCAAAACAAGCTTACTGGTGAGATCCCTCCCAAACTTGGGGACCTCTCTTCTCTTGCGTGGATAAACGTTTCACATAATCAGCTTGTGGGTTCAATACCACAAGGTACACAGTTTCAGCGACAAAACTGCTCTGCCTACGAGGGAAACCCTGGACTTTATGGTCCTTCCCTTAAGGATATTTGTGGAGATATCCATGCGCCAACATCACTGCCAGTGTCAGAAGAAGAAGAGGAAGAAGAAAGCTTGAGTTGGATAGCAGCAGGGATAGGCTTTGCACCTGGAATTGTATTTGGATTGACCATTGGATACATAGTGGCTTCATACAAGCATGAGTGGTTCATGAAGATCTTTGGCAGAAACAAGCACTCGTTAGCTCATCAATCACATTCCCCTAAGCATTGTTGTTCTGTTCCATAGAGTTATTGTATTCAGAATCATGATATTGTGTCTTTTATATAAAGATCGATATATCCAGATGAATTACCATAATAACAACTTTGTCAAGGCTTCTTGATCAGAGGACTGAGGACATGTGCTTGGCTCCACCACCGTTAAAGCCAAACTGTTCTGACAACTTAA
>MU105776.1:0-69543 GCA_012274485.2 Sinapis alba
GGTATCGGATCTCGTATCATCCGACAAGAAGGCGCGCGTGCTCTCTTCTCCGGCGTCTCCGCCACCGTTCTCCGTCAGACTCTCTACTCGACGACTCGTATGGGTTTATACGACATTCTGAAAACCAAATGGACCGACCCGGAAACAAAGTCTATTCCTTTAACCCGCAAACTCGCCGCCGGATTCATCGCCGGAGGAATCGGAGCCGCCGTGGGAAACCCGGCGGATGTAGCGATGGTGCGCATGCAAGCCGACGGGCGTCTCCCATTGGTCGATCGGAGAAACTACAAGAGCGTTTTAGACGCGATCGCGCAAATGGTTCGCGGCGAAGGCGTTACGTCTCTGTGGAGAGGATCGTCGATGACTATAAACAGAGCGATGCTTGTGACGGCGTCGCAGTTAGCTACTTACGACTCGGTGAAAGAGACGATTTTGGAGAAAGGGTTGATGAGAGATGGGCTTGTGACTCACGTGACGTCGAGTTTCGCGGCGGGGTTTGTGGCTTCTGTTGCGTCTAATCCTGTGGATGTGATTAAGACGAGAGTGATGAATATGAAGGTGGTTGCCGGGACAGCGCCGCCGTATAAAGGAGCGGTTGATTGTGCGTTGAAGACGGTGAGAGCGGAAGGAATCATGGCCTTGTATAAAGGGTTCTTGCCGACGGTTTCGAGACAAGCACCGTTCACGGTGATTATGTTTGTGACACTTGAACAAGTTAAAAAGGTGTTGAAGGACTTTGACTTTTGATGAAGATGATGATGGTGGCGATAATTGGCTTATTCTACAAAAATAAGTTTTATTTGTATTTTCTTTTGATTAATCGAATAGTTTAAATTTTAAAGTTTTAAATGCTCTTCATTTATCGACTGGTTCTGTCTGTGGAATGAAAATTTGCAATCAATGAGAAAGAAACAGGTCATCTGATTCGATTTGAAGGGAGTGGTTTTTACAATCAAATAGTATTCGGTATATCCATTTATGTTAGTGTTGAACTATGTAATATTCTTTCAGAAAAGCTTTTACTTTTCAAAGATGATCTTTATGAAATTTGATGTGGCTATTTAATGGAACATCTCTAAGTTTGTCTGCAAATCAAACTGTAATGACTTGTTCACCTTCTTATAGAGATTTGGTCAATTGATATTTTATGAGATTTGGTCAATTGCTGTTCGATGTTTTATATTGTTTCCTACTGAGTTATAGTATATTATTATCTTGTATTTTATGTGGTAACCTATAGTGATGGACACTTTTATATGGAATCGAAAAAACAAATCGAATCAAACCGAAAAAACAAATCGAATTAAACCGAAAATAAGGTTTGGTTCGGATCTGATCCTATCAAATATACTAGTAAATCTTATATTTATAGAACCAAAAAAATATAACCAAATCGAAATCGAACCAAAAATTAAATAAATACTTGATTTTCTATAATATAGTTTATATATTTATAAACATTAACTATATTTAATTTTAAAATAGTTAAATAATTTTTAAAATTTTTATTTATTAATTGAAAGAATCGAAGCGAAATCGAATCAAGAACCGAATAACCGAAAAACTAAACCGAAACTGAATCAAGAACCAAATATCTAGGGTTAGTAAACAATCTTGCCTAGTTTAATTTTCTATCTTGTTTCACATACTTCTCTAACATAATTTGAGATGTTTAATATACTAATAATATATGATTTTTATTATAACAAAATAAATATAGATGACAGCATCAATGATTTATATATATACTTTTGATGAGTTAGTTACCTTAGAAGTGTTCAAACCATTTTTGAAGAATTGTTCCTAAATATTCCATTGTACTAGAGTCTAGATCAAATAATTGATCTCTAATCAAAGTTGTAGACAATGAAATCTTCAAAAACGTGAACGTATAACGTCAGCTCAAAGGTATATAATAAAACAAATCGAAATTCGGTGGAATCATCCACGTGTTCATAAGATGCTTTAGTTTTACACATACGTTAAGTCTTCGAATCCATTCAACAGTATCATTTAAACCGTTTCTACGAGAGGAACACAGTCACGATTCGTAAAACTATCTTTGAGTCATCAGAATATGAATCAGTGATGATATCATTATAGGTTCTTATTGGTGCCTTGCAGAATTCTGTAACTATTTTACTAATCAATAAAAATTATATAACATGAAAAAAATATCAAAACGCAAGTTTGTGTTTTTCTAACAAAAGATAAAGAGAGTTTTTATTAAGTAAAAAAATGAATTTCAGTATATTATCGTATAAAATTTTACAAAATCAATACTCTCTTATTATTAAATTATATGCTAATACTATTGCAAAAATTTAAATAAATAACAATATTTTTAAAGATAAATAATTATATTGTAAGTAATATCATACTACAATTGTTTTATAATATTATAAAAAGTCAATCTATTATTAAAACGTATTGAAAGATAAGCTAAATAACTTTAATTTTTTTTAAAAAAATTAAAAAAATTTAGTTTTATTTTTATTTTTTGTAACACTCAAATATTATAATTAATTAGTTTAATTATTAATATTTACTTTTTATAATAAAATAAATACCATATAAAATAGTTTGATCCATTTAAAATGTATTTCGTCATTCAGCAAATTTTAATTTTTTGCAGCTTAATTAATTTTTCTTATAGTTTAACTATTTCCAACGATTCTGCGATGATTATCAATCAAATCTATAATTCGTTGCGTTTGTATGAATTGCTGTCTTATTACGGGAAATAGATTCTTTTAAAATGTTTATTTTCACCATTTTATAATGTTATGTTTAATTGTCAAAACGAAAAACATTGGGTGAAAATACAAAAATTAATGCTGGAACAAACAAACGAGAAATACATTCAAAAATATTATTAAAAATATTTTTATTCAAAAACAATAATAATAATGAGAATAAAAAATCTTAAAAATAAATTAATTAAACATTATTTTATTTCATATTTAGGTTTATGTTTAATAATGGAAAAAAGTTTTCTAGCTTAATTGAAGTTTACACAAATATTGTAGAAACCATCTAATACACGAGAATATGTCAATAACTACACGAAGTTTATATTAATACATGTCACATGTACGAAGTAAATGATTATTTGATGGTAATATCACAATCGAGTTTAATTGCTTTTCAACTAAGTTAATGTGATCAATCCGTAATTTTTTAACTTAACAAAATTAATGATTTATTAAATTTAATAAACTTAATTAACGTAATTAATTTTACTAATAAACTTAATAAATTTATTAAATTTTTAAAAGTTAATAAATATAATCATTTAATAAACTTAATAAGTTTATTAATAAATTATTAATTTTATTAAGTTTAATAAGTTGAATAAATTTATTAATTTTAATAAATTATTAAGTTTATTAAGTTTAATAAGTTGAATTAATTTATTAATTTTAATAAATTATTAAGTTTATTAAGTTTAAGAAAATTAATAAGTTTAATAAATTTGTTAATTCTAATAAATTTATTGTTTTTAATAAAATATTAATTTTATCAAGTTTATTAAGTTTAATAAATTATTAAATTTATTTAAAAAATTATAAATTATTGAATTTATTAATAACATCAATTAAGATTATTAAACTTAATAAATTTAATAATTTTACGCGTTGATTCCATTAATTTAGCTTAAAATCAATTAAACCTTGTGATGTTGACACCATATAATCATTTACTTTGAACATGTGGCATGAATTAACATAAAGCTCATGTAGTTATTGATACATTTTCGTACATTAGATGGTTTCCACCATATTAGCGTAAATTTTGTGTAGCCATGAATTTTTTTTCCTTTAATAATTAGTTCTCCATATATAACATTTTCTCTCTATTCCAAAAATCCTATGCCTTCTCTCATCAATCCTCCATTGTTGAAGTTTGCTTTCCGACTCTGGTTGCTCTCTCAGAGCCGGAGTTGGGTTTAGTTTATTTGAATCATCCTTTTTTGGTTTCAATTGGTTTACCAAAACTAAAACAAGGAGGCATTCCGGCGGAGGTTCTTAAGAAGGAGTTCTAAACTGACCTTTAGGCACAGACGTGACTCTTCCACTTGCTTCTCAACCCGTATCTTGTTTGTTCTGGAAACATGTTTTATTCTCGTTTTTCTCTTTGGTCGATTCCAGATCTAGATCTTATCCTTTCGGGAGATGAGAGCTTTGCATGTTGATCTATGTGTGTGATATTGAATGATCTAGTTGAAGTGAGTTAGTTTCTTTTTCCCTTCTCGTTATGAACTTGTTTTTGATTTGAATGATTTGCATGTTGGCTTTGAGCTCTCCTTGGCTCATTTTGGGTCTCGATCTTCGGCCTTCTTGATCTCTTGAGAATGGTGGAACTCATTTATGAATTGTTTCGCTCCTTTGTCATTTACCAAAAAAATTGATTGAATTCTTATCTCTTGTCTTGCTTCATCTTGACGTCTCGTGACGTTCTATCTCCGTCATCGCTTTCCCGGTTGTAGACTTAAGAACTGAAATTGTTCTGTCTCCTGGATTGGTCTCCTAATCGCATAGGCTATTCTCTATAGGAAGAGTGTCAAACCGGAGGTTTTAGCTTTGGATGACATCCTCGCCTGTCTCGTTCAAAGGGGTTCACTTGAAGTCATCGTGCTTTATTGTTTATTGTTTTGTAAAGGTTCTTTTGTTTGGTTCCTCACTTCTTCTAGTTTAGATCAGTTTGTATTAAAGATGGTTCATGTTCTGGTCTTTAATCTTTCCATGTTTGGGACTTGGTCTCTCCGTTCTTGGAGCTTTGGACTATGGAGGTTTTTATAAAACCTGCCGGTAAATGTATTCTAAAATGAATTCCACCCCTTGTAGTCTCTGTTGGCTAATATAATTAGTGTTAAAAAAAAAAAGACAATTTATCTCCATGTGTTTTTACACATGTTTGGGTCAGTATACTGGGGCTTATAAGAGTGTATTATATTGTATCTGAATGTGCTCTTGACGGGCCTCAATACAATTTAAGGTTAACAAACAAAAACTGTCATAACTGTTTTTTGGTACTATCAGAGATATTGTTCTTAGGAACAATGTGTATATAATTAATTCAATTCGTTACAGAGAGCCTGAAAAAGCCATTTACTAAACCCGACCACCGACATAAACAAGACAGAGAACAAAACTCCAAATTTGAACAATGATTGTTGACATATACTCCATCCGTTTCGCAAAGAGTGTCGTTTTGAGGTTTTATTTTTGTTTCATAAAAAATGTTGTTTTCTATTTTCAATGCAAAATTTATGAATTTTATTTTCCAATTTAATTTTCTACTAGGTGTTTTGCCCGCACTTGCAGGCTTAATATTCTACAAAAAATTATAAATAAATTTATTATCAATTCAAAAACCATTAGAATAAGTTATTTCATATTTTTGAAATATTTAATAATTAATAAATATTTAAAAAATTCTATATGATAATTTTTTATTTTAATAAAATATCTTTTATTACGTAAAATAAACTTAAAAACATTCATATATACATAAAACTATATATATGGATTTTATATTTTTTAAAAAAAACTTTTTAATGTATGGATAATAGTAAAAACCATTTGTAAAAAAATACTTTTTAATGTATGGGTAATATCTTAACAAACCTAATCTAATTATTTATTAAGGGTAGTAAAGATCTTAAACACTTTAACTTTTCACGTGAGAGTGAAAAAATAACTTTGCAAACAATATTATAAATATTTTTGAATTATTTGCTAACTTTTTCAGAAATTATCATAATGAATGCTTTTGATTGTCCTAAAATTTTTATTTTAAAAGATAGATGATTTATTCTATCTTATGATATATATTAAAATAGAACCAGTTTAATGTTACTAAACCAAATATAAATAAAAATATATATAATATTTTAACAATATTAAAATAAGTATAATATAAATTTAATTATGATATTGTCATTAGTATTTTTTAATTATTCTCAAAATAATGATAAATTATCAGCTAAATTACTAAAATTATTTATTAAGATTAATAATTGAATATAAAATATGATTAACCTAAAATTATGGAGAGCATGACAAATCAGCAAATTCACTTATCAAATCTATACGATAAATACTAAATAATTCATATAATTAAATATTAAAACTTTTATATACTATAAAACTTTATTTTAATAAAATATATTTTATTAGGTCAAATAAAATTAAAAATATTCATATACATAACTATATATGCATGGATTTATATTTTTTCTAAAAATATTATAATGTTAAAAAAAAATAATAGATAACATAATATATAATCTATTTAGATAATGATGATTATCTAATTAATAAAATTTGTTTTTAATTTATAAGTAATTATATATTAGCAAATCTAATCTAATTATTTATTAATGATAATAAAGATTCAAATGTTTTAACTTTTATTGTGAGAGAGAAAAAAACACTTTGTAAATAATATTATAAATCTTTTTGAATTATTTCTCAATTTTTTTCAGAAATTATCATAATGATTGATTTTGATTGTCCTATTTTTTTTAAAAAAATAGATGAATCATTATATCTTATGTGATATATATAATATGTTAACATAAATTTGATTTAATATTACTATACCAAATATAATATAAACATATACTCCCTCCGTTTCAAATTAGATGTCGTTATGGAGTAAAATTTTTGTTTTAAAATAAGTGTCGTTTTCAATTTTCAATGTAAAATTTATTAGTAATATTTTTTACTTTATTTTTCTATTGGTTGATATATTGTTAGGTGTATTGGTAATAGTGTTTTTATTTTGAAAATATGTAAAATTAAATATTTTCTTAATCTGTGTGCATAAACCTAAAAAGACAACTAATATAAAACAGAGGGAGTATAATATTAATATTACTAAAGTAAATAATATAAACTTAAGTATGATTTTATCATTAGAATTTTTAATTATTCTCAAAATAATGATAATTATCAGCTCAACTACTAAAATTATTTATTATTATTAATAATTAAACATAAATATACTATAAAATAACTATGATATTATTATAATTTTTTTAATTGTTTTTAAGATAAAGATAAATTGTCAACTAAATCAATAAAATTATTTATTAAAATTAATAGTTAAATATAAAATATAATTAAACTTAAAGTTATGGAGAAGTTGACAACTCATCAAATATGAGTAAATAATAGTATAGATTAGTTGAAATAGTGTTAGGTGTATAAAATAATATTTTTATATAGAAACTTAAAATGACACTTATTATAAAAAGGAGTAACTATTTAATCACCCATACATTATTGCTCGCTAACAATCTCCAAAGCGATTTAATTTAAATAACTATCAAAACTAAAATTATTTGGAGTGCAAAACAAGAACAGTTTTGGGGACGAGTGTTTTAAAAAGGAACAAAGCGTTTACAGGCTTGATGTGTTTTAAATCAATGTGTTGTGCAGAACTTTAACAAGCTTACAGTTTTTTCAGCTGCTACCAAGGAACTTTTTTATCACATTACATACAACCTAAAATAAACATCCTAGATCATGTTCGTCCATGGCGTGTTCATAACTACACAAAGAGAAGCTACGGTTGATCACAAGTGCAGTGAGAATGAGTAATTAATTGGCAATTTGATGCACTACCCAATGAGCTGCGATTGTTGCACTGGTGATGATCATAAAGTGCACTTGTAAGTTGAAAAACTTTAGGAAGTAAAAATGGTAAAACAGAGAGGTAAAAAATAGTGAAAATTTAGTTGCTCAGTTAACCGCTCAGATCGACATTATCGTCGACTGACTCATTAAGCACAATAAATGCTTTCAATATATATTTTTCTCATCATAGCAACAAAACTTTACTTGAAAGAAACACAGAGGACATAAAACAATTACAAGAAAAAAGATGGGTTGCTCAGCTAACCGCTCAGGTTCGACATTCTGCCGACCGTTCATTAAGCGTTTCCACTTTCGATTTATTCATAAAGATCTCATCATTGCAACCATCACTGGGGAAAAATATTCTTTCAAAGGAACCTAATCAAATAGACATAGAAAACAATATTCCAAAAACTTAAAGATTACCTTTTTCACGAAATTCCGAACGCAAAACTAAAGATTTTGAAAACGAAAACGAGTCAATTATATAAAGCAAAATGAGATTAGGGTATCTCAGTTCTCGCAGGATCTCAATGAGAGCCTACTTACGTTAAGATGAGATCTTTTATAGTGAGGAAGACTCTAGGGTTTTAAGTTATGGGCTTTGTGATACTTACTAGTCAGTCTTCTTAAATGGCCCAATATCGTTTTTGGGCTATAATTGGATTCAATCTTTATTGATCAATCATGTCCAAAGTGGTTGAGGGATTTAACGCATAATGACAAACTTATTACATCATATCAACACAAAAAATTCTATTCGTTTTTTTTTTTTTGTCTACAGCTAATCCATATGAACAATGATAACACTATAAAAAAAAAATATGATTAGGCTCCGAGTTGTGGTCTGATTAATCAAAATTATGCTGATTAAGAAAATATTAGAAAATGTAAATCAAGATTTATAGTAGTCTTTGTCCGGTGGCTAGAATGAAAATGTAAATAGAATAGGAGTAAGAGGCATTTTGGGTAGTTTAGTTAAAATCCAGCTAAGATATTTAATATTGTCAAATAATCATCATTGCTAAATAAAACTTATATGCTTTGTTTTTTTAGTATAAATATAAATATTTTTCTATAAGTTGTATTTCTTTTGGCTTATCAATTGTTATTTTGATTTTCAGATTTCATTAAATTTAAATTATAAAATATTTTTTATATTGTATTTATGATTATATTTATTTTAAAATGTACATATATTTGGATGTATAAATTTTAGGTTTTTATTTTAGTTACAACATGTAAACAATAAGTTGTTTTGTATAACTTAAATGAAAATATATTTCATATTTTACTAATTTAATTAATAATTTAATTTATTATTTAATAAGTAATCTATTAATTAATTCATTAAGTTAAATAAAATACAAATACTGAATCTTTTCAGATAAAAAACAAAACTATATAAATACAAAAAATAAAAATGCATATATAGTTTCAAATTATATTTTTTCAAATTCAAACTTTTTTCTAAAACTGCATCCCTTAACTCTAAACTTTAAGTCTATATTAGGTATAAGTGTATATTTACCTCTTTAATGAAATATTTTGGTTGTTTTAATTTTGGGAGGCTATATTTGTGATAAAAACAATTTATAACTATTCTAGATATTTCTCTATTTTTATATGTATTTATATAAATTGCTAATCATTTTATTTCATAAAGAATATGATTATATTTTTGGTTTTTTAAAACAAATATCATTTAAGATTTCAATGTAGTTTTATATATATATATATTTTTTTTTTTAATAACCAATATTTTTTTTTAAAATTACTTTTATTTAAATAATTATACATTAAATATTGATATATTAGTATATTTTGCAATCTTTTAAGTTTGTGTACATCTTACAATAGTTATGATTTTTGGGCTATATTGTATAAAATTAACAATAAAATTTGTGTTGTATGTGCATTAACTGTAACGGTAAATTTATTAAAGTAGTTTTTTGTATAGATTTTAGCTGTAATTATGATGATCGTAATTGTAAATTAGTGGTTATAATTTTTAAAATAAAAATAATTGGTAATGTAAAATTTTGGCTATTGTTATTTTAATATAATAATATAAAAAAACTTTTATGTTATTAAAAATAATAGTTTATTAAATTTATTCAAAATAAATTTAAACCATCAAAAATAAAATAATAAATTTACTATCTAATTAATAATAAATTTAATTTGAAAAATTCAATAAATTCATTATAATCTTATCACAATGTCTTTCATGTATTGTATAGAATTGAGAATTTAAATATTTTCAAGTTCATCTAAATTTGTAGACATTAAGATTTTCTTTACTAAAATATTCTTAATTTTTTTTTTAATTTTAATTGATAATTTCAGTTTTTAAATTTATCTAACCATAAATTATTAGTTGATGATCAATGATTTTTATCATTGGTTTAAATATGCTAAAGTTTGACTACATATACACAGCAAATAGTTAATATATATATACATATAACTAATTTCTTGGCAACTATAACTAATTATTTATTCATTGCCATGCATAGTATAACCTCTATAATTTAATATTCTATAAACTAATAATTTTTATATATTAATAAATTTCTTTAGTTTTAACCTAGACCGATTCAAAATTTGACATAAATTAATAAAATAATTAGATAATAATTTTTTAAAAAAATTTAGGTAAATATATGATTCAATTAAAATTATAAATTAATAATTTATATGTATACATATTGTATACATATTTTATATAAGTAAAAACTTATTATTATATTGTTTGTTTATTATTCACAATGAAATTATCTTTATATTTTTTTAATATTTAATATATTTTTGATGAGATTTAACAGTATTATATCTAAAACCACACTTTAATTATATACAATATATATTATATACACCAAATAATATAATAAACTAATATAAGTATCAAATTTTAAAAATAGGAAATAATGTTTATACACTAAAATCAAATATTTTTATTATCTTAAAATAAAAATATCTTAAAATAAAAAAATCTAAATAAATATTTTTTAGTTAGTATTTTTATTAATTAATAATATTTAAAAATTCTAATATTATTAATTTATAGAAGTTTTATTGTATTTATATATATGTTAGAAGAGTTTTATTTATTACATACCTCATAAGTTAAATATACTCAAGTGGACTAATGATTACAAAATAATTATAAGTCAATGTGGCGTGTATTTCTTTGAATTTTTTTTTTTTTTTCAAATTAATAGTTTTTATTTTTAATTTATGAGTTTTTTTCTCTACAGTCCCAAAAATAAAGATTTGAGACTTTTGTTTAAAACAAATAGAAAAACAAAGCTTTATTTTTTTGCTGTATCTTGAGAAAATGAAACTACATTTTGAAAAATTTTGAATTTTTTTTTGCTGTCAGCTTTAACTTTGAAAATAAAGCTACAACATGATCAATAAGGATTAGTGATTTAAAAAAAAAAAACAGTAACTTAAAATTCAACCATTCATCATCAATGTTTCAAAGTAACTAGAAAAAGTTAATATTAGATACATTTTCTTGTATATAGACATTAATTGTTATTTTTTAAAATTTGATATTTATATTAGTTACATTTTATTAGATACATTTTTTCAATGTTTCAATGTCTATATTTTATTACATACATTTTTAAAAATAACAATTAATGTCTATAAGGTTTCTATAAACATAAATAAAATATACTCTTATTTGTTTTCTTCTAAATAAAATTCATATATATTATAATTTGCATTTTCAAAATATTTTTAATGTTATTTTATTAAATATATAAAACATATATGTATATGTATATATATATATATGTCTATAAGGTTTCTATAAACATAAATAAAATATACTCTTATTTGTTTTCTTCTAAATAAAATTCATATATATTATAATTTGCATTTTCAAAATAATTTTAATGTTATTTTATTAAATATATAAAACATATATGTATATGTATATATATACTATACAACATAATATTTCAATATAAATAAGGGACAATAGTAAATTACACTATTAATAGTTTGAATATTGAAATTTGAAAATTACACCTTCTATTTATTTTATTTTTTGAAAACTACACTTTATTTAATATGAGTTGATATTTTTATCTAGATAAGATATTTCAACAATTAAAATATAATTTCGAAATCATGAATAATAATAATATTATTATTATGTTTAAGATAAATCTGTGTATTGAGATAAATATGTTATTTTACCTTTTAAAATAAAAAGAATAAGATAAACAAATTATGATTTGTTTCAACTCTCCAAAAATTCCAGTTATATGCAACATGATTTTTCTAAAAAAAAATAGAACTATTTTTAAGATAAAATATAAGTAGAAACTGAAATCTAATTCATGAATTAACAAATCTCTTAATTAGATAAGAGAAAAAATCTGTAAAACTAGAGAAAGAAAATGTTCTTTTCAGAAATGAAGGACAAGAGAAGAGACGTTGTTTTTAAAAAAAAATAAAAAAAAATAAAAAAAAATATATTAAAAAAATATTGTGTAACTATTTTAAAGATTCATTTTCTAAAATAATCATTTTTTGTAAAACCATTGCTTTAAATATAAAATAAATTAGAAATTGAAAAATATTCAGATTGGACAATTTAGTAAATTTATATATATACATAAGTGTATTTTTCAAAAAACTTAAACAATGAAGTAGTTTTCAAATTAAAATCTTATTGGAGTGTATTTCTCCAAATTTTCCCTATAAATAAAAAATAAATTTTTTAAATAAACAAAATATTGTTAAAATACAAACTAGAAAGTTGCAGAAGTAAAGTTGCACATATTATTAAAGTGATTCGTCCATACAATATCTTATGTTAACGAAATAGTATTAATACATTTCCATTATGTCTCTGTAGCGTATATTCTGTGTATCACATTTCAGACTCTAGGCAGAGTGGAGACTCTCCCCTCTCTACCCTAAAACACACTCACCCACTTCCTCTTCTCTCTCTCTCTCTCCTGCCATGAAAATCGCAGCTCATAAACTCCTCACAAATCTTGCTTCTTGATCACTTTTGAGTTTTGTCCGAACGCTCTGAAACTTTTTGAGACTCTATTAACGAAAAAGAGACTATTGAAAACACAGAACAAAGATCAAACCCATGTCGGAGAATCTCGCTTGTGGCGAAACCAGTGATTCATGGATCACTGACAACGACGATGAAACCATCCCTGGCGGCGGATTCACGAACGATAATCATGAACTTTTTAGTAAAGATGATAACTTTAACGGCGACGGATCAATTCCGATGATGGGTTCTCCCTCATCGCCGAGAGAAGAGAGAATCAGAGAGATGTTGGAGCGAGAGGTTGAGTTTTTGCCCGGAGATGATTATCTCAAGAGGCTGCGTTCTGGGGACTGGGAGTTGCGTGTTAGAAACCAAGCTCTGGATTGGATTTTGAAGGTTTTTAAGTTTTTCTTCCTTTTTGATCTTTATGTCAAAAACATCAAATCTGGTTTTGTCTGATATTGAGTTTCTTGTCTGATCAGTTGATAGATCAGTTTAAAAAGAGGCTTTCTGATGATTAGATGTAACTGAATAGGAAAAAAACACACTTTTGAGATCAGTTGGATCTTCTCATTAGATTGAGATTTTGATGTGTTTGAGTAACTGATTGTTTGTCTTTAATGCTTTAAGTTGTTGTGTCTGAAACAGGCTTGTGCTCATTACAATTTTGGAACGCTGTGCATATATCTTTCCATGAACTACTTGGATCGGTTCTTAGCATCTTATGACTTGCCAGTAAGTTTGATTCATCTTCTTCTTATCTTTTCTCTGGTTCTTCTAATACTAATATGTGTTCGTATGTTTCGATTGCATAGAAAGACAAGACTTGGGCTGTTCAGTTGCTTGCTGTCTCTTGCTTATCATTAGCAGCCAAAATGGAAGAATCAGATGTGCCTCAAACTGTGGATTTACAGGTGGAATACACATTCTAGTCCTTTATAACTTAGACCCTGTAACAGTTTAGTGAGTCTTGAAATGTTCTTGAATGAGCAGGTGGGAGATCCCAAGTTTGTTTTTGAGGCTAAAACGATTAAAAGGATGGAACTTTTGGTACTCAACACTTTGAATTGGAGATTGCAAGCTCTAACTCCCTTCTCCTTCATTGATCATTTCATTTACAAGACCAACGGTCACGTGTCAGAGAAGTTGATCTATAGATCGTCACAGTTCATCTTGAACACCACTAAAGGTGCGTTCTTTGTTTAATCACAAGCAAGCTATAACAGTCTTTCCATGTTTGCAAACTAACTTGCTCTGTTTACTGTTTGAAAAAAAAAATTGAATGCAGCAATTGAATTCTTGGACTTCAGGCCTTCTGAGATAGCAGCAGCAGCTGCTTCCATTTCAGGAGACATAAAGTGCATTGATGACGATAAGACGTTGTGCAAACTCACATATGTAAAACAGGTAAAACCCATCTGATGTATTGTTTCAAGTTCACACATTTCATCAAGTGTTGGAATTTGATCAATGGATCATTGTCCTTGTTTGATCAAGGAGAGGGTGAAAGGATGTTTGAGTCTGATGAGGAGCCTCACAGGGGACAATGTCCCTGGAGCTGCTAAATTATCGCCGCAGCAACTGAGATCAGCGGCAAGAGTGGTGCCAGTGAGTCCAATTGGAGTGTTGGAAGCAACATGTTTGAGCTATAAGAGTGATGAGAGAACATTCGAGTCATGTACGAATTCTTCACAGAGTAGTCCAGACACCAACAACGACAATAGCAACAAGAGGAGGAGAAAACAATGAGAGAGGAATAAAGTTATACAATTTCTTTTCAACATCAAACCATAAGGGTCATGACATTTGAGGTTCTTTTCATTTTTGGTTTATTCCTTTTTTCACATAAATTTCTTTTTATTTCTCTCTTTAATTTCTCATCTTCAATCAGAAAATTGGATTGAAATAAGAGTTTTGTTTGAGAGAGAGAGAAAAAAGAAAAATAAAGAGGGATCTTTAAGGCGGCAATCAATAAGTCATTATTGAGGATGATGAGGGTTCATGTTCTTGCTCTAAGGGATTTTTTTTTGCTACATTAAGATAAAAATATATAATATGAAAATAAGAAAGATAAAGAGAATCTATTTTTTTTTGTTTATTTTGGTATTCAAATTTCTCAATTTCAAAGGTGCCCCTAAATTTATTCCTAAATTAGAATCCTATATTTTGGTTTATTTTAATTATATAAACGAAAATGTTTAATCATATATTTCAAAAAATAAAATGTTAGGTAAATAATATTAAATAATTTACTATCATGGTAATGCATTTATATATCGAAAACTTATGAATGGGGTCAATTCTTCACCACTCGAATTAGTTTTGATAAAAATGATGTGAGTTATTAACCAAAAACAAAGTTATTTTCTGTCTCACTGAAATCAAATAATTATTATTATTTTATAAATACGTGCAATATTTTTGCTAGAATTCCTAAGTTATATATACATAACTAATCAGTATCTTATCTTCTGGCATATATGTGAAATTATAAAATACCAAACAATGCAATGGATACTATATTTCAGTCTTCTATTTAAAAATTTGATTTTTTTTTTTTTAAGTTTTAGATTTTAACTAAAATTAAAGTATAAAGTAAAATAGAAATAAAAATGGTAAAATTTCATGTTTGGACATACGGTAGATGTAAATCGGGAGGTTGGTTTTGATGTAGCGAATTAATAATAAACCAAAAACTAGGTTTATGTATATTTTTTTGGCAATTTTTGGATATAATGTGTAATATTATAATTTGCGAGATATTTACAAACATTTTATGGTGGTCTGAAGGTGTGAGATATTGGTGATATTATTTTTTCCCAGGTTTGCTTCTTCTTTTTTCTGTTTTTCTTTTCATAAATCCTCAAATTTTACATGATTTTGTATTTTTATGTCTCATTTACGTAAACATATCACTAACACTATACACCCTCACATTTTTATAATATAAGTCGTTTTAGAGAATTTTTTTTTGTTCCAAATTATATGACATTTTCAATTTTTGATGTAAAATATTTTAGTAATTAATGTTATATGATCAATAGTGATATGCATTCTATTTTGTTATTATTGAATTGTGATTAGGTAAATAATTAATGATATTTTTGTATTGAAAATATAAAAAATTAACTTTTCTTTTTAACCTATGTGTATAATACTAAAACGACTTATATTAAAAACGGAAAAAGTATTTTGAACATTTAAAACTCATAAAATTATCGGCTTCGATTTATTTCTCGACTATGATAAAATTGCCACAGTTCACCATTGTCAAGTGTCTTAATTTTTGGATTTAATTGTTAAATTAAAATTTTATTTGAAAATTTGTTAGGTGTTACTTGTACGTTCATGGTCTATCACTTAATATAAAAATAAGTTTTGATTAGGAATTTTTCAAAGATTAATTTAATTTTTCTTTTTTATTTTTTAAAATAATTTTATATGTAATTAATAATTTATGTAACAAATACCAATGATATTGGCTTGGCACGAATGTTTTTTGCTTACCGTCAGGTTGTGGCTTTGGTACTCACATAGCCTATTTTGCTACTTTCTCATGATCTCTTTTGTAATTATATCTTCATCTTATTCATTCTTATTCATTAAATTGATTAGAGATTCTGCAAATATTTTCATAGCCGCCACTGATTTTCTTTACATAATCTTCTATTTTCTTGTAAAATTTACAAAATTTCATAAATTATTCATATATAAATCGATTTTATACTTTAAATAACAAAATATAAAATCTGTCTAACTCATTCTAGTTCTCCAATTTGGATTTAATTTACATGTTTTGGAGCTATCAAATATTTAAACGCCGTAATTAACTATATTAATAACGTATTAAACTAATAAAATAAAATAAAATAAAAATTTAATAAATGAAAAAGTTATTTATTTTTGTAATGTGTAAAACTTAAAAAAAAATCAGATACAGAGAATAATTTAAAATAATTCTTTTTGCAATAGGGATATTTTGGTTTTATGTGATCAAGTGACTTAGTACTCCCTCCGTTTCAGATTAATTGTCGTTGTAGAGTAAAATTTTTCGTTTCAAAATAAGTGTCGTTTTATAGTTTCAATGCAAAATTTATTGAGTTTTTATTCTAATTTATTTTTCTATTGGTTGAAATATGGTTAGGTATATTGGTAGTTGTGTTTTTATTTTGGAAATATGTAAAATTAAATGTTTTCTTAATATGTGTGTCGAAGTGTAAAACGACAACTAAAATGAAACGGAGGGAGTATTAATTTTTATTTTCCTAGTTTGAGGAAAATATATAATTGGTTTGGAGGAAAATTGCATGTTTTGGGGATTGGAGAAGGGAAAGCCATAATGGGCCCTATAAAGAGGTGTTAGTGGGCCCACTTATATTTGTATTGACTATGCGACCGGTCAACATCTCATCTTGCTCTCGTAGTCTCTTTTCTCGTGTTCAGAAAAAATTACTCTTCTGAGCACAAGAAGAAAGCCTTGGGAATCTCCTCTGTTACTTTGTCATAATATTTATTTTTACATTATATATTCGTAATTCGTTCAATACTTTTATATTTTACATATTCTCTTGCAGCTTAATGTTATAATATAATCAAAATAGTTAACGTGATGACTACCCATACGTACATCTTCCAAAGTACTTCAAGTACATATAAACAAAATGTGATACTACTAACTTTTTCTTAATAAGCAACACATTTTTGATGAATGGATCATTCAACGGTTACATTACATGATTAGTTAGATGGTATAAACCTGAATCACCAATAATTACAAAAAAGTATTTTCATTTTTTATTTAGTTAGTGTGATTAGCTTCATTGTTTTGATCTTGCAAACTTGAGACGTAGTAAAATATTCCAGATAAAAAATTAAAGTGGCCTTTAACAACTCTAAATAATATATTTGCTTAAGAAAATCAGATTTAGGTTTAATAACAATTTAAGTAGTTAGATCGAGATGGGTGTAAAACGAGATGAGCATCTTCTTGGGGGGTTCAAAGTATATGTATGCATGTTTGTGCGCAGAATTAAATTTCTTCACTTACTTCCATTATGACAACTTTATAGCTTTTGTACGACCGTTTTAAAAAGATTAATTACGTGCTAGTTGCTCGTACTAGAGAGGTCGACCCTTACCATATGGGACTGTATATCTAGTTAAATCACTCAACTGACTTCATTATTGTTCTTGTATGAACATTAACTATTAGCTACTCTCTTCCTAGATTTGCCAAAAAAGACTATTCCTAGACATTATTTCTGTGTCAGTTTTATGGTTCAGTAGTCAATAAAAACAAATGTGATCAAACACCCTCTAACAACACCAAATATACGTTACATTGTATACTCCATCAAACATTACGACTTTTTTGTTTATAGTACATTATAAGATAGTCTTCATTTTAGTTTCGAAAAATTACTGAAAGTTGTAACCTCACAACATCATTCAAAATAATTGGTTGGTTTAAATTTCAACACCAAAAATGTGTACGAGATTCTCCTCTCATTGCAGGATTCTGTTGAAGAGAGCTAGTATTAAAAGTAATACTCTATAATTGGCGACAACATATTGGTATGATCAATATTTATGGGTAGTACTGAACATTAATTCTAGGTTTTTCTATATTCATGACTTGGCATTGATATTTTTTTCACATTTTTAGTGGATTGTATATATTTACATAAATGTAAGTATTTTTTGTTCATTAAAAACATTTATAAGTTAAACAATTGTATACAAATGGTTTTTACTATTTTCATATTATTGTGCTCACCACCAGAATGCAATCTGTAGAAGGCATGTTGATATTTATATAAATTTATATGTAAACTGTAGAACAATTTTTTTTTATAAGCGACAGTCCTGATATGATTGTTCATTTGATTTTTTTTAATTTAAGTGCATATGTGTATTGCAACAGCAACTAACTGGTCATGTATTCATGTGCATGATGTCAGAGAGGTGTTTTTGATTGATAAGAAACAAAATCAATTAAAACTAACACAACTTTCAGTATTTCCTAAATAAAATAAAGATCCAAAATTTTGGAATATCTTACTTGGCTCTCTCTGTAAACTTGAATGTATGTAATGTATATAATATATGTAAATTCATAAATAATAAACAAATTCGTGAAGAATAATTTATATGATCTTTTTCCACGCAATAAAAGGAGAAGCATCAAAGCATCATATGAATAGTGAAAGAGGACTATAAGTCTATTAAGTATTTATCTTCATGTTACAGTTGTAGAAAGATGTCTTTAAATTAGTTTCAAAAAGAAGATGTCTTTAAATTACATAAGGTAACAAAGTTTATACCAATTATGGGATTTGCAGATACCAATATTGTGTTTTCAAATTGATCGCATTGGGTCAGTATATCAATAATCTGTGGTTTCCTTATTGATAAGGATAAAATTGAAAAGACCTATATTTTTAGAATAACATTTACTCAGAGCATGACTGTTGTGATTTTTGCTTTAATTTTTGGTTTTTGTTTTTTCAAAAACCAATTTTCATCCAATCAAAATTTAGTTTTTTGTTTTTTTTGTTTTTATTTTTGTAAAAACTATTTAATTTGTTAATCTAGATTTTTAATAAATAAATTCCCTAAAATTTAGAGAAAATGGTTTTTGAAAAATTTAACCAATTTATGAAAAAACCAAAAACCAACTTTTGGGAGCTTTTAATAAAAAAACAAATTTTGCTTTTCCTTTGTAGAAACTACTACATTTTAGTTAATTAATAATTAAAAATAAAACTTTCATAAAGATAAAAATTTTATACAAGTTTTTGTACATTAGATATCATTTAAATAATAACTAGATTTTTAACCCGTTCTTATAAAAACAGATATATTTTTTTATTTTACATTTCTTAAAAAAATAATTTTTACATTTGTGTGTCTTTTAGTCATATTTGTGCTTTTTGTATAATATTTTTTTCTTAATAATTAATAAGAGGTTTTAATAATTATATTTAAATATTTAAATTATATCTATATCAATAGGTCATGTTTCTGTTTTAATAGAATGGATGTAAAATAATTTATTTATGTTTTATATCTGTAAAGTAAATTTACATAATTTATAAATAATTATTAGATACATTAAAATAATTAAAATTATATAGAAATATGTTTTACAAATATAATAAGTGTATTAATCTTTAAAACTGAAAACAGCCATTCAACTTTAAAAAAATAAAACAATATATTAGAAAAATTATAATTAATTTTAAAATTTTAGGTATTTTTATTTTTGTATAATTTATAGATACTATATGATTATATTTTAGAGGGATATGTAGCTTCTTATATATTTTCGTAGCTTTGTGATAATATTAATATAATGTATCAACATTGATTAAACATATTCTTATTTTATAAATATTTAGTATTATTCATAAATAAATTTCTTATTTAGATTTGTAAGAATATGTTATTTGTCAAAATATGATAAGTTTTGAAAAAAATAAACAGTAAATAATTTATATAGTAAAATTTCTAAGTAGTTTCAAATTTTTAAATATTTTATATTTGTGTAATATATATATTATGAATTATATTTTACAATAATATAAGTTTTTATAGAATATAATAACTACAAACATGTTACTGTATTTTCTTTTAAATAATAATCGCAATATTTTTTAAAAAAATAATGGTAAATTCTAAATATTTTATTGCTATTTTGTTGTATTATTTTTAGGTAATGCATTAATTATTTTTTGAAAAACTAAAAAAATACATCAAAACTAAAAATCTAAATCTAAATCTAAAAACCAAAAATCAAAAGCTGAAAAGCAAAAACAAAAATCTAAAAACCAAAACTAAAATCTAAAAACCAAAAACTAAAACTAAAAACTAGTAAAACAATCATCACATCAATTTAATTGCTTTAAATAATATTTTTTAAAAAACCATTGAATTAAAAAAATATTTAGACTGTTTCTTACTAGTTATGAAATTATGTCAAATATATTGAAGACTGTTTCTTACTAGTTATGAAAATGGAAACAAATCCAGTTTTATACTTGCTTCTCATCTATTTGATATACTTATTATAGTGTTAGTGAGTACATTTTTTTTCTTTTTGGTTAATTCCACTAGGGAATCGAATCTAGTTTGATATCGTGATTTCAGACATAACTTTTAACTTTAGTGTTCGGAATAATTATACATTTCGGTAATATCTATAAACTGTATTTTAATATTATAAAAGCTCTAACGTAATGTAATGTAATGTAATGTAAGTTGCTGCATGCGGCATGCCTGGTCCATTTTCTTAATTACAAAATTAACTAACTATTTTAGTGGTTTAGAAATTTGTTTAATATTCTCGACACACAAATAAGACACTGCACTTTGTCTAATCATTATGTACTAATAAATTTTCATCAGCTTATATTATGCAAATGGAATCCATAATATAACTGATTAGGATTAGTTTAAAAAGAAAATACAGGATAAGATATAAAACAACACATTTAAGACAAGGTTTTTTCTATGACATGTTT
Source organism: Sinapis alba (assembly GCA_012274485.2). Lineage (NCBI taxonomy): Eukaryota > Viridiplantae > Streptophyta > Magnoliopsida > Brassicales > Brassicaceae > Sinapis > Sinapis alba. Next base: position 21,201 of record MU105776.1, read on the forward strand.
TAAAATATATAGGAGAACTTACACTAGATTGTATTAGATCTCTATAAATTAATACTTGATAAATTAATAAATTTTGTCAGTTCCAATTCGGGCCGGTTCAAAATTTGACACAAATCAATAAAATAATAAGATAATATTTTTTTAGAAAACTCTGTATAAATATATTGTCCCATTAAAATTATAAATTAATAATTTATATGTATACATATTTTATATAAGTAAGAACCTATTATTATATTGTTTGTTTTATATTCATAATAGAATTATCTTTATATTTTCTTAATACTTAATATATTTTGATGAGAATTAGTAATGTTATATCTAAAACCACATTTAAGTTCTATGCAATATATATTATATACACCAAATAATATAATAAAATTAATATAAATATCAAATTTTTTAAAACACAATTAATGACTATATACTAAAATCAAATATTTTTTTATCTTAGAATAAAAATATCTTAAAATAAAAAATCTAAATAAGAAAACTTGTGTAAACTAATATCTCTATAAATTGATAAAATTCTAAATTTCCAACATTATTAATTTATAGAAGTTCTACTGTATCAACAAGAAAATTTTTGGTTTTAGTGAACATTAATTAGACCTAAATATAATTAACTCTTCACTACAATGTTATTCTTATGTAACCTCTTCATCAACTTTTGATCACCACATTTTGCAGCTTTAAGATTCTGAAATTAATAATTTATTTATGTTATTCCTTAAAGGGAAAAAGTAAAAAGAAAAAAGTAAAATGGGGGATAAAGGTTAAAAGGAAAAATCATGGGTCAAAATGTGGAAAGGGGAAAAGTTTGTGAGAGTGCATGTAGAAAATCATCTACATGCGATAAATGAGTGATAAGTGTGGGGGATCTTTCATAAACTTACCCCAAGCTTCACAGAATTTGATCTTCTCTTTACTCGTTGGCTCTCACTTTTTTGCTTTTCCCCTTTAGCACGCTCAATTTTCTTTTTAGTTTTAGTTCACATTTTAGTATTTTTTTAATAATCAAAATTTTACTAAACTCGACCCACAAAAGACGTTGGAAAAGTAGCACAACCGATTTTCCAATGAAACAATGACTGTTAGATTGTAGGTAAAAATTTCTTAGAGAAACAATAAGCAAATTAAAGCATAAAACGAAGTAGTTGAAGGAAAAAAAGACCAGAGAAGCAATCTCCCCTCATATGGTGAGCACCAACGACAATCTAAGAAGAGTTCGATACTTCACATTAGGGGATGTCCATGCCCAATTCAAATCCACCACAAGAATTGTCCAACTAACATCCATGAAGATCCCGCGGCTCCCACAATAACTAACTAATGGTGTCCAATTTTGTCCACTCCGATGAGCCACCAGAGAAAAGAGCTTTCACAGGGGTTTGTTGCGTCATGACCCACCAGAAATGCTGAGAAGTGGGAGGAATACCACTAGGAGTCACCGGCATACTCTATTATGTCAAGTTGATCAGATCTCGGGAAGGGAAGGCTACTATGAATGCCGGATAAGACACCGGAAAGCGTAGCTTTTCCTCCCTCGTCGAAGCGTCGGTGAAAAGTTTTAAATAGAGTTTAAATTAGGCACGTGATGGAGACTTACCACTCAAAACTTTCTAGTGTAATTACGTTTTTGTAATTTTTTCATATTCATTATAGGAATTTATTGAGTTTTGTTATCATTGTTATGTTATGTGTGAATTGTAGTTTTGTAGACTATGAAAAACTAAAAATATAGTTTTGAGTGGTTTTGAGGTAACAAAAGATGAAAACTAGTACTATCATATTACTACTCTCACAAATCCTCCACACAATGAATCACTCCTTCTAAGGAAGCTACTAAAAATCATAACGGCATTGTCTTAAGTGAAGATAAAGTCTATGGCTTTATGACTTGGATGAATAAAACCATGGTGAAGCCATAAAAATGAATCTAAAGTCCATGGCTCTATCACTAAAAGACATCTTTCCCCAGAAAGTTTACAACAAACAATTCATTAAGAGACATTATCTTACGAACTGACAGATGACACATAGTTAGTGATCACATAGGTGATATAGTGTCTTCAAAACAACTATAATTCAGACAAGATATATGGAATAATTACTTTGTAGTAACTCCACATGATGTGATCATCATTTTTGTAAGAGAGAGGGTTGTCACTAGAGTAAGCAAGCTTAGTAGTGGATACATGTAACACTCCCATAACTGGCCAGCTGAGGTGGATAAGTAACATGCAAAAGAGTTCAAAAGCTCTTCTTCTGGTTCGGTCTTGAAGGTTTGTCGAAAAATCTTCTCGTATCCTCCTTCTGCAAGAACCTTAGTACTCTGTGCAATTCTTCCCATTGCAGCGTCATCAAAAATCGGAGCAGTTCTCACTGGTTGAAACACAAGAACATATAACATAACAGAACATACATCATACATACAAGATCATATTGTAATGAAATAATACATATAATGCTGCCATGTGTTCCTGGCAAGGCTCTCCGTCTTCTTGGCAGCTTCAGAAACTTTTCTTCCACATCTCCCAAGTGCTCCTTTCACAGACTCCATCATATTTGCTCCAATTAAAAGAGATCAAAGTTTAAATCCGAACGGGATCACGGTCCGTGAAAGGAGCACAATTAAAAGAAATTATCCTTCTAACAAATATAAGGTATGGTTTAGCCGTGAAAGGAGCACAATTAAAAGAAATTATCCATCAACAAATATTAATTATTAGGTATGGTTTAGTTGTGTACATAATTAATCAACAATAAAAATTAATTTTAAGATATTTTAAAATATAATAAAGAGATCCGTAAATGTTTTCAATATATTTGTATGTTTGTTTATTTTTATATTAAATATACTATATTAGTTAATAAAGTTAGAGTTTTATTAAAAAAATATCTATAAATTCAGATAATTTGACGAAACTTTAGGATATGGATAATTTCTTTTGTCTTATAACTACATATTTATTTTCTAATAAAAATAAAAATCATGTAAATTGTAATCAAATATATATTATTTTATTGTAGCAAATATGAATTATCTATTTATAATAAACTAATACGTATTAAAATATTAAATCATATATTTTAAAAATATTATTTTAAAGACTACCTTAAGTAGAATATTTAATATAATATAATACATCATCTTTTATGAAGATAAATTCTTAGAATTATGTTTTACTTTTACTTTTACTTATTTACTTATTTATATATGAACTAAGGATACAATATGTATTATATTTATAATATATGAAATTAACCTAAGGGAACATACATAACGAAGTTCCAGTTTATTTGTATTATTTTTTTGAGAATTATGAAGATCTTAATTTTTGGTCAATACAGTGACGTCTAATTCATTATGTATTTTTTTTTTTGAGAAAGACATAAGTACAATAACTAAATTATGAATACTATATATAGTATTTATATATGATAGAATTTCTACTAATTAAAATTTCTTACAAATCAATTGAAGTATATTACGCTACGTCTCCTATAACAAATATAATTTTGAAGATTGGATCGAGCAAAATATTTAGATTTCTATCATACTTCTTATTTATATTTATTTAATTATGTTCAAATACTAGAACAAATTTGAATTGATGATTTTTCACTCAAAATCATAAGAACATGAAAAAATATATTTAAAATTAAGAAGATTATTTAGATTTCTATCTTAATACTTATTTCTTATTATTTAATTAAGTTCAAATGATAGGATAAATTTAAATTTATGACTCCTTAGTTAAAGTTATAACAACATGAAAATAAGAAAAAAACTATATAAAATATTACAAATAAGCAAAATCTACTTATTTAATTAAATTTAAATAATAGGATAAATTTAAATTGATGTTCATCAGTCAAATTATAAGAACATGACAAATAAGCAAAATTAACTAAAATTATGGAAAATGTGAGAAATAAACAAAATTATTTCTAAAATAATAATATAAATTAATATTGTTAATGTAATGTAATTAAGCAACATAATAAAATTTAATAAGTTGAAAAACTTACCAATAAAAAGTGGATAGGTATCGTCTGAATATTTAATAAGTTTTTTTGTGGTGTCTATTTTGAGAAGTGATTCTACTTTTCCTCCAATTTTTTTTTTAAAATTTTTGAGGTGAAAATATGATCAAGAGACCAGCGATGAAAATGGCCTAAGCAGTGCATTTTCTGATAGATAATTAGATATATATATATATATATATATATATAACTTTAATCATGCGTCCATGACTAGTAGCAAGGCGCGCCATGTTCATTCTCGCATCCAAGTGATTTAATTTTTGGTAAAAATGTTAAGAGTCTTATGACTAGTATTAGTTTAGTTCTAGGTTTGGAGAAAATGTGGTAAAAATGTTAAGTTATGACTAGTATTATGTTTAGTTCTACTTCTACGTTTGGAGAAAGTGTATATTGTTTTCTTCAAAAAAAATGGATTGTGCTATGTCAAGTCAGGGTAAAAATTGTGAATCTCAGAGACCTTGAAGAGAAAGAAGAGTTTCTTTTATCTTATTAAAACTTTCTTACTTGCTTACAACTTACGCACAAGCTACTCTTTATATAGACTCCTACACTCATGACCTAATACACCTCAGCATATAATCCAAGACACTTGAATCTGTTATTTGTCTGTATTCCATGAGCTGGCAATTGTGCCGTTGCAGTCGTACGTAGTGCACAGTTTCTCTGCTGAGTGAAGATCATGCTTTTGGTGTGAGGAAGACACAACTGTATGGGCTGTTGACTGAACTGAGCAATGGGCTTGGCATCTTGATTCACAGGCCCACGAGATGATCCATCAACAGATGAAGTCAGAGCAGAGTGCTCTGTTCTGTTATCGTTAATACACCCCCTCAAACTTGGGGTAGGAGGCAACGAAACACCAAGTTTGGACCTCAACTTGAAGAAAGGTTCCTGAGACAATGATTTAGTGAAAATATCAGCAAGCTGCAGGGTAGCTGGAATATGTTTAACCTCCAATGTTTTCTTTGCAACTCTCTCCCGGACATAATGAAAATCCACATCGAAATGCTTTGATCGTTTATGGAACATCGGATTTGCAGACAAGCACACTGCAGACAAGTTATCACACAGCAGGAGAGGTATTGTTTGCTGTTGCAGACCCATAACCTTGAGTAGATTTTGAAGCCAGACAATCTCAGATGCAGCAATAGACATGGTCCTGTATTCTGCTTCAGTAGAGGATTTGGACACTGTCTCATGTCTTTTGGACGACCAGGAGATGACATTTGAACCAAGCATAGTACAAAATCCACCTGTAGAACGTCTTGTGTAGTTGCAGCCTGCCCAGTCACTATCACTGAAGCACATCAGTGTTGAGTTTGTGTTCTTCTTGATATTGATCCCCATGTCAATGGTTCCCTTCACGTAACGCAAAATACGTTTTAGAAGATGAAAATCTGATTTTGTTGGGGAATGCATTCTCTGGCATATGTAGTTAACCGAGAATTGCAGATCAGGTCTTGAGATGGTGAGATACTGCAACTTCCCAGCTAGACTGCGGAAATAAGATGGCTCTGAGAAAGCTTCGTTTTGACCAGTGACCTTAGCTAGTTTCAGAGGCAGGGGAGTTGGCATGGGACAACAATCGGCCATCCCTGCGATTGTGAGAAGATCACGAGCATACTTTTCCTGATGTAGAAACAGACCTTCACCTGTCTGGATGACTTGTATACCGAGAAAATAATGAACAGCACCCATGTCTTTCATTCTGAACACTGTGTTGAGACTCTGCAGAAGCTTTCCCAGAAAATTGTCATTGTTGCCTGTCAATATCATGTCATCAACATATAATAAAAGCTAAATCACATCACTGCCATGGTGATAAATGAACAATGACGGATCCGGGAAACTGCATTTGAATCCAAAATCCAGTAAGAAATCACTGAACTTGTCGAACCATGCTCTAGGAGCCTGTTTCAGACCATAAATAGCTTTCTTCAGTTTACACACATAATCAGGTTTAGTAGGATCTTTAAAACCTGGAGGCTGCAACATGTAGACGTTTTCCTTCAAATCACCATGGAGAAACGCATTTTGAACATCCAACTGTTTCAATGACCAATTCTTTGTGACAGAAACATGAAGCACTGTCCGAATTGTAGCAGTACGGACAACCGGACTGAACGTTTCAATGTAGTCGGTACCTTCTTCTTGCTCATTCCCTTTTGCAACCAAGCGAGCCTTGCGTTTGAGCAGAGTACCATCAGCGTTTAGTTTGGATTTGAACACCCATCGACAACCTATAGGGTCTTGTCCTTCTTCTGGAGGAACCAGCTCATATGTTTCTGTTTCCTCCATATGTCCTATTTCTACTCCCATCGCATCATTCCAATGTGGATCTTGTAAGGCGGCCTTGACAGACTTAGGCTCAGCATAATTATCCTTGAGGCTTATGAGAGCATACTTTGGATTAGGCTTGACAATGCCAGACCGAGCTCTAGTTGTCATATGATGAGGAGCTTGAATCACAGGGTCTTCAACTTCAGGTAAACTCTCATCAGATATGTTGGAATTTGGCGTAGGAGGTGTAGGAGGTGGTGGTGGTGGAAGAGGATTCATCTGTTGTAGTTGCAACGGAGGAAGGACAGCAGGAACCGTTATTGGATGCTGTCGAGCAGGCAACTCCTCAGACACACACTGCTCAGTAGTCTCAGATACAGGTTTCTCGATACATGATAAACGCCAAGCGTTCAACAGTGGTGAAGTAGTCTCTTTGTGATACTTGCTGTATAAGGTAGCATAGGGAAACTCAGTTTCATCAAAGTATACATTTCTGCTGATAAAAACTTTCCCTGTTGGTGGGTAGTAACACCTGTAACCCTTGTAGTTTTCATTATATCCAATGAAAACGCATGGAAGAGACTTAGGATCCAACTTGTTTTTCATGTAAGGGCGCAAATAAGGAAAGCATTTACACCCAAAAACTCTTAGAGCCGTGTAGATAGGAACGTCACCATGTAGCATTTGATAAGGACTCTTGTTATCTTTGAGCACAGAAGAAGGAAGCAGGTTTCCAAGAAAGGCAGAGGTGAAGAACGCCTCAACCCACAGCTGTTGTGGTACTTTGCTATGAAACATCATGGTAAGAGCGAGTTCAGTTAAGTGCCTATGCTTGCGCTCAGCCAGACCGTTCTGCTGGGGAGTGTGTGGACAAGAGATAAGTTGCTGTATTCCTGAAGTAGCCAGATGAGTCTGAAATCGAGAGTTAACAAACTCACCCCCTCCATCACACTGAAACATCTTGATCTTATACTGAAGTTGATTCTCAATCATCGTTTGGAACTTTATAAACACTGAGCAGAGATCAGATTTTGATTTCAAGGGATAGAACCATGTGAACCTCGAAAAATTATCAATAAAGATGACATAGTATCGAAAACCTTGTGAAGATACAACTGGACTAGGACCCCACAAATCACAATGTATCCTCTCAAGAGGTTGACTGGAAACAAAATCAGAGGAGAAAAATGGAAGCTGGCTACTCTTCCCTACTTGACAAGCATCACAGACAGACTTGGAGCTTGAGTTATTGAGAACTATGGCTTTACTTCTTGATAACTGCTGTAGAACGTCCATGTTGGGATGGCCAAGCCTCTGATGCCAAATCCCTACACTTGTAACTTGCTGTCTGTTGGAGTAGAAAGCTTGAAACTGAACATTCCGCAGCATATATAGATCCTTATGTCTTCTTCCTTGAGTGATCACCTGCTTTGTCACTTTGTCCTTTACAAACACACACTCGTCATCAAATGTAACTTCACATGGATAATCCGAAGTAAGTTTAGATACTGACAGAAGTGACTTAGTTATAGCAGGGCATACTAGTACATCATTTAGAGGCAATGTACCTTGTGGCATTTGAAGAGCAATGGAGCCGATGTGAGTAATAGGAAGATAATCCCCATTGCCCACAATCACTTGATCATTCCCCAGATAAGGCTCAGAAGATTGAAGCTGTGACCCATTATTCGTGATGTGAGCTGTTGCAGCAGAGTCTGGATACCATTCCTGACCATTGAGTTGGTCCTGATCAGACAGTTTGACAGTGGAAAGAGCAGTATGAACGTTTTCTTGAACTCGAAAGTTCTGATCAAACCGACTGTAACAACGCGACGCAGAGTGACCATACTTGTTGCATATCTGACAGGTAGGCCTTGAATCAGACTGTGAACCTCCCGCAAACTGTTGGTGAAATCCTCTGCCGCGAGTAGAGTAAGATCCAAAACCACCAGAGCCTCTTCCACGATTGCTGCCACCTCTGTTGTTGTAGTATCCTCTTCCTCTACTGGTATATCCACGTCCAGTATGAAAAGCCAAGTGAGGTGTGACTTCAGGAGCTTGGTTAAACACACTCAGCTTATCTTCAAAGTTAATGAGCTTAAAAACAGCATCTTCAAAACTCATCTCAAGAGCTGAATCCATAGAATGTTCAATAACAGTACTTATAGACTCATACTCTCTACCAAGTCCACTCAACGCGCCATAAATCTTCTCTTGATCAGTAATAGGACAGCCAATAGAGTCTAACTGGTCACACACGCTTTTGACATCACTCAGATATTCAGACATTGTCTTCTGGTTTTTGGTCATACCTTGTAGCTTGCGCTGCAGATCGAGCTTACGTGTTGCAGAGACTCTGTTATACTTCTTACCCAGACTGAACCATACTTCTTGTGCTGAGTTGAGCCCGTAGACAGCACGGAGAGCTTCTTCCGACAGAGTACCAAACAACCAAGCCATGACCAGTTGATCTCTGCGAATCCATTTTGCAAACTCTGGGTTAGCAACTTCAGCAACGACATCATTTTCTCTGATAGTGACGGTTGGAGCAGGACGTGGAGATCCACCATTAATGAAACCAAGAAGTGATTGACTTGAAAGAAAAGATTCGAACTGTGTTTTCCATAGAAGATAGTTAGAAGAAGAGAGTTTCAAGGTGACACACTGAGATATGCTCAAAGAGGGAGCAGACAGTGGTTCTGGATTATCATCCATGGCTCTGATACCATGTGAATCTCAGAGACCTTGAAGAGAAAGAAGAGTTTCTTTTATCTTATTAAAACTTTCTTACTTGCTTACAACTTACGCACAAGCTACTCTTTATATAGACTCCTACACTGATGACCTAATACACCTCAGCATATAATCCAAGACACTTGAATCTGTTATTTGTCTGTATTCCATGAGCTGGCAATTGTGCCGTTGCAGTCGTACGTAGTGCACAGTTTCTCTGCTGAGTGAAGATCATGCTTTTGGTGTGAGGAAGACACAGCTGTATGGGCTGTTGACTGAACTGAGCAATGGGCTTGGCATCTTGATTCACAGGCCCACGAGATGATCCATCAACAGATGAAGTCAGAGCAGAGTGCTCTGTTCTGTTATCGTTAATAAAAATGTTAAGTTATGACTAGTATTAGGTTTAGTTCTAATTCTAGGTTTGGAGAAAATGTATATTGTTTTTTTTTCAAAAAAAAAATCGGATGGTGCTATGTCAAGTCAGGGTTCTAAACCGTCAAAAATATTAATGTAGCAGCCAAAAATTTTAAGACAATAAACGGAACCTTAAAACGTTTAAGAATTAGTATACTTCATGTACTCTAGAGATGTACCAGTGAGTGAGACTAGTGCACATAGATATCTTAAGACATATCGGTTTCGCCTCTAAATGTACCATTTTTATTGATTATCAGCATACATCAGGCGTTCTCGGCCAATCCATTGGTTTCATAATCGTACGTTGTTTATTTAACTGCATTTTTCTTTTTCTTTTGTCGTCAGTTTTGGGCTTGGCAAAAAAAATACAAAATATGCCAGCGAAGGCCACCGTCCACCAAAAAGCTACAAAGAGACGCCTACCAAGGCCTTGTTCAAACTAGTTTTTTTTTTGACATCGTTCAAAGTTCAAACTAGTTTTATGAATTAAAATGAATAAAAATAATTTCGACCAAAAACAAAAAGAATAAAAATAATATTTTGGTTAATTAGAAAGTACGATAAGGTCAAGGTTGTCAGGAAATAAAGATTCAAATTATACATTTCTTAAGAAGATACAATGCATATAAGGTCAAACAATTTTGTAATTTAAGTAAATACTAGATTTTGATCCGCGCTTTTTAACCGCAAGTATTGTTTGCTTGATTATAAAGATAAATATTAAATAAATTTATAATTTTTATTACATATTTATAATATCTAAAAGTTGTTCTCTTAAATATTTATCTTTTGATATAATATTTCGAAAATAATATCGTATAGATAGTAAAAATAAAGTATGTATAGATAATAAAAGTAAATATTATATATAAAAAAATATTATATACCAAAAAAATATTGTATAGATAATAAAAGTAAAGTATGTATAGTTAGAGAGCATTAACTATTATATGTTTAGTTAGAGAAATATTAGGTAGAACAAAAAATAATAGTACAGATTTGTTAGCTAGGTTCCAAATTCTAATTAATTAGTAACTAAGGATTTCAAACCGTAATACCTATTATTAGCACTAGAATACGAGAATGCGCGTTGGTTGACTGTTTAATTGTAAGTTTGTAAGCTTGTAGATTGGGAACCAAATAATCTGTCACTAAAATATTAGGAAAAAAAAAAAAAAAAAATTCCCTTAGATAGCCCCTTTTAGTTTGTTCTTCACAAAAATAGATTTTAAGGAAGAAAATGATCAAAATAGTTTTTTTTTTTAACTAAATTTTTTATTTATATGTATTTATACCCCTAGGGTTAACTAATTTAGACTTTAGGGTTTAGAGTAAAAGGGTGAGTTTGAGGATAGGGTTTCAAATTTCAAAAAAAAAAAAAAAAAAAAAAAAAAATTAAAAAAAAAAAAAGCTATTTTGGTCATTTTATTTTTCTAAGGTTATTTTGTGACAAAAACTTAAAAAGAGCTATTTAAGAGAATTGCCCATAAAAAAAGTAAACTAGAAAGATAAATGGGCAATTATCTTAAATAGCCATTTTAAAGTTTTTGTCACAAAAATAGCCCTCAAAAAATAAAATGACCAAAATAGATTTTTTTTTTTGAAATTTTGATTTTTTTTACTTTTTTTTTGAAATTTGAAACCCTAACCCCAAACCCACCCCTTAACTCTAAACCCTAAAGTCCAAATTAGTTAAGCATAGGGGTATAAATGCATAAAATGAATTTTTTAGCTTCTAAGAAAAATATTTTGATCATTTTCTTCCTTAAAAACTAATTTTATGACAAACAAACTAAAATTGGCTATCTAAGAGAATTTTTCAAGATAAATTAACATATATTAAATTAAATTAATACCTGTATATATATATGTTACCTCTCCTAAATATTAATTAATTTGACATTAACATTAACATATGACAGCTTCTGCCCGCCCATGCCCGCGTATATACAGTCAATATGTACCACAACTTTTTCAACGTAAACAATTGGAGTATAAATACTTTTACAAGAAAAGGTTAAATCCATGAGAAAATAAATAAATGAAAAAACAAAAACACACACGTATTGATAGTGTTAAAATTAGCCTCAGATCTTCAAAATTGCGCTTAGTCGAATGATTTAAGAAAATATTTATTTATGTTTTCCACATAAGTTCAAAACCAATCATCAACAAATAAAAAATAACTTCTCTCTGTATTTATATTTATGTTATTTATAAGGATTTTAATGTTTTTTAAAAATCTCAGACTCTTTTTCCACAAAAATCTTTTTTACTCCTTTTACAAAAAAAAATTGTACTTACACTTTATAATTAGTTTTTTTTTCAATGTTTAGTTTTGTGAATATTGATAGTAAACACACACACACACACATATATATATATACTAAATTTCTATTTTGTTTATAATACATATTGAAACCGCTGCTTGTTTCAGTTTTTGCTGTATAAATTTATTTTTATATTTTGAATCTAATAAAATAATCAGAAAATGCCTTCATGAGTAGTTATGAAGCAAAAGGAAAAAAGAAAGAAAAAACAAGAATTCCCAAGACGTTGTCATGATTGTTTTATATGTTCTTTATTATTACTTGTTTTCAAAATTTTATATCGTTTAAAAAAGATGCAAAATCAGATTTTAAAACATGTCTTAGAAAGGCTAGCACGGCAATGTTCAAGTCCATAACGCGGTTAAGCAAAAACAGCAAATTAACAACCAATTTAAACACATGGCAGAACTCAGTGCATCAGTTAGGTGCTTCTCCATGTAAATGATCCTTCAAGGAAACTTCAGAAACCCAAACACGCCAAGTCAAATGACCAAAAAAAAAAAAAAAACATAAATAAAAAAAGAAGAAAAAGCATACAATTATTTTCAAACCGCCATTGTCAAGCTAAACCATGTTGTATTAATGTATGTGGTTTTGCATGATTAGTGGTCACAAGTCACAACGATAATTAATAGTTAATTAATCCCCTACCATCGAGTATATATATAGAACCTCTCTTCTCTCATAATTCCACACGCAAAATCAAACAAAGAAACAAGAGCATAAAACATTAAACAGAGTTTCAAGTTTCAAACAAGATTCAATCTAAAGATGAGTCCTAAGGCATTGCAAGTTGTGATCTTTCTCGGTTTCTTGGCCACTTCATGTTTCTCTCAAGCTCCAGCCCCGGCACCAACCACCACCGCTTCTCCACCGACGTCGCTTCCTCCTACCACAACAGAAACACCTTCTCCGGTTGCTTCACCGCCGGTTCCAGTTAACGAGCCAACTCCAGCTCCAACCACCGCTCCAACTACTTCTCCGGTTGCTTCTCCTCCTCTAACCGATGCTCCAGCCTCTGGTCCTTCCTCCGGATTAACCCCGACTTTGGCTCCGGCTCCAGGACCAGACACGGGTGCTGAAGTGCCTGTAAGCGCCGCATGGGCTAATCAAGCGTTCCTTGTGGGAACATTCGTTGCCGGAGCACTCTACTCTGTCGCTTTGGCTTAGAGAGCTTTTGAGTTCGGCTGATACATTGATCCTCTGCTTTTCGATTATTTATTAATTACTTCTTTTTGTTCGCTTGTGTAATTTATTATTATTATTTGTATTATTCTTGTTGTAATGAGTATGAACGTAGGGACGATATGAATATCCCATTTTCTATAAATTAAAATTATTCTTTCAAATTACTATCGATTTGAGTTTCTAAAAGAACAAATATTGATATTGTACAATTTTATAAATTAATACTTACCAAATTGATAATAATAAAATTAACAAGATAACAAAATATTTTTTTGATATTAAAATATGTAATTTATAATATTAAATATTAATAACTATTGTATATAAATTTTATATAAACATAAATAAAAAACATTTTATTAATCTATACAAATTTTTCTAATTTTTATTATTTTAAAATAAAATACATATACATTAGGACATCTCTAACTCACTTCTATTATAAAGATCTTTAAAATAGGAGAAGATAGAAATAAAGTTTTTACTTTAATGTGTTTCTCTATAATAAAAAATGATATCGTTACCTTTATAAATAGAAAATGCTATTTCTTCTTAGATATATAAGAAAAATAGTTTTTCTTTATTTATAGAGACAAATATAGTATTCTTTCGTTTTAGAAGAATACATAAGAACAAAATCTATATCTCTATTTTTCTCTAAAATAGATGGTGTTATAAAGTATGTATCTCGTATATCAAAACATCAAATGATCTTAGCAAAAATAAACTTATAATATAAGTTAATACTCCATATAAGACTATGAACATAATTTTTTCTTTTTTTGTGTAAATTTTAATGAAAGATTAATTAACTTAACTATTTGTAATTTATAAATTAATATAATTTTAATAGTATTATCAATATTTTGAAAATATTGAAAATACTATGAAGATTTTTTAATTCAAAATATAAAAATATAAAAATCGTTCGTAAATGTTATATTCTTTTTGAGAAACTGATCCTTGTGTATTCAATTAAATATTGAAAATGGGTATCCGCCTGATGTTTACTTATTCGGATATAGACCCATTGGTAATAGACTCTTTGCCCATTATCGTCAAGTGGGTTTGAAAAGAATAGTCATACTCTCTCAGCCTCTCACTAAATTGGGTCTTAAGTTATTTCAAAACCAGTTTGTGGTATATTTATAAGAAATTTGGGTCATAATTTTAAGGAAAACTAGACACATCTCATACCAATCTCTCTTTAGATCAACGTAAACATCACCAATGTTTATTATAGACTATAATATTTGTTGATAAAAAACAACTTGTGTAGACTATTATGTTAAAATCAAGTGCTATATATCTGCAATTTGTGTAGTTTGATCTCCTTTCCCCAAATTTAAACCTGCTTTTACCTGTAAACTTGTTAGCTATATAGCCATGACAAAAAGTCTCCTAACTTCAATCAATGGTACCATAATTTTTTTTTTTTTTTTGATACCATAAATTATGTATCGATTTCTTATAAATAATATTGCTTACTTATGGCTTAGATCTTATAATATGTTGTTAGTGTCTGTTTTCAAAAGATAATTGAATAGTCGTGGAAGCTAGGAATCATAATTAATATGGGTCTTCAGAGATTTGTAATAACTTATTGACATATTAATAAAAGTAATTATCAGACTAGTATTTGCTTCAATTCGGTTTTCTCTTAAGCTTCAAATTCTTTTTGTTATTTCTCTCGCGATTACACAATACGATGGTGTGAAGTCTTAGTTCAATGATAAATGTTTCCACAAATATGACTCTTATAATTTATGTAAAAGGGAAATATTATTGTTATTGACTATTGTAACAAAAGCTTTGATGACTAATGAGTAAAAAAGGCAAGGAACAAGAACAGCTAAGTTTGTCCATAGAATTATCGACCAAAAGGTTCAGAAAATGGGATGTCACTATATCCCTTTGGAATTATAGAGAAAAAGAAACAACTAATAAAACCAAAATACGAGTGTGTATCCAAAAGTATCTCTAACGAATTAAGATTCTCGCTCTCTATAAATTTGGATTAACTTTTAAGATTAATCTCTTTTAGGTCTTGACTATGATACATGCTAAATTGGACTGAAAATTGTTATCATTATTATTATCATCAAGACCACATAAATGTTAGAGTTTTCTTAAACTCATGTTCAACTTTCTATTATCTTATTAATATGATATTATCTATTTTGAACCAAAAAGTCAGCATTACTAAATAGAATTGTAAATTTTATTATATATTAGACATTATTATCTAAATTTTATATGTGAGACTTAGATTGATATCTTTTATTTTTTTTCCTCAAATCAAGAGTCACATTTATTTTGTAGCTTCCAACAAATCATCTTAGCACTATCTTGTACCCTTTATCGTAAAATTACTTTAATGATGTTCATTCCACAACTAAACTTCTAGGATCATTGATTGATTTATGACTTATACCTTCTATTTTCATTTAAAAGTTAATTTTTTTTGCAGAATTTTTGCTGTTATGATCTGATACTAATTATTGGTTTGAGTCAATTTTCAACTATTTATTGTCAGATTAGTACAATGTTATCTATTTTAAAACTAAAAAGCAAGTCTGCATAAATTTATTTTTGGATTTATTTCCAAAAACATTTTACCAATCAAATTTAACCATCTTAATTATTAGATATTAGATATTATTTTTCTAAATTTTTAATATAACATCTCTCAATAAAAATAATTGATGCAGACCTGATGTGTCGGCAAGTTTTTGTGAAAATTGTGTGACAACTTACAAAATCCCGTTAATGATAAACTCCCCATTTTCAAAGATTTATCAGTTACAATTATGAGTGAAGTTTGGGTGCAAAAGATTAGTATGTAGTTAATTCTATAATTTTGAGTTTTTCATCGAAGATCGATAGGTGGTAAACTAAGGTGGTGCTTTAATCTGAGGTGATTTGATCCAGTGAAGGTTTTAGCAAAGCGTTCAATAATAGCTGATAATAGTTGTATATTTTAAATGATAAATACTCAACTAGTCTATAAGTTCTATATATAAAAAAAGAAAAAGAACTTTTTTTTTGTGGTTTGGAAAACTGCCAAAAAGACATGAGTGGAATAACCAGGCTAGACACCACCATAAACTAGTTTTCCCTTTTTGTTAGATTTTGGACCCAAATGCACTTTTCGTTTTAAAAAAATTCATATGAAAAGCTCATTGCTTTTCTTTTTGTTAACTTACTATTAAAATTATAAACATGAAAAGAGAACCAAGAGGGCCAAAGGAAAAATCTAGGGTCATAGCTCTTGCTTTGTTTTGTTTTTTTCTCTCTTCTTTTTGTTTTAGAATCAACAAACTTCATGATTGATGACCTCGAGTAATTGAGCCAAGAGTTCTTAAATCAACGATAATGTAGAACATACTTTTTCTTCCCACATAGATTGTTGCTATTGACCTTAACATTTGCTTCTATTTTTTCTTTTGTAACACATGTTAATTTCATAAAGTCTAAAAAAAATTTTGGATACAACCAAAAGGTGAAACTATTTATCCCTTTGATGAAAAACATAAAAAATAGCAAATAAAATTAATAAATCTACATTTTCAAAAGAGGATGACAACAAATTTGAAACAAGGTTTAAATGTGTCGATAAAGGTTTCAAGAGCTGGTTTTATTATTTGTTTCATAAACACTGATGTTTGCATATAAATATGATATTTTATTTTTAAATGGATATATACTTACTATTGTTTCATATTAAACTGAAATATGTGAAAGTTTTGAAAACATAATAGAAGAAATACAAAAGAAAACTGATCAAAATATAAAAAGATTATAGAATATCTTTGAAGCCAAACTTAAATTACTGGTTTAGACATAAAAGAAAAGCAATTGTGATGATTTGTAGGATTAGTCGATAATTAATAATTCTTGAGAAACTTTTATCCAAACTGAGATAAATGAACATAACGATCGTGAATTATAAGATATGATGAACCAAAAAGAATCATAAAATAATTTTCAAATTAAAAGATCATGAAATTATATTTCTTTTCATACTAATGAATTTGATAATGTTTGTTATTTTATCAATTTATTATACAAGAGATGGTATGTTTCATTTGAGTTAATAATACAAGCTTTAAACATTTGAAAAAATGATTAGTGAAAAAATGGATAATGTTTCTTATCAGTTTTCTTGTTAAGTGCTAAATGATTAATATTCCAAGATTAAAAACCTACAAAAGAGATTTAACTAATACATAAACGTTTGGACCCCAATGAAATTGGTAGAGATCTAATAGTCTAACCATTATGCAAATATACAATTCTTCCTGTCGTACGGATATATAAATATATATGCGTGTGTGTGTATGTGTATGTGTTTTTCTTTTTATTATTGTATATGTAAATGATTTTAACAAAATTAGCAGATGAAAAGGCAAAAGGCGGAAATGTTATTATTTTGATAAATTAAAAGGCAGACATGTTGTATTATTATTCGAGAATAATTTCAGCCAATCTGTATTTCTTTTGGACTACTCAATTTGTTCTCTTTTCCCTTTTATTTTTATTTTTGATTTTTAAGTTGATCAAATGTATGCTAATATTAAACTTATAGTTCAACGCCATCCATAGTTGGATACATGTGGTGGAGATATACATTTTACGCCAACAATAATTCATTATGCACTCTCATACGTGTGTTAGTGTGTGTACAAATTATTATCGTTCTTTCTCTGAAAACTATATCATAGAAATAAAGTTAGACTGATTATGCGTGTGCATCATGTTAACAACATTAGTTTATGTATCGTTTATTGTTTTTAAAACATCATGTATACCGTTATTTGTTATCCCCATAAATTATACGCGTGTGCGTCATGTTAACAACAATAATCATAAGCTCTTTTAGAAAAGCCAACAATAGTCATATGTTTTTAGTTTTTACACATGATTGTAAGTTGCAGTAGTAAATATTACGAGATAATTTTAAAACTATAGCATTATTTTAACTGAAATTGACTAAATTATTTATAATGAAAAAATAAATATGGGAAACAAATTGAGAAATTCTCTTAGATAGCCCCTTTTAGTTTGTTCTTCACAAAAATAGTTCTTAAGAAAAAAAATGATCAAAATATGTTTTTTTTTAAGCTAATTTTTTTACTAATATGTATTTATACCTCTATGGTTAACTAATTTAGACTTTAGAGTTAAGGGGTGGGTTTGGGGATAGGTTTCAATTTTTTTAAAAAAAATAAAAAAAATAAAAATTTCAAAAAAAATACTATTTTGATCAATTTTTTTTTTCAAAGGTTATATTTGTGACAAAAACTTAAAAGGGCTATTTAAGAGAATTACCCAAACAAATTGTCTTCTTATTTTTTTTTTTTTTTTTTTAATTTTGGATATCCCGGACCTATGGAAGGGTCCAGACTAATCCCCAAGGGGATATGCAGCCCACGGATAGACCCTCTCTCCGGATATGCAAATGGACCTTAAAGCATGGATCCATATCCGTGTAGATGTCCAGAAACAATATGAGTTAGTTTCATGCAACAGATAGATCAAACCTGAAATTGTCCCGGACTCGGAAACAAATTGTCCCTTTCTAACCATGGATATCCTCACTTTATGATCGACTTCCAGTAAAAAAATATTTTAATTTGTATTGGTCTTAGAATTACGATTTTCATATCCACATTTTGTATGTATCTTAGAATAAGGTCTTCATAAATTGAAATTGTTAGGTTTTTAATCATGGAGTATTATTATTGTGATCAATTGTAATGGTATAAAAATCGTTCTATAATCATTTTTTTTTTTTAAAATATAACTTTTTTGTAGAAGTTTATAAATACTTTGTAATGTTTTTAAAAAAAATTCTAAGCATTTATAAATCTATTTACAAACAATTGTTCCATTAGTTTCACCCACATACAAAGTTATAGAAGCTAATACCAAGCTACGGCTCCGACTTGTTTCCTGGATATAAGCTCATGAAAAATCCAGATCCGATGTTTCTTGGATACATGTTCATGATATCCACATCTACTGTTGATATTTCTTGGATTTATGCTCATGAAAAATCCAGATGCAGTGAACTTCTATAGCTTCGTCCATGAAAAAAAAGAAAAGAAATGAATAATAACATTCATATGCACATTTATACTCTTTGTGATATCATACCAAATTGTGGCGTTCGTAGAGTTAGGTTGACAATCCACATCTTCGTATGATATCACTAAGAGTATAAATATTATTTTTCTATTTAAAACTGTATTTGTACAAATTATATATATATAGTTTTTGCAATAGTAAAAAAATTGTATTTTTGAAAGATTCTGAAATATTATTTATATGTATATCATCACTAGCTAAATTATATTGTCCCGAATCCCGATATACATACACATATATTGTTAACGTAGCTATAATTTTCCAGTAGTTTTAGGCATAGTGAGGTTCAAACAAATGTTTGTCACTGCAAATAGTAAGGATATTATCATTTTGGTTGTAGAGACCAGTTAACAATATGATTGGATGTTTATTTGAAGTTTGATTTTGATTTTGATTGGTTGTGTCAGCTTCTGTTTAAAATAGCGTTTGTGGTTACACACACCCAACATCAAGCTGGGTGTGTTCTGATTTGTATTAATAACAAATCAATTGTTCAAATAAAAATTTTTTATTTGATAAACTGTTTTAAAATTTACTGTTATTAAAAATAATTTAAGTTGTGAATTTAATTAAAATTATTTTAGAGTTTTTAGTGAAGTTTTTAAAGTTAAAAATAAAAAATTCTAAATCTTATAGCTTGATGAGATTCTATAGTAGTTTAACAAAAATCATAGTGAATTTTTATAATTCACCAAAAATGATAATAATCTTCACTTCCTAAGAATAAATCATTTTAAACTCTAGAACCGTCCAGATGTTTTGTAACGGTTGAAATTGTAGAATTAATTTGGGAAAAAAGCATAGGATTAATAGTTTCTGATTTTATCATTTATGGTATACAACATAATATGAGAGCGTATCTATTAGTTGTTTTGTATAATGTTAAATATACATATAGGCCTAATATGCTCCTTCAAGATGGAACACACCAAAACTGATAGTAATCTTAACGTATATGTTCTAAAATTTGGAGCGAAGAAGTAGCTTGGTAAAGGTATGAATGAGCTGATCTGCTTACATAATGTGAGAAACACATATATAAATTGCCTTGTTGAACTCGTTCCAGAATAAATTGATAGTCCAATACAATGTATTTCATTTGGAAGTAAGTATAAAATTTAGGCAGAGATATGTAGCACAAATATTATTTCAAAAGAAGTAAGTATTCATTATAACTGAGTTCAGATGCAGTTGACATCAATCGACCTATACTTACTTTTTGTTGAAGAGCGAACATTTTGTGTCTTAGATAGTATGGACTATGCGTTCGGACTAAAAATGTTTAAAAAGTAATTCATTTGGTTCAGATGCATTCAGACTAAAAAAATGTTACATTCTATATTGGGGAATACTCTAGATCTTTCATGATCGTATCTCGAATTAAATAATGTTATCACACATTTGAAGTACTGTGTATCTTTCCTAAATATTACAATTTTTAATTTACCATAACCTCTAACGATGACTAAAGTTAAGTCAGGACTGATGACATTATCAATGTTAAGCTAAACATACATGATCATCTCTCATCATTTGTTGATGTGAGATTATAAACTTGTGCGACCATCTCTTTTGACTGACTGTTTTCTATTTTGAATTTTATATCTAAAAAAATATTTCTTATGTATTTAAAAGATTGATGTTTTAGTTATCTTAAAGATATTGAAATATAACAATTAATTATTCTACTAATTTTTTTCAATTTTTTTTATTTTGATTATTATATTAACATTATTTTATTTTTATACATTATAATTTATTTAATTTTTATCCAAATGTTTGCTATTGAGTCCCTTTGGGAAAAGTGGGAATGCATTAATTAAAATATAAAATTAATATCATAAATGCAAAAATAAAAATCAATATCTTATAATGTTTTCTATAAATAACTCTCTCCATTTCATTATAAGTGTCATTTAAGTTTTTTTTACATGAATTAAGAAAATGATCAATTTTTTTATTTTATTCTTATTTAATATATTATTTTGTTTAATTTTATTAATTAATAAATTAGAAATAAAGGTAAAAACTATATTTTTTTAATATTTGCCTTAAAATATAAAATAACACTTATAATGAAACAAAATATAAAATATAAAAAATACTTAGTATGAAATGGAATGAGTATTAAATTTGGTGAAATTTTATCAATGAAATGCAATTGATGCTACGATGATGACCTCGTTAATACTAGTATACATGATATTTTGAAGAAAATTCCTCCTAAAGAGTGAATATATAGGAATAATAACAAATCCTGCAAAAAGATCGATGTCAAACAATTATAAAGGTCAAGAACCTAATTATTTGACATCTTTTTATAACTTTATTTGCAATAATCAATATACAAAATGGTACGTCCTAGATAGTAGTTCCACCTATTCCGAAAGAATCTTTTGGGTGAATGACAAAAACCCAACACGAATAACACTTTACAAACCGAAGCTCAAAAGTTGTCTCTCATAATCCAAACATTAGTATACTTTTCAAGAAAATAAAACCAAAATAGAATTTTAAAATTATTAAAATATTACTATAATGGAATATCGAAAAGGTATTCGTACATAAATCTCCTCCTCTGTCTCCCCTATTTAAACCCTATGACTCTTCAACACCAAACCCTCAAGCTGCTTCTTCTTCTCATTCTTCAATCTTTTTTTTTTTTGATTTTTTTTTGCTTTCTCAAAGCATTAAAAATGTCAAAGACCAAATCCATAGCTTCAATGAAGTTTCAATCTCCGGTGGTAGCCACCGTGGAGTGCCAGAACCAAGTCCAATCATGGCGTCTCCTCCGTTCAATCATTAAACTTCTGATCCCAACTTGCAACTCCACATTAGTGCAAGAACTAGAACAAGAAAACCCTAACTTGAGAAGCAAGAATCTCTACAACGACATCAAATCACGCACTTCCTCTTTCCGCTCCTCTACTTCCCTTTCCTCATCCACAGTCACAGGAACCATCTTCGGATATCGTAAAGGGAAAATCAATTTCTGCATCCAAACACCAAGAAAATCGACAAACCCCGAGCTTCTTCTCGAGCTAGCAGTTCCAACAACGGTCTTAGCTCGAGAAATGAGAGGAGGAGCGTTGCGTATAGTCTTGGAAAGGAACAACCAAGAAGATGAAGAGGGTGACTCTGTTTCGTCAAGACCGTTTTGGAACATGTATTGTAATGGAAAAAGAGTTGGGTATGCAAGAAAACGCCGTCCCTCGAAGGACGACATGGCTGCGTTAACCGCTTTGAGTAAGGTTGTTGTCGGAGCTGGACTTGTGACTGGGAAAGAACTGGGCAGGTTCGATGATGAGTTGATGTATTTGAGAGCAAGTTTCAGAAGAGTTTGTGGCTCGAAGGAGTCTGAATCTTTCCATCTGATTGATCCAGCTGGGAATATTGGACAAGAACTCAGTATCTTTTTCGTCCCATCATCGGTTTGATTCAGTTATACCGGTGATGCATGATGATCGTACAGTACATAACGGTTCTGTTTTTTTTTCTTTCCTTTTTTTGTTATTTGGTCGAGAGAAAAGAACTTTTTTTGGGTCGTGCTTAAAGCTTGTGTGCTTTAGTTCTGGCTTTGTATGTAATCTACATACCACAGTTCGAATTCTCTTTGTTTACCTTGTTGCAAGATTAATTTTTTTTTTTACATAAACATTGGTCTTTACCTTAAAAATAATCAAAGACAAATGAAAATACGTCGGCAATAGATTGGTACAAATGCTTAGACTAACTGTAATTAGAATTATAATATTTCAAAATAAATTATTTTATCATGACAGATATTCTTTTATTATAAAACCAAATTCTAATTAAAATATATGACATTTGTTAAAATTCTTAGGAACAATAAATGCTCAATTCGACCAAAGAAGAACTTCTCAACAAAAATTTGTTGAAAGAAGAACTTCTCAACAAATACGAAAGAGGGTGAGAATGAGCTCGAGAAGACAATGCAAGCTTATATATTTAGTTGTGATTTAGTGGAACCTGATTTAGTTGTGATTTTATTGTGATTTTGTAGAAGATGCCGAGGAATCGTCATATATATTTGAAGTGATGGCAACAACTGTTGAAAAAGTTGAAAAGAAAGTTGTGGAGAAAAAAGCTGTGAAAAAAAACGCTGTGGAGAAGAAAGCTGAGGAAGAAGTGGATGAAAATGCTGAAAAAGATTCACTGAAGAACGTAGAGGTCTTGACGAAGCCAAAGAAGTTGACAAAGCCTTCTTATTTGAAGAAGTCTTCATTTGTTGAAAAATAATCTATGTGTTTATGATTTAGTAGTGAATTGGGTTTGTTATAGTGTTGTTCAACTTGTTTGATTTTTTAGCTGTTTTTTGGTATAACTAATACAATAAAATTAACTATGGCAAGATTACTATGATAGGTACAAATGGTACAACTAAACGAAGATATGACTATCATATTTAAAATGTGTTGCATATTTAAAACGTGATAAATAATTAAAAGTGATAAACTTAATAATATGTAGTTGTACCAAAATTTTAGTTGTACAATAGTATACATAGTTGTACCAGTTTTGAGTGTACAAGTTTGAATATGGTTGTATTTTGGTACATAATTTGAAATATATAGTTGTACCATATACTAAATTAATATATCATAGTTGAACCATTTTTATTTATTTACATACCTAAAATTACATACTATGAAATCATTAATTTTATTAAAATACATTTGGTGTATGTGTTTCAAAAATATAGTGAACAAACAAGTAAAAAAACCTTTAAAATATAAAGTAGATAATGCAAACTTATGTGATAGTGTAATAATTGCAAAAAAATAAATAAGTAAAACTTTAAATAACTAGGATGAAACATTCTTAGTACCTTTCAACTATTCATGTCTATCGTTTCTTCATATGGATAACCAAATGAAATTCAATTTTTTAAAAATTGAAGAAGTTGAACTAATTGTACCAGTATTTCATATCTGATATATATAAAATAGTTGTACTAGTTTTATAATATACAGTAATATCCGTTATATCAGCATTACAACACATAAATATGACATGTATATTATATGAAATTTTACCAATTGTATCAATGGTACCTGACAAAAACAATACATTACGAATTTATTTCATTACAAAGTTAAAAAATACATAAATAACATCTTTTAACATATATATAAATTTCACAACACATAATTAAGATTCATTCGTCATTTTCCTCATTCTTCACTTTTTTCGTTGCCACTTCCCTTGTTTCTGCTTTCTTTGTAACTAATTTCTCTGTAGTCGCAATCATTCTTTTGATCCAATAATAGAAATAAAATCTCCACTAAAAGGCTTTATGGTAATTTGGCATCCACTAGAATCATATAAAATAGTTTAAGTTGTAATAGATTATTTAAGTGAGTTCAGGGTCATAAAAGATTAAAGTCCTAAGCTGCCTTGACTCGTCTTCTCATTTAAGTTGTTTCATTGTGCACACAACTTTTTATATTAAATACTGATTTTTTATATGATTTTGATTAATCTAAAATATCCCGAAATTATAGAAATGTCTATTGATCCCCAAATAGAGGTGAATCCTACAAATGACCCTTTCTTGGATACTAATTTTAGTTACTGTATTATTCAGTTTTTAATTATTTTAAGGGTAAATTCTCTCAGATATTCAATTCTTTCAGATTGTCATCAAAAGAACCTACAAGAAGAAAATTGATTAAAATAGATTTTATTAAAAGGTAAATGATTCTTCTACCTATTGCTTTATAAATATATAAATATTAAAATATTAAAAAATAATTTATAGTTTCTTCAAATTTAAACTTTTTATAATATTTTTTCAAATTTTGTTTTCATTTTTTTCCAAACTTGCTTTTTCAAATTTTCTTTTTAAAACTATTTAAAAAAAAAATATTTTGAAAATTTTCATATTTATTTTAAATCTAAATTCACTATCAAAATCTTATTTTTTTAATTCTAAATTCTAATTCTACACTAGTTGACCCTATAGATAAATGTATATTTATACTTTAAATTATTTTTTTTGGATATTTTCCGATGAAAAAACTAAAAAGGGTTAAAATTTTTCTTATTTCTTCTATATATTACCTTAATTTTACATTAAATATTGTATGATATTTTTCATAAATAGTCTCGTTTTATTTTTTAGTTTTTCAATGCAACTTTTTTTATTATTATTTCTGTTTTTAGATGATGTTTTAAAAGATGTTTTATTTTAATTTATATGATGTTTTGAATTTTTTTAGATAAAAATATTAAAGTATTGATTAAATTATTAAAAAGTAGTGTATAGTTTTTTCTTATTTATTTAGAATAATAATAATTAATTATTTTTAGTTACTTTTTCTTGTAATCACTTAACAAATTTTTTTTTTTTATTAATTTATGTGTTTGTTCTAAAACATCTTATAAGAAATGGGGAGTATTATACTTTTCAACTCATTAATTGGAAAAACCAAACTCGTAAAACATAGTACTTACTGGATGATGAATATAATAAAATGTGATTATTTTTTTAACAACGATAATAAAATATGAATTATGTTTGAAAGATGTTGAATAATTATGTAGCTCATAGTTATTTTATCACATGCTTTGTTTGAAAGATGTTGAATAATGCGGTAAGTTCAGATGACTGATGGGGAAAATGTGAGTTTAAAATAAATAAATTTGAAATATATATATATATATATATATATATATATAATTAGATAAAAATAAAGTAATTTTTTTCAAAAAATTTAAAAGAAAATTTTAAAATTCAATTTTTTTAACTTCAATTTTTTTAACTTCAATTTTTTTAACTCCAATTCTTTTACTTATTACCGTTAACAGTGACGGTTTCTGACATATCATCATTGATTATCATAGTTTCCAACATATCATCATTAATTGTTGTAGTTTCCACATATCATCATTGGCACTAAAAGTTTATAATGGTGGAAGTTTTTTACATATGTTGGGTGATATGTCATAGTTTGTTTTGAATTTTTTTTGAAATTTTAGTTTCTTTTTGAATTTTAAAACTTTAAAATATTATCAACATTTGACACATATTGGGGTTAATTTATAACTTTTAAATATTAAAATCCTATATAGTAAAAAAGATTAGAACTCATGTGATATATAAGGAAATATAAAATGTTTAAATTTAAAATCAATAACCCCCCCCCCCCCCCACAAAATTTCAGCCCTTTTGTCCCTTTCCACGACAAAAAGAAAGCTGACTTTTGGGCGTTTCCCCTGTTTTCTGCCATGGAAAGACAGAAGTCGAAGCTTGCAAAGACTAAGAACATCTCCGATGTTGTAAGAACAACCGGAGACGGTTTGATTCCGCTTGATCTCATCCCAGAGATACTCATAGATTTGCCTGTTAAAACCCTAGCAAGATTCCTTTGCGTATCAAAGCACTGGTCATCCATCATTCGCAACCGAGATTTCGTTAAATCGTACTTGATCAAGTCCTCGACGACGACGAAGACTCATCCTCAAGGTCTCATCTTCACATTCAAGAGCAAACGTCACAGAAAACACTTCTTCTTCTCGTCAAGTCAACGCCAAGATGGAGATGTGTCTTGTGTAGCAAGTTACCATATGAAATGCCATTCTCAACCGTACACAGCCATGACTCCACCTGTCCACGGTTTGATTTGCTATGGACCTCCTTCTAAGCTCATGGTGTACAACCCTACCACTAGACGATCCATTGCTTTGCCTTATGTCGATGCTCACAGGACACGTATGTACCACTACTTGGGTTATGATCCCATCGATGGTGACTACAAAATGTTGTGTATGTATAGATGGTGCTTTATACTATGGAGGTTATTTGGACACAAGTACTCGTCTCCTTCGTAAAGATCATGTAGTCATGAGTTTTGATGTTAGGTCTGAAAAGTTTGATATAATCAAAGTACCAACAGAAAGAGCAACAAGGTTTACAAGAATGACAAGATACAATGGGAAGCTAGCTCTCTTGTTCACTGGATATGGTGGATTTGGTTATTGTTACTCTGGCTATATCGAGTTGTGGGTTTTAGAGGATGCTGTAACACATGAATGGTCTAATAAGAATTTCGTTTTGCCTAGATTAGCTTGCAGGGAAACCTTGTTTCAAGTATTTTGTGTCATTGATGATTCAGGCGAGTTTGTTTTGGCACCAGAAACTTTGCGCGCACCAACTTTTTATGTTTTGTATTATGATCCTAAGAACAATAGCATGAGAAGAGTTGACATTGAAGGGATCGCAGGTAAGAAGCAGCTTCAGTTTTGGGATGATGACTCGGATCGTCGTACAATCTCTATCTTCCCTGGTCATGTTGAGAATCTCTTGTTTCTCTAAGAGTGCTCCGGACAATCCTTTGCTTTATCGGTGTTTTTTTTTTTTTTTTGTTGTTGAAAAAAAGATATTCATCTTTCCTTAATGTGATGTGTGACATGGGTTTCATCTAGTATCTGCTCTGTATTTTTAGGTCAATGCCTTTCGCTTCAGGACCACGTAAGTAGATAAATACACCTCAGTTTGTCTCATATACGATCGATAATTGTCTTCCACCAAAACCATTTCCGGATATATCATTTGTGATACATTCCAACCACTGATTTCACCCCGTTTGTTTGATTCAAAGTTATTATAGGAGACTTTTGCCTCAGGATCCTCCACTCTAGGCACACATGCTCAGGATCAAGGCCTAAACCTAATGCATTTCATTATAAGACACGAGTATATAATATACACAAACTCACACACATGACACATCTATTTACATAGTTTAAACAAAGACGGTGAAACTGCAGAGAAATCTAGTTTGATTATACCCGCCAAGAAAAAAAGAGACCGAACCACCGACATAGAAATCACTGTGCTTGTAGGTGATCTTTCTGTTGGATAAGCTTCAACATTACTTAGGAATAAAAGCTATCCTAAAAGGATCTAGGATAACTAAGGTTTGTGTATCAGGAAAAGGAATACCTATTACAATTAGGAATATGATAGAGAAGGACTTCTATTCATATATATAAGTAGCCATTGTTTGTAATGAGTTACTAAGGAAGATAATAAAACGAAGGACAGTTTTATATACGAACTTGCAAATCGTTTACTGCGACTTTATTTGGTATCAGAGCACAAGTTTTTTCACTAAACATAAAATACATAAACGATGGGTGACACAAAGGTGTCGATGAAGACAAACGTGCCATTTGCTGTTGTGTGTCCTATGTTATCTTCATCGAACTACACTGTGTGGTCCATGAGGATGAAAGTCTTGTTAAGAGTTCACAAGTTCTGGGAAACGATCGAACTGGGAACTAAGGATGAAGAAAAGAATGATATAGCGACAGCACTTATATTTCAGTCTATACCTGAAACCCTTATACTTCAGGTAGGAGAATAAGACTCCCCAAAAGAGATATGGGAAGCCGTTAAATCCAGAAATCTTGGTGCTGAACGAGTTAAGGAAGCTCGTCTCCAAACATTGATGAACGAATTTGAGCGTCTAAGGATGAAGGACACAGATTCAGTTGATGATTTCTCTGGGAAATTATCGGAACTAGCTGCTAAATCAGCATCGTTAGGTCAAGCAATTGAAGAACCGAAGCTGGTTAAAAAATTCTTAAATTGTTTACCAAGAAGAAAATACATTCATATCATTGCTTCACTCGAACAAGTTCTCGATTTAAATAAAACAAGTTATGAAGATATTGTTGGGAGATTGAAAGCATACGAGGAACGGATACTCGATGAAAATACACATGAACCACAAGGGAATCTTCTCTACTCGAACACTGACAGAAGAACAGAAAACTCGAGAGGAAAAGGCAGAGGACGTGGATACAGAGGAAGGAGCAGAGGTCGGGGTTATTATAATTCGCGAGACAGAAACAGTGAGAAGAAGGACATGTCTCAGATAATCTGTTTCAAGTGCGATAAACCCGGGCACTTTGCCTCAGTATGTCCTGATAAGAAGACCAATACACACGAACTCAACAAAGTCGACACAGAGGAAGCTGATGTTGCTTTATTAATGCATGAAGTCGTCTTCCTCAACGAGGAGAAAGTTTTGCCAAAATCACTAGAGTTAGACAAAAACGAAGAGGGAATATGGTACTTGGATAATGGTGCCAGTAACCATATGACCGGAGAAAGAACCTACTTTGCTGATCTCAATAAAAACATAAAGGGAAAAGTAAATTTTGGGGACGGATCATGCGTGAATATTGATGGCAAAGGCTCTATCTTATTTGAAGCAAAATCTGGTGAGCAGAAACTTCTCTCGGGTATATATTATATTCCAGATTTGAGAAGTAATATATTGAGTTTGGGACAAGCCACTGAACAAGGCTGTGATATAAGGATGAAAGAAAATTATTTAACCATGAGAGATCCTAATGGAAGACTTCTTATGAAAGTATTAAGAGCTCCAAACCGATTATACAAGATTCCACTTAAGGTAGGGAGACCAACTTGCCTTCATGCGAGAATCAATGAGGAGACTTGGAGATGGCATGCGAGACTTGGACATATTAGCTTTCAAACATTGAAGTCTATGTCAACACACGAGATGGTAATCGGTTTACCCGAAATCAAAGATGAAAAGCAATTTTGCGACTCTTGCTTAATAGGAAAACAGACTCGGCAGTCCTTTCCTAAAGCAACGGCATTTCGATCATCACAGGTTCTAGAGCTGCTACATGCTGACTTGTGTGGTCCGATAACACCTTCAACACTCGCAAACAATCGCTACATCTTTGTAATAATTGACGACTGCACAAGGTATATGTGGTCAATTTTATTAAAAGAGAAGGGAGAAGCATTTGAAAGATTTAAGGCATACAAGGCACTTGTTGAAAAGGACCTCAACAAAAGGATAAAGACCCTACGTACGGATAGAGGGGGTGAGTTTACTTCTAAGGAATTTGAAGAATTTTGTAGCAACAATGGCATAAGGAGACACCTTACAGCTCCCTATACACCACAACAGAACGGTGTGGTTGAGAGAAGAAATCGTACTCTAATGGAGATGACACGTAGTATCTTAAAAGCAAAAAATATACCTAACTATCTATGGGGAGAAGCTGTACGTCATGCTACGTATCTAATCAACCGAGTACCCACAAGAGCATTAAAAAATCAAACTCCATACGAGAGCTTGAGAGGAAGAAAGCCAAGCCTAGGCCACATAAAAGTTTTCGGCTGCCTTGCCTATGCAAAGATCGATTCAGGCCAGCTTAAAAAGCTTGAAGATCGATCGCAGCCACTTGTTCATCTTGGCATAGAACCTGGATCAAAAGCGTACAGGTTGTATAATCCAAGCTCAAGAAGAATTGTAGTTAGCCGCGATGTTATCTTCAACGAGAACTTATGTTGGAACTGGGAGGGAGCCAACAACGAGAAGGAGTTTGATCCTGGAATGTTCCATATGTCTTGGGGAACTACAATGGACAAAGGTAATGATCCAGACGTACCAAGTGATCAACAAGAAGTTGATGAAACTGCAGAAGAAACTCAAACCCATGAAACAGAACCAGCCAATACGGAAGTAGAAACATAACAAGAAGAAGCACAAGAACTCAGACGCTTAACACGACATTCAAATCGTCCCAGCTACCTTAACGACTACGTTCTGTTTGCAGACACAGAATGTGAGATGCTACTCCTAGCTCTAAACGACGAGCCGATCAATTATAAGGAAGCCAGTAAGAGCAAACGTTGGAGAGATGCATGCTCTGATGAAATCAAGTCTATTAACAGGAATGAAACATGGACACTGATCGATAAACCACCAGGAGTTAAAGTCATAGGACTTAAGTGGGTATTTAAAATCAAAAGAAACGCAGACGGATCAGTGAACAAATTCAAGTCTAGACTTGTAGCGAAAGGATACGTTCAAGAACTTGGAATTGATTTTGAAGAAGTATTCACACCAGTAGCTCGCTTAGAAACAATAAGGTTGCTAATCGGACTAGCTGCAGCGAATGAATGGGAAATCCACCATTTAGACGTCAAAACAGCGTTTCTACATGGAGAACTAAACGAAGACGTATATGTAACACAACCGGAAGGATTTGAAAAGGAGGGAGAAGAACATAAAGTTTTCAAACTCTCTAAAGCTTTATATGGCATACGACAAGCCCCTAGAGCTTGGAATACAAAGCTTGATCAAATACTGAAAGTATTGCGGTTTAAGAAATGCTATAAGGAGAGCTCGGTTTATAGAAAGGAAGAAGGAAATACGTTACTCATAATAGCTATATACGTGGACGACTTGTTCGTAACTGGAAACAGAGTTGAATCGATCATGAACTTCAAATCATCGATGTCAAAACAATTTGATATGTCTGACCTTGGAAAATTGACTTACTACCTTGGCATTGAAGTAAGACAAGGATCCAATGGAATAGAGATCAAACAAGAGTCCTATGCACGAAGGATATTACAAGAAGCAGGGATGGACTCATGTAATCCGTCATTAATACCTATGGAGTTCGGACTTAAACTGTCCAAAGCAACAGAGGAACAAGAGATCGATGGAACCACTTACAGGCGAAGGATAGGATGCCTTAGGTACTTACTTCATACAAGACCTGGCCTGGCATTCTCGGTGGGAATACTCAGTAAGTATATGCACTCACCACGGGCATCACATGGAAGCGCGTTGAAACATATACTTCGATATCTAAAAGGATCGCTTGGGCTCGGTCTAGTATACAAGAAAGGAGGAACCAAGAAACTTATCGGATACAGTGACAGAAGCCATAACACCGACCCTAACGACGGTAAGAGCACCACATTATATCTATTTTGTTTTGGCGAAACACCAATAACTTGGTGTTTTCAAAAACAAGAATCTGTAGCCCTTTCATCCTGCGAAGCGGAGTTTATGGCTGCAACAGAAGCTGCTAAACAAGCTATATGGCTTCAAGAACTAATGAGTGAGATCACAGGAAAGAAGAACGAGAAGACACTGATCCGAGTTGATAATAAATCGGCCATTGCATTAACTAAAAGCCCTGTTTTTCATCGTCGAAGCAAGCACATTCACAAGAGATATCATTTTATACGAGAGTGTGTCGAGAAGAATCAAATCGATGTGGAGCACGTCCCTGGAACTAATCAGCTCGCGGATATACTAACAAAAGCATTGGCGAAGCTGAAGTTCAAGGAAATGAGGGATCAAATACATTTGCAAAATCTAGCAAAAAGAGACTTGAAGCTTAACGGGGTGAATGTTGGATAAGCTTCAACATTACTTAGGAATAAAAGCTATCCTAAAAGGATCTAGGATAACTAAGGTTTGTGTATTAGGAAAATGAATACCTATTACAATTAGGAATATGATAGAGAAGGACAGTTTTATATACGAACTTGCAAATCGTTTACTGCGACTTTACTTTCTCTGCTGACGTGGCAATTATGCAGATATTTTGTTCTTCTTTTTATGGATCAGCACGAGGGGAGGATTCTCTTTCTCTCGGTGACGGTGTCTTTTTCTGGAGTTAATACGTTGACGTATTAGGTGGAAACACATTCCCTTCATATCAGCATTTGCCGGTTAACGTGCTATAAGCTGCCTTGACTCTTCTTTTTTTTTTCCCAAAATACTCGTCTTCTTCTTATTTAACCAAGTTTCATTGTACACGCCTTTTTGATTGGATACTGATTTTAGTTACTATACTATCCAGATCTTAATTATTTTTTCTATATATTAACTCATTTTTGTAATAAATATTGTATGTCTCTTTTTCATAAATATTACCGCTTCATATTTTAAAATTAGTTTCTCAATACAATTTTTTAGTATACTTTCCAACTCATTGATGGGAGAAACCAAACTCATAAACGTGTTATGTATTGGATGATGAATATAATAAAAATATGATTTTATGTTTGAAAGCTGTTGAATAATTATGTAGCTCATAGTTATTCTGTCACATTTTTGTTTGAAAGATGTTGAATTTCAAACAACTGAGAGGGGGGGGGATGTAAGTTAAAAATAAATAAAACTTATTAATACTAATATCTAAAGTTGTGTTCCAAAAAAATAGTATATCTAAAAAAATACAATGGTATACTTTGTTGATGGTAAAATGAATAAATGTCATTTTTTTTTTCTTTAACAGCACCAGTAGGTGTGAAAGAAGCATAGACTATCATTGCACTCGATGGACAGAGCAGTCACGCCATTTCTTCTGCAATCCTATCCTACAACCAACTCGGACTCCCAGAAGCCACTAGAGCTGTAAATTGGGTTAGTCCACGTCCATTAACCCATATTCATTTGTCCATTTATTGTTCGTGGACATAGAGTGACCATGACCGTAAGGACCATGTCCATTAAAGACCAAACTCAATAACACCCATGTTTACATGGGTATCCATGGGATCCATTATGGACCATATAAAAAAATTGTGGTTTCAAGGGAAGATAAGATTTTACGAGAAATTTTGTTTTTACGGTTTCGGCGGAAAATTTGTTTTGTAATTTTGGCGAGAAATTCAGTTTTTTTTTGGCGGAAAATTCGTTTTTAGCGGAAAAACTCGATTTTATGGTTTTGGCGGGAAAACTCGATTTTACGGTTTTGGCGGGAAAACTCGATTTTACGGTTTTGACGGAAAAACTTGATTTTACAGTTTTGGCAGAAAAACTTGATTTCACGGTTTTGGTGGGAAAGCTTGATTTTACGGTTTTGGCGGGAAAACTTGATTTTACAGTTTTGGCGGGAAAACTTGATATTACGGTTTTGGCGGGAAAACTTGATTTTACGGTTTTGGCGGAAAAACTCAATTTTACGGTTTGGCGGGAAAATTCGATTTTACGGTTTTGACGGAAAACTCGATTTTACGGTTTTGACGGAAAACTCGATTTTACGGTTTTGACGGAAAACTCGATTTTACGGTTTTGGCGAGAAAACTCAGTTGCGATTTTGACGAAAAAAATCAATTTTGTAATTTTGGCGAAAAAACTTGATATTACGGTTTTGACGGAAAAATTCGATTTTACGGTTTTGGCGGAAAAACTCGATTTTGCGATTTTAGTGAGAAGACTTAAATTTTAGAAAACCTATTTTTTGTGACCATTGGACCGACCGCGTCCATATAGTCCAAACCCACGAACACCCATTGCCCATTGGTCTTGTGATTGTCCATTTGTAATCTGCATGGACAAATGGTTATCACCAAAACAAACCCATTTATATTTGGACATGGGCAACCAATGGTCAGCCCGCCCATTTTACAGCTATAGAAGCCACAGATGACCGGTATAAGCAGAGTCGATCCTAGGTTTTAATAGGTTGGAAGCAAAAAAAAAATTGTAGCCATTTATCAAAACAAAGAAAAAAAATTATGTACTACTCTAGTTTTGAACCCGGATTTCGTAAATAAAGACTATTATCAGCATCTTATAAAACCAGATTAAGGTAGAATTTTGCAAAAATGTGGCAGAAATTAACATATAAAAGTGTCGGCCAGAAACATGGGTTTCATTGCCTTGGCCAAGAGCCGGCTCTAGGTACAAGTGATTCTGAGTCACACTTTTGGCAATTTTGAATCTTTGATTACCACCTCGTTATCATGATGGCCCACATTAATCAAATAAATTTTACAAACCAGATTAGTCTGGTAATAAAAGTTTGCGAGTTTCAACGTGACGGAAAGTATGTGAAATCATTTTCGTTGTTAAATGATGAAAATAATTTGGGTGAACTATATATAGTTTGGAGTTCGAACTAAAATATGACCAATAACTAGTATAAATAGTTTTTAGAGTGGAGAAATAAGAGAAAAGGTGTTCAGTATTGTTAGCTGAATTCAAAATTCTTTTTACATCTATTTTATGATTACGCTAGAATGTTTTAGTTTAAGTACAATTATAGTGTTCACAGAGAATTATTTTTTGTAGAAACTATCATATGAAGAAGAAGATTCTTCTTCTCTTTTAACAGATGTATGGTAAAATATGACTTTTTGACCACTCAACTTAAATGAATCTTAGGTTTAAGGGTTAACAAGAGTTTAATCTTGTGCTGATTTTTATATTTTTATACTAATATTTTTAATAATTAGTGTTACATATTTGTGTGTCATTATATACTAATTGTATTTAAAAGATTAGACTAAATAAGATAAGATAGTTATTTTTATATAAATATTTGAACCAATTTCAAAAACATTAGTTATTTAGATACTTTTAGATTTCTATACATTATAACTTAATTCAACCAGATTTGGGAGGACTCAATTCAAAACTGACTCATAAATTTATAATATTCGAGCAGAGTCTAATTTTAAACTCAAAAGTTCTGATACTCGAAAGAAAGTACATGAACGGATACTTGAATGCGTATTCAAAATTGATTTTGTATACAAATAATTTTTTTTTTTGTTAACCATTTTGAATTCTTATAACGAATGGAGCAATTTCATTTAAATAAGTTGAATTATTATGATTAATATATATAATAAATTATGTCAAATTATTATGATAAAAATAATTAATTAATAGTTAATAAAAAAAAATGTAATAAAATACTTAAAATAGATTAATTATGTTTTGAACTTTTGTAAGAAAAAAAACTATTCGTACCTGAATGGGAACCCGAGTGCACATGTCTAACTGATTCTGTAAAAAAAAAAAACTATTTGTTAACTGTTTAAATGCATGTCACGAGAAAATTCATTTAAGCTTGTTAAATTATGATTAACATATAAAATAAATGCTATTGAATTATTATGGTAAAGATAGTTAATAAAATAGTTAATAAGAGTAAAAAAAAATGTAATAAATGATAATGAAATATTTGAAGAAGTCAGAAAATGAAATAATTAGAATGTGTTAGAAAATAAAATAAAAAAAGATATAAGAAAATAATTAAATTTAGGAAAATATTATTTTATAACTATGCTTTAATA
This sequence comes from Sinapis alba, assembly GCA_012274485.2. Taxonomy (NCBI): domain Eukaryota; kingdom Viridiplantae; phylum Streptophyta; class Magnoliopsida; order Brassicales; family Brassicaceae; genus Sinapis; species Sinapis alba. The sequence continues at coordinate 57,261 of MU105776.1, forward strand.
AAATTGATGGACTTCCAAAAATATAATTTGGGACCTCAAAAAATTAATTAAGATAACATCTCTGAAAAATGATTTGTATACCAGTGATAGAGAATCCTTAATTGGTTTTTTTATCATTAGATTTCTTTTAGAAAAAACTATATATATATATGTATATATTAATATTATTATCTAATTATGAAGTTATTAATTTTATGGAAAATCAAATTCAAAGTTTTTTAAAACAGATGTCGAAAAAACAAATAGCCAAGCGTTTGTTCAAAAAAAAAGGCCAAAACCTCTTTTTAAAATAAAACTAAACAGAGATTAAGCAAACCAAAACGAAAAACTCACTCTTGTTGTTGTCACCGAGGGCTAAGAGCTCCTGTTTCTTTTTCTGCATTGCCACAAAAGTCATCATCCTATAACTTAATTTAATAATTTCTAGCTGGATTAGAGATAAATATCACAGCTTTTTAAAAGGGATGATTTATATTAACCATGCGAATAAAACCAAACGATACCAATAATTTACAATATATAAAAGTTCTTAACATACTAGACTGTTTTTTTTTTTTTTTGAAACTTAACATACTAGACTGTTCTTCACAGTTTTAGGTGTTGTCATACTAGTTTTTCACTTGTAAAAAAATTAAACCATTTTTGTCAGTTGGTTTATATATTAAACAAAAAATTGTTGGTATTGTAAAAACGCTATACCTTATACAAAAAGATATGTCGTCTCCTGCTCGCACTCTTTAGCTAGAGTACCAACAGGGATATTTAAATTATATGGAGCTAAACATAAATTTAAAATTTAAATTAAGATTGTAAAAACAGTTATTGATACACCTGATTTTTTTTTGTTTTTTTCATTTCATTCAAAGGGTACATAAACAAATAATACATGCCAAGTAATTAATTATATAGTTCTGATCACTAAACCAGTTTTTTTTTGCTAATTGGTCAGCATGATGAACAAAAGACCTAGAAACTTATCTAAAGGAACATTATGCCTTGCAAGATAGTTGTAGCTCCATTGATATACTAAATTTGATCTAGTGCACCTTTTTGTTATGTATTCAGACCTCTGACAATGTCTATACAGTCCTCTAAGATGATCACATCTCTATATGATAGAATATTCATCTGCTGCACCGCCATAAAAATGGCATTTATTTTAGGTGGAACATTAACTTTCCAATGTTTAGCAGAAATCTCCTTCTGTATATTAAAACAAAAAGAGGGGGTGCTCTGATGTACCTGTTGTGTTGTATGCTATTATCAATTTGCATTTGCAGGTGATAACCAGACTTGATTGTATAAGTTCATGTCTTACTATAAGTCCAGCAGAGAACGTCTGGAGATCATGTCATGTTTGGCTTAATTGATAATATTCTCCTGGCATCTTTTTCATGGATCAAGTAAGTTGTATATGATATTTGTATCCCAAGAAGATGTCCCTGAAATTAAAAGATCATGAACAAGAAGATCAGGATAAGTTATTGCATTAGTACTTCTTGGAATAGCATAAGGTTCTCCTGACAGCCAGTTATCTTTCCAAACTCTAACTTGATATCCTTTGCGAATAATCCATCGAGTACCTCTAAAGATAAGTGACTCGGTTTGGATTATGCTTTTCCATGCATAACTAGATGTTTGATAGCTTCAAGCTCCCAGAAAGCTAGTTTTCATGTAGTACTGAGCCTTGTAGACTCGAGACAATATGGAGGATGGGCAAGTAAGTAGTAGACAGTTTAGCTATGAGTGCCTTATTAGTCGCATTGCCTTTGCCTGGAATAACGGTCAATCCATCTGTTTGTCAACTATTTCCAACAAATTTACATAAACTGTTTCATATATAGCCGAAAATAATTTATTTGCATAATTATATATAGTCAAAGAAGGTTATCCAACTCAGTTCACATGGACTTGGTCAGCTGATATAGTAAATAGGAAATGGTGCTAAACATTTCAATTTCAAAATCTGTCACTTAGATAAATTACACAGATATGGAAACAAATACGTTTCGATTTAATTGTCGTTGTACGGAAATTTTTTTGTTTCAAAATAAATGTCGTTTTAGAGTTTCAATGCAAAATTTATTAATAAGATTTTTTATTTTATTTTTTATTGGTTAAAATATGGTTAGGTGTATATGTAATAGTGTTTTTATTTTGGAAATATAAAAAATTATATATTTTTTTAATATGTGTGAATAAATTTAGAATGACAAGTAAAATGAAACGGATGAAGTAATATTTTACATAGTTTTCTTTTCATATAGTTTGTTTTCTGATCTCAGGGATGCCAGATTTACGGAGACCCAAATGACTCAGGTTAAAAAAGATTATCCAACTTCGTAATACAAATATGCTTTCTCATTTTTTTTTTTTTTGGTAACAAATGCTTTCTCATGTTATTTCTTAAACACTATCTTAATCCACTAATTGTTCCATACAGGACAGAAAAACGTAAATTTAGCAAGTTGTGATTAGGTAGATCACGAGGTTATCTCATGGAGTCTCTTTTTTCTCTTAACATTTTTTGGTTTACAATTCTTGAATTTTATGTTAAGCAAAAAAATATATATTTAATTTTGTGTTTTTAAGGAAGCATGGTAGCAAATATTCATTGATGATTTCAATATATGCGTCTATTAATGATTTTCATCTTATTTAGATGTGATCTAATTATTACTCGTATAATAATACTCTTTTATGTAATTAGACTTATATAGTGAATACTGAACGCTAAAATAAAATTGTATTTTCTTTATTAAATATGTTTGATTATCCAAAAAGAAAACATTTTATAGGGAGGTAAATATGTAGCCCCAGTGGTGGACTGGAAATTCCTTTCCACGTAGAGCTAAAGCCGAGCCAAGTCGATTAGAGTAAGCTGTGAGCCATCAATCTCAATTTATTTTTTTTCTTAAGAAAGTTTTTTAATTATTTTTTCTCACTCGAGTTCCAGTGACTGGGTATAGCCGGTGGACCCCGCAAATTGCAATCACGGATATTGAATATTTTTAGTTAACATTTTATTTACCAAAAAAAAACACCCAACACTATCTACCGACTTAACCATGGTTAAACTCTAACCCAAGCTGAGTTTATTTAAAGAGAGCGAAGTTGTGAAAGCTAGCTTGTTCATATGAAAATCTTGATTTCTGTGCATTTCTCTCTTGCTTTTTGTTAATGGGTTACAAGAGAAACAAGATCATCAAGTTGTAATCTTGAAGTAAAGAAAGATTTTTGAGAGACCCTCTTATTAAGTATTGTTTGATGATGAAGAGATTAAGAAGTTCAGATTCAGTGGGTGGTCTCATCTCTTTATGTCCCACATCTTTTACAGGTTTTTAATCTTAACCAGTTTTTCTTTAGCTAATTCTCTAATAAGCCCTGAATTTCATAATTTTTTAACCTTAAATTACCTCAATTCATCAAATAGATGAGCAGAGTCCAAGAAGATACGGGAGAGAATTTCAGTCGATGCTTGAAGGTTACGAGGAGGAAGAAGAAGATGCGATAATTGAGGAAAGAGGACAAACCGGTTTAGCTGAGAAGAAAAGACGGTTAAGCATTAACCAAGTGAAAGCCTTGGAGAAGAATTTCGAGTTAGAGAACAAGCTTGAGCCTGAGAGGAAAGTGAAGTTAGCTCAAGAACTTGGTCTTCAACCTCGTCAAGTAGCTGTCTGGTTCCAGAACCGCCGTGCACGGTGGAAGACAAAACAGCTTGAGAAAGATTACGGTGTTCTTAAAACCCAATACGATTCTCTCCGTCATAACTTCGATTCCCTCCGCCGTGACAATGATTCTCTTCTTCAAGAGGTAACAAAAAATTCAAACTTTTTCTGCTTAAAGATTGAAACTTTATGTTGAAAGATTGAAGCTTTTTCGTACAGATTAGTAAACTGAAGGCTAAGCTTAACGGAGAAGAAGAAGATGAAGAGAACAAAGCTGTGACGATGGAGAGTGTCAAGGAGGAAGAAGTTTCGTTGCCGGAAAATATCACAGAACCGCCGTCGTCTCCTCCACAGCTTCTAGAACATTCGGATAGTTTCAATTACCGGAGTTTTACTGATCTCCGGGATCTTCTTCCATTAAAGGCTTCCTTCGCCGCCGCTGGATCGTCGGACAGTAGCGATTCGAGCGCCGTGATGAATGAGGAAAGTAGCTCTAACGTCACGGTGGCTCCGGCGACGGTTCCCGGCGGTGGTTTCTTCCAGTTTGTGAAAATGGAGCAGACGGAGGATCACGACGACTTTCTGAGTGGAGAAGAAGCTTCTGGTTTTTTTTCTGATGAACAGCCGCCGTCTCTACACTGGTACTCAACCGTTGATCATTGGACTTGAAGCTTTAAACGCCGGAAGAGATTTAAACGCCGTTAAACTTCTCTGTTTTTTCTTCTATGTGGATTCGGAGGCGAAGATGGAAAAAGAGGGCACAAAGGGAATAATGAGAAAATAGAAGGGTGAATGGGAAAATAAGGAAGGTTAAATCTGGGCGGGAAATAATTGATTAGGGGTGAACTTGTGATTATGTTTTCTCTCGCGTTTCGTGCCCTTCTTGTAATTAAGGATTATGAGGATTGAGAAAGGGGAAAAGTCAAAGGAGTAAAATTTAACACGGAATCTTTTAATCGAAATCGACCAGCTAAATCTAAATTATACTCCTTCCGTTTCATATTAGTTGTCGTTCTAGGTTTATGCACACAGATTAAGAAAACATTTAATTTTACATATTTTTAAAATAAAAATACTATTACCAATACACCTAACCATATATTAACCAATAGAAAAATAGAGAAGAAAATATTACCAATAAATTTTGCATTGAAAACCGAAAACGACACTTATTTTGAAATAAAAAATCTACTCCAGAACGACACATAATTTGAAACGGAGGGAGAGGGAGTATAATTTTGAGCCTATCATAAAGCATTAAATTTGATGCTTGATTCGTTTAGATTGTCTGATATATATAGTAAAATTTTTATAAATTAAATTTGATAAAGTAGTTACAATCATTTATTTTAGTTTAAAACTACTAAACTAGTTCAATTAAAAATGACATAAATCAATAGTTGATAGTATTTTTCAACTTTCAAATAAATATATGGTCACATTAAGGATTATAATTAATAATAACTATTTTATTGGCCTAATAATATTACATATATAATTTTAAAACAAATAGTGTACTACTTATATTTTAACTAAATTCATCATTAATTTTTATTTAACATTTCGATTTTATTTTATTGTATTACAAATAAAATTTATAGATATGTATTCAAAAAATAATATCAAATAATTTACTATAATAATTAAAACAAAATGTAAAAAATATACAATATAAAATAACCGTAAATCATATATTTTCTTATTTTAAATATAGATCTTAATATTATAAAGAAAAATTTATATTTAAGCTGGTAATTTTATAAATTAATAAAATATCAGAATATCAATATTATTAATTTAATATTCTCTCTGTTTTAATTGTAAGTAGTTTTGTTTAAAAACATAAATATTTAGAAAATTGTTATTTTTAAAAAAAATATTATTTAATCAATTAATTTAATCAATTATAAAAAACAAATATTATTTCAATGGTAACATAATATCCAATAAGTGAAAAAGATGCACTGAAATATGTAAACTACTTATACTATGAAACAATTTTTTTTTTGCTAAAACTACCTACAGTTAGAGTATCTCCAACCCTACTCTATTTTTCACTCTAAAATAGAGTTTAAAGTAAAAGTGCTCCAATGATATTCTATTCCCCACTTTATAATAGAGTGGAAAATAGGTTTACTCCAAATATAGAGTAAGTTGTTGTTGTTTTTTGTTCATCACTCTATTTTCCATTCTAAAATAGAGTACCATTGGAACAAACTCCAACTCTATTATAAATAGAGTAAGCCATTGGAGATGATCTTAAGGGCATCTCCAATCCAACTTCATTTTTCCTCTAAAATAGAGTAAAAGTGAATATGAAGTAAGAGTTGCTCCAATCCTACTCCAATTCTAGTTCTATAATGGAGTTTACTCCAAAAATAGAGTAATCTATTTTTTGTTTATTCATTACTCCATTATAGAGTGAAAAATATAGTAGAATTAGAACATTTTTACTATATAATCACTTTTAATTTATTTTAAAGGAAAAAATGAAGTTTTACATTGAAAATATTCTAAAAACAGTGATTGTAACCAAGTTTGATCCTAAACTATATTTTTATATTGTAAACAAATTTTGATCTAAAGAGTAGTATAGTAAATATTTAAAATTAATTTATATTATAATTTAATATGTTTTAGAAAATTGTTAGTTGAATTATTATTTTGTTGCAAAATAATTTCTTAACGAATAATTTGTATGTTTTAAAGATCCACAATAAAACATAATATTTCACCATATTAGTGATGTATATTTGTGTCTTTAACATATATAATTATAACAAATAGCTATACTTACACTAAACTGTAAATTTGGTGTAAATATGTTTTCAGTAATCTGTAGTAACCACATATTTATTGTGTGTTTCTTTTACTATCTGCAATTTAAAACCAGAAAATGTTGAATGGTGATTTTATTATAAGAGAATTGCATGTATAGAAAAACTATAATTGACCTAACATGTTATACGGTGTCGAACTTAAGGGTATCAAGATTGTATGATTATCTCTTAAACACTATCATTAGGTCCGCTGTTCAAAATTGATTTTACTCGAATTTGAGTTGTCTGGATTTGTGAAACCAACAGTGTATTATTATAATTAGACTAATAAAGTATGCTTAAAGGTAAACTGACAAAGCTCTGGACCACGTCGTCCACCCTTAATCACTCATCATAATAAGATAACTATTATTATAATAACCACAGAAGATTCTGCTAATTAATTAGATTTCTAAATGCATCTATCATGTATTCATGTTTACTGTTGGATTAACCAACATATTGAATTTGACATCTTACTACACAATCTCTTATTTGTTGTGTAATAACTGGTCTAATCTTCTCTATTTATACTATAATACTCAAAACTTTAACGCAAGGTCAATTTTTGGCTTAGTATATGTTCAGTTTAAATTACAGAATCGGTTTTGTCATCACCACCATGTATGCCTTATGGCTAATTTCTTGAGATTATGTTAAGGATAAATTATTTTGTAGCATTCCTCTCCACAAATTATCATAAAGTTTAACATTTCTAATTTTTATTGACGTATTAGTAAGAACAAAATAAAATATTTACATATCGGGTCGGATTCACGTTAGGCATGGAAGTTTGGATATATGTCGGGTTCGAGTTGGATATTTCAATTTTTTGAGTATTTTGGTAGTGAAGTTTAGAACTCGTTCGATTATTTTTTACATATCGGGTCGGATTCTGGTATTTTTAGTTCGGATTGGGTTCAAATATTTTAGATTTTTAAGAAAATCAAATTCTTTATCACTCAAGTTTCTTATACTTAAAAAAATTATAATTAACTTAACTGATTTAAAAATATTTTAATAGGTTGAACAATTAGTAGGTTTAGTAACAAAATTTTAAAAATAAAAAATACTAATTTAGTTATTGTTTTGAGAATTGGAGTGCAACTTTTGTTAATGCGTAAAACAAGAATCTTGACATGTATTTTAAGTGAATAGAAAATTATTTTATCCATAATTATATTTTAGCCATTTACAACATATATATAAATATTTTGAATAAAATGAAAAAAGTAAACTAAAAATATAGGGTTAAGTATGCATATGTTCATTTATCTTTGGATATATGTTCGGGTTTGAATATTCAATCTCTTAAATCAATATTTGTTCGGTATTTTGCTACTTCGATTCAGATTTTGGTTTGAATTTTTGGAATTGAGTTCAGATTCAGATTAAGGTATCATGTAAAATGTCCAGCCAACAAAATAGATAAAAAGAAGAAAAATTAATTTCAAAACTGAAAACGTCATGACAAGTGCATGTACCTCAAATCTACGATATAAAGTAGATTTGAGAAGAATTAGAACTTTAATTTATATTCAACCTTATTGGAGAAGATAAGAATTACAAGCACTCCACTTTGGTTGAATCTACACATCAAAATTACCTACGCAAAAGAGAAAATTGCCTTACCAAAACAAACATAATCTGATTAAACAAAAATGTACTATAATGCAAACCAAAAAACAAATTAGGGTAACCGACGGTGGAAAGTCACAAGGCAAGTAATAAGTCAAGTACTAAAAATAATAATGATATTTGATACTTGACTGGTCTTGCAAGTAATGAAAATTGTCGACTTGTTATTTGCGTTGACAACACCGAATACTTGAATTTGTAAGGCAGATATAAATCAAGTAGCGAGTTTAAAGGAAATAACGAGTAATGATGTCCAGCCTTAATATACCATATATATATATAAACTTGTTGCAAAATGTTTCTTTGTCTCTCTCAGAGATTTCTTGCATGGTTTCATCATCAATAAGTTGTCAACCTAAACCGATTAAAACCTATATTTGAGTAATTGAACTATTTTAAAATTAACTTCTTAGATATTTTGAGTCAGGTAGTTGTAGTTCATTATTCATATAGTACTAAAGACATGTGATTTGGATATTTTACATGTTCCATAATATTTATCATTTAACACGAGCATATATGCCTAATCTACATTCGAGTCTACAAGTGTCGATGTAAGCAGCATGCGATGAAAATAAAAATCTAAAGTAATCTGAAGTACGATACATGTTATCGACCCAATCTTTGCTTGTAACTAAGAAAATAGAAAGTAACATAACGTACAACATTCACGGTGATGAGATACGAAATCGCGTATGGTAATATAGGCTATATAGCGATGTTAATTTTGTTTAGAAAAGATTGGGGATGCTAGTAACAAGACAAACAAATGAAGAAGCGAAAGGGAACACGTGACTGGACATCAAAGACATCTTTTCTTTCCTAGTTCCACGACTACGACATATCTCTTCTATTTTGTTCTCAATTTTAGAAAGCATCAGAAGTATTTTTTCCCATTTTTAGAACATATATGAAGAAGTCAAAGGATAAATAATGACGGACAGCTAACTATATTCAAGACTCGTTCTAATATTATTTGTTGATAGATTTTTTTTTGAGAATATTGTTGATAGAATATCTTATCAGAAAGGTCATATAGAAACATATTCACTGTTAATAATAACATATCGATATAACAAGATTGATATGATTCTTTTACAAAAAAAAAACATTGATAAGATTTTGTAAACGACTCCAATCACTGTTAGTTAGGTTTAAGAATATTACGACATCACTACTCAAAAATAATATACTAAAGACAGAGAATGCATTTTGTTGATGACAAAAATACGTACAAACACAAATGATTTCAACACTTGAGCTGAAATCCTTAAATTCCAAATTCAAAACATATAATTAAAAATCAATAAAAATGGTTTGCAACATGGTTGAAGAAACTCTTATATATATATAAGCTCGCATATGTGTTAAAAGATATGTTCTGAAAGTTAAATCTTTAATTTGGGAAAAGGAAGTAGTAAGAAAAAAGTACAAAAAAAAAGATGTAAAAAAAAACTCCAAGAATTCCAAGAAAAAAGGTCATACGTTTTCTTTTCCTTATTTTTTGAACACGTCGTTTTTTCATTTTGTAAAATAAATATTTATCGATGGATAAAATCAGGGAATAAAATATAACTGGATGGGAAGGATATATCATGAAGGTGCTTTATAGGGAAAAAAGTTGTCAGTTGTGATTGTGCGCGTACGTGAAGTGGAAGCATGAAGCATCACTTTTAGTGAATCTATCGAAGAAAACAATGATAATAAAAGACGATGCAGAACTCCTGACACGTTCAGAAGCTTTACTCACGTCATGAATAGCATCTGAAATTGAGGCAATCAGATCTCTACAAATCACAGTGTAATTTTATTACTTGGATATTTTCTTCTATACCAACTTATATTTTTTGAAAAAAATTATTACTGGGATATTTTTTGGTCATTACTTTGATATTTTATGTTCTATACTTTAGAGTAATTCAAGAATCAGTGTTTATCTTTTAGTGGCTATAATAACATTGTCACTCTGTTATAATACTTCGCCGTTGTTCAAACTCACAAGTCACAAATTTACCGGTATGTTTCTAGTAATATTATTACTTACATTTTCTGTTTTATAACTATTAAGATAAACGATATACTGTTGTTTATAATCCCTACAATACAGAAATTAGCAAGTCATGAGTATATCAAAATAACTTTCACTTGTGTTTAATCTAAATTTAGTCGAAACTTGGAATAAATAGACTTAACTTGATGGTAGGTTAATTCAAAGGCGTTTTATTAAATCGGAAAAAAAATTAAATATAAACCAGAAAGAGTAAATAGAAAAGTAAATTGGTGCTTGGTGAACTGGCCGAAAAAGTACAAAACGATAAAAAATACAACATGCAAAACTCTAATTTCTAACCGTCAAGTTTGTATTAGTGCTTAGATCTTTTTTGTTGGTCATCTTTTTATTCTAAATTGCCTTATTTTAATAGGATTAGTTCTATTTTTCGGACCAAGCGACTGGACCGAGTGACTGAACTTTTGAACTGAGCTAATGTATATCTTTGGCGGAGTTGGATAAAGCAGTCATCAACTGCTTAGCTGAGTTGATATCCTCAACCGTTTTGATAAGTCAGATTTTCTATTAAATGAGTTTTGTGTAAAGATGCAATCTATCTCCTACTTGTATGGTTACTAATAAAACTGATTTTGAGATGTTCAGCGTCTAACTAAACGAATGTGACACATTAATGTGTTTTGTGAATTTGAGAATCTCACCATCCATTCAAAAGATTACATATTACGCATTTGTTGTAAATGTTAGTTATATCTTCGTATAACTATTATCATAATTGGATTTAGCGGTACTATCATGGCAGCTGCAATATTAACAGGGGAGCTTGAATTGCATCTAAACTATATTAATGACAATCCTCAGTTCAAAACAAAACTATATACATGATATCTAAGTTTTCTTTTTATAAAATACTTAGAATTTATCTCGAAACTATATGATAAATTAAGATGATAAAAACAAATTTAGATGAAATCCTTGTATGATAGTATGATACGTGATAATTTTTATTAAAGTGGGATTAGTTGTTACTGTTTATATTAAATTTGAAAAAAAATAGAGAAAAGATGTGGTTTCACATTTTCTGCTTTCTTGAACAAAAATAAATATTTATTTCCTTTTTCTTGGTGCTTTCTTGAACAAAAATAAATATTTATTTCCTTTTTCTTAGCTACACAATGGTAAAACTGGTCCCACACTGTAGCTTCTTTCATGAGAAACCTATTGGGGCCCGCCTACCCATGTGACGTGGGTCCTTAAACGCATCAAGAAGCTGTCGTTTTCTTCGTAGCCCTTTGTCACAATCACTTTGTAGATTTAATAAAACAAAATTAAATAAAAGAAATTAAATTAAATAAACCTCGCAGGAAGGCTAGAGGAGGAGGATAGGCACGTGTACGGTCCCCTCTTGTTACCTCTCCGATCATTGACAGCTCCAGCAAATCCAACTATTCACAGCCGTCCATGCCACCACTTTATGTATCCATTCGGATGGGGAGGGGAGATGGAAGAAACAGGCTACCAATGTTGACGTAGATATACATTACTATCGATACTTTGATTTGTATGTTTTTTTATTTGTATGTTAATGGAAGTTTTTTTCCCATTGAAAATGATTTATTTTTACTTCATTATATAGTAAAAATTGAGTAGAAATCTTATTCTAAACTTTATTTTGGAGTATATATAGATTAAGATTGTAGATTCTCTAATAACTCATTGTGTGCATATGTAAAGACACATATGATATCAATGAGTAATTGTGATAACTAAAATTAGTAAATTAGAGCTGATTAAGATATAACTAAGAGGAAAAAAAAATCTTCTAATTTATTTCTCAGAGTTGTAAATTTTAATGAAATTAGCCAAATTCATTTTTAGCCTTTTCAAGTTATATAGTGAAAGTATATATGAGAATATCTAATTTCATTAACTTTATTCAACTTAAATAGCAAAAATTTAGAAAAATATACTGTTCATTTTTTTGAACACAAGAAAAATATATTGTTCAAACACATTTTATTTCTCTTAACATGCAAGCATTTGGACCAAAAGATTTGTTCGGCCAGCAATAAAGTTTTATTTTTAGTGAAAATATTTTTCAATTAAAAGGCCAAGTATTTTTACTTTGAATATCTGCCAAAAAAAAAAAA